>JBBKCR010000038.1:18077911-18092244 GCA_037577295.1 Ladigesia roloffi
ACACACACACACACACACACACACGCACACACACACACACACACACACACACACACACACACACACACACACACACATAAACCACAGACAACCAGGCCAAGGAGGCTGTGCAGTCTCCATGACAACTGGCTGTAATGTTAGGGCCATCATCAGCATGCTCGTCCACATCCACATCGCTGCTCTCTCTTTCACACCCGTTTCTCTCCTTCATCAGTCCCTCCCTCGGCCTCAGGATAGAGACATCTTCATACAGCTACATATCGATACACACATTACCTGGTGACTGGAGGAGGGCGACTCTGGTCTGTGTTTATGTATGTGAAGCCATAATAATCAGCCGAGCAACTAAGCCAGTTTCCGGAAGTCCAGGCCTGGGAACACAGGAAGAAAACTGAGTGTTAGGTATGTGTGCTGGTACACAGCACTGTGAGCAAACAGGTGGACACTTTCTGTCTAATGTTTCCCAACCTGGAGCCTGGGGGGCAGAGTACTGCACATTTTAGTGTTTTCCCTAATC
The DNA here is from genome assembly GCA_037577295.1 of Ladigesia roloffi. Lineage (NCBI taxonomy): Eukaryota > Metazoa > Chordata > Actinopteri > Characiformes > Alestidae > Ladigesia > Ladigesia roloffi. The sequence goes on from JBBKCR010000038.1 coordinate 18,078,429, forward strand.
AGGGTCTAACTAATCTGCTCATTAGCAACCCCTTACTGAGCTGAAGCGGGTCTGTGAGAGGATTCCAGGACCAGGCTTAGGAAACACGGCTCTAATGTTCTTCATGCATATACTGCACACATCGGGAAAAGGGTCATTAGAAGAAAAACTCATTATGCTTTATTACTGGCGCATTTGGAAGCACATCTCCTAAAGATTGTCGACATATAGAAGAGGGATTACTCCAACTAGGAAATAATGAGTTTTTCACCCAACATGCTCAACTTTATCATCATCTTTGTGTGAGGCACAAATAAGAAACGCTTCGCTTGGCTTCTGTGGCTATATATATCTCTATCTCCATGTCCCATCTGTGCTCTCAGGCCAAAGGCCTGGTCCTCTAGCACTTGGGAATGACCCCAGAGGCCTCTAAAGCCAAGGGTAGGCCAGGCCAGGCTGGGACTTTGGATGAAGGGATGCTCACTTAAACTGGACTCTTTGTCCTCGGGATCAAAAGAGCCAGCATGCCTTTCGTTTACTGGAGCTTGGTTCAGAACCTAGATGGTCATAAATAAGATAATGGCTTTTAAGGAGAAAGAAGAAGAGAGTGTGTTCCAGATGATCCCCTAACTAATCAAGAGTACTACTTAGAAAAATATTACAAGAGCAGGCTTTAGTAGTAAGTGCATGTATTTGTTACTTAAGTTTGTTTTACACAAGTTCTCTGTCCTCAGGAATGCCCAGCTTGTAGAGCAGAAATTTGACCTTCTGGTCTGAGAACATAATGTAGCATCATACTTAAAATAACAGACTAACGTGGTTCAAAGAGTGCTTATGAGCAGCATGCACTATTTCAGCATTTTGGTCTTATTTCAGATAATATGCCCTTCGTGGCAAATACACTACAGTACAAAACCTTTTTAAACTGAAATGGCTTTTTATCTGGACACTACATTAATATAGTAAGTAGTGAATTTAATAGCTGCCCATGTGCTTGCTTAAAGGGGTGCTGTTTATAAAAACAGCTTCACAAATTTAGAGGCAATTTAGTGCAATATTCACACAATTTTCACACATTTAAAGCTAAATGTGTTAAAAAAAAACAATTATGTTTTGTTTTTTTGCTGCATAATTGTTAAATTTTAAATCTAAATCTCAATGTTAAATTTAAATCTAAATATTAAATGTAAATCTAAATGTTAAATGTTACATTTTAAATGTTAAATGTAAATCTAAATGTTGAATATAAATGTAAATGTTAAGTCTAAATCTAAAGGTTAAATCTAAATCTAAATGTAAAATCTAAATGTTGATTTTATAAGTGGCGTGAGATATGCTAACTGTCCATGAGTAAAATTGGCTGATATTTAGCAGTGGGCTGCACTGCATGCTGTAATCTCCCCTCACCAACATGGAGTATTTGCCTTAAATGATCTTGAATCTAAATGTTAAATAGGAAAAATATGTCTCACAATCTAAATGTGAAACTTCACAGTTAGATCGGGCTGTTTTTACAAACGGCACGCCGTATTGCTTAACCATTTCCAGACCCCCTCTCAAGGACACTCACTGTTATTTAAGGTTACCACCCAACACCTGCTTTTGGCTCCTCAGTGCTTCATTAAGATGGTTCAGGTGCGCTGGTGACAGACTGCTCATGTGATGGTCAGAGGCATCGAGGAAAAACATGAAACCAAACTGGGGAGTGAAGGGAGTTAAGTAATTTTCTAGTTTTTCCTGCAGTCATTTAAAATCATTATTATTTCTTTCTAGTGGTTTATAAATATTGGTGTATTTGTATTTGCTGTAATTATTTACATTTTCTGCAGAGAATAATCCGAAATTGCGCTTTTGACTAAACATTTTTTCATTTAATCTTATTCACTTCCTCGTGAGTGTCCTCTGGCATTGTGCAGTAGTGTTGTTGAGAATAGAAAGTGGCCAGGACTCGTCCTAACTAGCTCTGTTTGCACGATACCTGTTGCTCTGCATTGTATGGTTGGAAGGACACACTGGATATACCGCATTGTTTTACAAAACAACTCTCAGAATAGCTCTGTGCAAATAGGCCACAGTCTTGGACATGGCATTGGTTTCTTGTTTTTCTTCTGCTCCACTCCTCCGACCTGACAGCTGAAAGAAGTACGCTGTACCATCTTTCTTTCTTTGGGGCAGCACATCCTACAGCCCTCCCTCTTTCCCACGGTCATTTAACCAGCCTCCATTCTAGGCAGAGAGGCTCAGCCAAAGAGGCAGAGCTGAACTTTAACCCTATAACCCTCTGTTTCCTAGAAGTGGTAAAGTTTACAAATATGGGGAGAAGGGTGGAGTGGGAGTGGGGGTGGTTACTTCCACGATTCGGCTTCATTTCCGTTTCATTCAGTAACTCTGACACGAATGTGACTACACAGCAGGGACCGCCAGTGAAGCAGAACTTACAGAGGCCAAACAAGCAATGCTTTATTTGATTAAACCATGCGAGCCATTCAATAGCACTACATGATACATGCCTCCACATCCCATTCACCATTCTCTTAGATTTTACTCATAACACGGGACTATCAATACCTGCCCTTGAGGATTGCATAAATTATCAGTGGAGCCCAGTCATCCTCGACATGCACATTTCCACTTAAGCGCTTTTCTGATTACTGAAAGAGAAAATACAAATAATGTCGGAGAAATAACGACCACACTGGGCGCTACACCGCGTACTGAGCTCATATTGTGATTGTACCAGAAGGCAGAAAGGAGGCATGACTCAGAGTAAATCCAGCCATTGAAAAGGGAACACAATGCGGCACATTTAGCCCAGCGACCGAGCGTGTTACAAACAGCAGCAGCACCAGGCAGTTACATAATTGAATAGAGAGGGTTGACCGAATGAAAGGTATCCACGTAACCGTGGGACAGAGAGACTTCCATTGGCGACTATTCTGCTCACGCTTTTCAGGAGGACTACATTGAGCGGCTGCACCGCCTCTTTCACTGGCCAGAAATACACCAGCGAGGAACACAGCATGCCCTAGGCAGCTACGGGGATCACACACACTCCATTCTTCAGGAGGCAGCGCTGAGGGAGGCCTTAAAGAGAACATGAGGGGTTTGTATGTGGACATAAACCGGGATTGAGAAGTAGGACATTATTCACTGCAGGCCATTTAGAACTGTAGAGAATAAGCCTTCCCAGGGTTTCCCATCCTATTTCTGGTTCCCATCCTGGTAACGGAAGTAGTTTGGCCAGATCATTTGAATGCTTCTCATGCTTTGGGGGACTCAACAAACCAAGAGGATGCCTGAGAATTAGTAATAATCACTTCTGTGAAAGTTACATCTGAGCACACCTTCAGGAGATTACAGGTGCTGACCTGCATGCATGTTCTGTTACTGTATGTAAGGAAATAATTGTGTATGCATTCATAAGAAAAGAAACCAAATTACATTAGTATGTCCAAATGTTACACCAATATTAACAGTACATTCATTCAAACCATGTTCAGGGTTCTGGTCTAGTCCCAGCGTCACAAAAACAGGCCTCATGGCCCCCAGTCTCACAGACTTGAGATCCACATTCTGTGATGTTCACCAAGGTCACCACCACCCGGTTAACCTCACATTTAATCTGTGAAGCCTGCAGGCCTACAAAAAATGCTACAAAAAGGTCTCTTCAGTTCATGCCTTCTGCATTGCTAATAGACAAAATCTGTAAAATTGAACACTGTGTATTACTCGAAAATTGTTTTGCCTCTAAAACCAGGCTTTTATAGTCCAAAAAAAAGAAAAGTCATGTAAAAAACTATGAGCAAAGACTGTCGAAGTATGCATCCCAAGTGAGCTCTCTGGACATTTAGTCCACATAATCACCTGTGGGTCTAGATGAACAGCAGAATTAGCCAAAAGAACCTGTGGGCATTCTCAAAAATGGCAACATGTCTGGAGGTCCAGAGAAAAGCTTTAGATTGGGGCCTTCACTGAAGTGCTTGTCTTTACCATGTCAGCGCTTCAATAGTGCAGGTCTTATTAATGGTTCTAATGAGGTCGCATCAAAAAATGGATGTTCTTAGGGTTATTTCACAATCAAACTCTGCATTCCAAGCAGGCTCTCTGGAAGTCTACACTCTTCCCCTTTCAGACAGGATTAATGGGAGAAAAGGCACATTACATTCACAAGCCTGTCCAGAAACATCAGAATATTTAGATTGGCCGAAACTTGAGTCTTGCTTTTTTCATTTTCTTCTTTCGCTCACTTTCACTTTTATTCTCAGTCCTTGCGTCTCTTAAACAGTAGTCTGGTCTGCACATTTTAGTTTTCCATGTTCTCAAGGTACCTAATTAAAGTGATCTACAACTTTCCTGGGTGGTTAAGAGAAAACACAAAAAAAAGTTCAGGACAGGGATTGGGGAACATTTCTCCAAAGTTGCCCCCAGTGCTGAGTCACCTCCTTATCAGTTGGATGCCAAAAAGGGTCAGCACTGTTGGATGAAGTAATTACTAAAGGCCAGCTCACTCCAACTGACCAGGGGCTTCTTAATTAGCTGATTAGTTGGAACAAGACACCCAACTATATACTAGCACCTAGCATGGATACCGTTGTTATAAAGATTTTGATAGGACGTTTCTTTGTAAAGCCCAATCGTTTTACTCTCAGAAACCTGGAGATACTGAGAGTACCCTGGAGTTACAGCTAGAATCCAGTTTAAAAGTGGATTTGGCTCCTTCACTGCATTCATCATGTATGACAGAGCAGGAAGGGTATTGGAGCCAGTTGCTAAAACACAGCATGTGGGGTGACTGCTGTTCTAGACATAGAGGTGGGATGTGTAGAGAAGGATGAGAAAGGAAGGATGAATGCTTACATAAACCTCAACACACATCCTCCACACTGATGAGTCCTGGGTGATTCATCCTAACTCAGAACCTCTGAGCAATAATTGAGCGCAGCTCATCTCCCCACCCACCTACCTACCCACCTTTGTCATCTCTCCCCTGTTCCTGGGATGGGCCACCTCTGTTCTAAAGGGCTAAACAAAAATTGTATTCTGATGTGTGGAAGTGTTAAAGCCAGCATTGCACTAATCACAGGCACTTTTGGCAAGCCCACTTCAAACAACGAGAATATCTCAGACTTCAGGCATTTCCTCCCAGAACGCTCTCCTCGATACATCCACCCACACAGGCCATGTTGGCACAGCCTGTCTAGAGCCTAGAGCTGAAGACGAATCAATCAGGCCTGTATTTGTTCCAATGTCCTTACAAACACAGGTGGAGGAGCTAGTCATATCCATCAACAGCTTTCAGCCAAAGTGCTCTAGGAGCCATATAGCTTTATAAGCTATATCACCCAGAGAACGATCATAGAAGTTTGATAACATCCAGTACTTATTCATCTTTGCAATGTGTCAACATAAGGATCAAATCAGGTGTGAGTAAACTGAATGAACTATACCCATATCAGATAAATAAGAGTTTGTTGCCCTGTAATTAGCACCATGCAATTAACATGCGTCAGTCTTAAAAAAAAATTAACCCAAAGCACATAGACTACTTACAACAAGTTAATCATTTGCTACAACCATGAAATTACCAAGAACTTCCAAACTAAACTTTTTTACACTTGCTATGGCTGTCAGTCACTCAACTTCCAAGGATGTTACACTCCAATTAAACAAATCTTTCAGGTATATCCAGCCACTGCCAGAGAGCAAAGACCAAGGTAGGATTTGTTTTCTGGCGCAGCGCACACACAATCTTAAAAGGTCAGATTTATTGCCACAAGTTGTGGTTTGGACCCAACAGCATTCCAAGAAAACCCTTTGAGAAAAAGAGGTTACCCTCAATGCCCAGACAATGATGACTAAATTCAAGTCTGAGAGCAATAAGGCACCACCATCTAGTGGCCAACACAGGAAAATAACTGGTACCACATTTTGCACAAGTTATTGAGAACCACAAGTGCAAAAGGCAGAATACAGGGAATCTAAAACTTCAAAATTTAAGGTTGTAAGAGGGAACTGTCCCTGGAGTAACTTGTGGTTAAGGATCTTGCTCAGGACCCCAGTGGTGGTATACTGAAGGCAGGATTTGAACCCATGACCTCTTGGCCAAGAGGCAAGTATCCTACTTTTGTAGAGTTCCTGTACCCCCAAGACCAGTCAGCATTAAATGTAAACACCACAATGGATGCTTAAACACCTTTATTGTGCACGGTCAAAAACTGAACTTCACATCTGTACGTACACAAACTCAGACCACGATGAGGTAGAAGACAAAAGCAGCTGGGCTTAAGAATCTCAGCAGACAGTAGATATGGAGAAATGACAGACCTGGCTGTGTAGACATTCCTAAATCCAAGAGCTGTTGACAGTCTGAGAGTTACAGATAAAGTGACACCTGCATTTGATCTACTAAGGCTCCTACGGTACATTCATGTGAAGTTTAACATTCAACAAGCAGCTGTTACTCTGGGGTCAACCCCATGCCGATACCTGCTGATGTCCAAAATAAGTGATTAAAAACCTACCCCTTTCCCAGTGCAAATTAAAAAGTGCAACAATAAAACTGTGCAAACAACGGCCACTTTCATATGATTAAACATGTCAAGTTGATTTGAAAACTTGATGCAACCCAGTAAAAGCAATGCCTCCTGGTGGCATGCACTAAAAGGGATCTGGGTTATGATGGCAAAACCCTTGCTCTGCTGAACAAAAGCTGGACAATGGAGAAAAACTCTCCAGAAAAATGGTGGAGGGAAAAAAAGGAGAAAAATTAAAAAGCCAGTGGGTATATTTTTGTTCAACTTTTCTATGTCATGGACTTAAAACCGTTTGATGTAAAAATTAGTAAAAAGAACTGCGTAAAATGTCTGGAAGATGAAAATGGCTTCATTATGTAGCTGTACTCTAAAGTAAAAAACTCCAGCTAACCGCAATGGGAACAGCAGCTAGAGGAGAGGAAACCAATTCAAAAAGGCACTGTATGGTTTCGGTCAGTTAAAGATGAAACTTGTATGACTGTTCAAAAACTGCAAAAAAAAATAAAAAAGAGGAAAAAAAAAACACCAAAAACAAAACCATGGCCTTTTTCTTCACCCCAAAAAAATTAGGGGACTTTCAAATGTGTGGGCCCCTGCAAACCCATCATTTCACTGTGCAAAGTGAAAAAGTGAACAAGCCAAAAAAAAAAAAAAAAAGTGCGAAACTGAACTTTCTACAGTGTTTCCGCAAACCCGCGCTCCTTGAGGTGCCCTGGGAGGGCCGGCGCTATGCCCCATTAGGCATGGTGGAGGTCCAGGCTGAAGCACGGTGCTGCTATCCAGAAAGAGCCCTTTAACTGGAGTCCCGGTTCTTCTGGTTGCGCATCAGAGGGCGGTGGTTGCTGAAGATATCCATGGAGTGTTTCCAGTGCCAGCAGGAGCGACAGTAGTACTTGAAACATGCCTGAAATTGACAAGAGTCACATTTAGCCAGAATACAAACTAAGAAAAACCCAAGTTGAGCTCATTTGTACAACAGAGGTTATAGATACCTACAACTAATTTGCAAAAAGTCTGTGGTAATTTAGCATCAATCAGTGGTACAGATAGGGTGGCCAGTCCCAGTCCTGAAGGACCTATGGATAGTTGGTCACCATGGCTGGGAGGCAGGAAAATGGCGATCATATCCTACCAACCAATGAGTTTCAGGCCACCCACCACTGTTTTTCAATGCTACTTGTAGCACTGAAAAGTTGTATAACTGTTTCTCTCACCACTATAGACTGACATGCTGGTTTCAGGGCCTCACCTGGTCTCTGCAGAAGAAAGGTCCAGGCTGGCGGCTGCACACCTGGCATAGGGAATCCTCCAGATATGGATCAATCTGAACCTAAGGAAGGGAGCAGAGCTTTTAATGGGTCACCAGATCAAACAAAACAAGTTACACTTACACCAGAATTGGCATTAAAAAAAATGTTGATTTGTAAATGGAGTATACTTTTGGAAACCTATGGGTAATGTATTAAAACACTTTATTCACCATTTAGCAGACACTTTCACCCAAAGTGATATTCATTCCCCTTTAAAGGGCACAGTCTCCCTTGAGCAACTTGTGCAAGAATCTTGCTCAGGAACCCAATGGTGTCCACTGAAGGTAGAACTCAAACCCAAGAACTCTTGGTCCAGAGGCAAGTACCCTACTCACTAGGCTACCACCCCTACACTAAACCGTTGACCACCAGGAAGGCTAAAAAGAAATTAAGGCCTGAAGGATTGTTAGATTATTTTGACAAAGCAAGATCAAGAACCATTCAGATATCAGTTAAATCCCACCAATGGAACTCTACAGTTAACATTGATATACATTTTTCACAGGGAAATGCAAAAAACATTTAAACTTCATTTTATTCTTGCTATAGTCAAAACTTTGAGAGACTCAAAGCCTGAGACAGAACTCATGAATTATACAAAATCTAGAAAGTTCACCCAACAATGGGATAGGAAAAAACCCTGATAACATCCTTGTGGGAGAAACATACCTTCTTTGTAAATTTCGGAGTCTTGATTTCAACAAACGCAGCACTAACAGCTTTCAGGTAACTGCGCTGGTTGTTGAAGGTTACACGACCAGACCCTAGCAAAGAGAAACCCAGTTTGAAAAAACCTGCACTTATTTTGCACCCTCATCTTTATTTCAGACTTCAGTATCTTACCAATTGGGTACTTGTGCTTGTCTGTGTCAATCCCTGCATACATTACTCCTCCAAACAGATCATTCATGATGCTGGCCAAGGCCTCAGCATTTAGCATGCCATGCAGAGCTCCCACAAACACAGTATTACTGGGGTCTAGCCTCTGAGAGGGGCAGCGCACATAGTTACTGTCAGAAATCACCCATGGGATCACCTGCACCTGTAGGACAGAATCATAATTTACAGCACACACAAGCAGCGCCAAGTAGGGTTGGGCAACATCCCAACGTTTAAGGCAATAGGATACTATATTCAATTAAAAGGTATCCACATGACTTATTTAAATGCAGTCATATGCAAGTAAAATGCACACAACTCCGGTTTACCCTATGCAATTAAATCCAGAACAAATACGTTTAATGAAATGGAGACATGCTTACATCCTTACAACGCATCCTGCGGCTGGACATTTTAAAGTAGTACTCGCTGTAACCCTCGGGGTGGAGCAGATCCTGGGTGCAGGCCTGCAGCAGTGAGCGCACGGACTTCTCAGACTCAAACACCAGGTAGACATACCCTGCAAAGGAACTATCTTCAGTCACAGGATTTGAGATGACCAATTTAATAAGTAATGTCAATTCTCCTCTATACTAGCAATCAAGTTGTGAAGGCATGGAAAAAGTGAACAAGTGACAATTCTCTATAGAGCCCCAACATGCAGGTGAGCCCCATTAACCCTCAAGACTCCCTCAGCAACCTAATTTCATGCATAATGTGCAAAAGTATAGTTATTCAACACCTCTGTGCCTCTTAGGCAACCTCTTGTGCCAACCACCTTGAAAGAACAGGAATAATCTGAAAAACCTACCCACTGCATTACCTTTGGGCATATTACCTTTAGGAGGGCAGCGAGGATGCTTGCCATCCTTACCAGGCCACTCAACACTCAGTGGACCATAGCAGTTAAATGTGTTTATCAGGCCAGCTGGGGAAGAGTTAAACAAAAGCAAGGTTAAAATACCCAAACGCCAAACAGAATCGCAGTAAGCTGTGCATTAACAAGCCACCTACCCTCAGTAATATCCCATGGAACCCCTCCAAGGAAAACCTTACAGGAGTACACTGGGTTTTTGTAGTTCCTTGAGGGAAGCTGGCCACTCCATGTGAAAGTAGCTTCATTAATAGCTGTCGTTTGAAGATCAGAGTCATTCCCATTACATGAACAAGGTAGGCAAACTATCCAATATATAGAAACATAAGATGCAAAGACTAAATAAAGAATCCTAGAGATATTCCCATAAATGAATATAACCAGATTTCAGTTGCAAAACATACATGCAGCCTGTCTGTGAAGACGAGCCTCCCGCTCAATGCTGAATGGGCCATCCAGATTCTCCAAAAGGTCCCAGTTTGGCCACATGGATGCACCAGGCCAACGGCGAGACAGGCTATTGCTTGCTGTGGCACTGGGTGGAAGGGTCAGAAGAGTGCTGTCATAATCCAGGTGGGAACCCAGGCTAAGCTTCAGAGGATCTTTCTGCACATTGGACATGAGGGGCACTGAAGGGGAGATCCTCAGAGATGACTGGACAGGAGAGAAAAAGTTTAAGGATTAACACAATGGAAATTAAACAAACAGTGAACAAATACAAAATCCTGACTGTAAAGATGTTAAAGCTACCCTGTCACAGGCTTTGAATGTTAATTCACCAGGTGAATCAATACCTGCCCAAAAAGCACCCTTTAAAAAGGAGGGATGTTCGTTCTGCATGTTGCTATAAAAGCAGTGACCAGCCTCTGTGTTCAAACAGTTTACTGGAAGCCATGACGATATTTGAACTTTAATTCAGAATTTTAGTTAGCAGTGCAATAAGCATCTTCAGCCTCCATCCAAATTCACTGTCCAGCAAATACACTTAAAGCAAGTGGTTTCAATTACCCTTAGAAGTTATGATACGCATCGCTAAACTTTGAGGTTTTATTGGACTTGCACTGCCTTCACAGCAAAGAAACATGAAAATTAAAATCAGCAACAAACTTAATTCCAACAAATCAAGTCAGCCCATTTGCTGTTAAAATCCACCATAGCTTTCAATTATTAGGACCCATTTTCCATTACATACACAAACATTTTTTGCCCAACACATTCAAACTTCACAAGAATGTCTGGCTGTACACCAGGTGGGCATATAAAATGAGCCAATTTATCAAATTTCAGTCACCTCTATGTTGCTGTGAATTTCCAGAAGAAATCTGTACATTTTAAGCATGGAAACCATGTTTTTTCACAACTCACCAGCAGGTCAGAAAGGTGGTCAGAGCCAGAGCTGAACCCACTGGTCTCAGAGTCCACTGGACTGCTGGAATGGGAGCTCAGCAAGGAGCGGGAATTCAGATGTGCCAAAGCTGGAAACTTCTCCAGGAAATCAGAGGGCCCAGTGCTGGACTCGGAGCTTAAACTCTGAGGCTTGTTCAGAAGCTGGGCCAGAGGGCTTCCTAGCATCCCCAGCACTAAACCAGGAAGCATACGAAATAAATAAACAAATTGACAGCAATTTGCCTTAATCAAGAAATCAGTAAAGCAATCCCTGTTTGAATGGCAATATTAGTTAGAGAATCAAAATACTTAGAGCTTGCAAGGAATAGAACCCTGTGGTAAAAGTTTTAGGGAGGGCATGAGGCAGGCAGGGAATCTGTCACAGCAGCTACACTAAGCTCTGACTCACAGAACAGTCTTTATTTGAGCTGCTGCTTACTATGCACTGGGTTTTCATTTCAGATCAGATCAGCAGACATGACTAATGTGTCAAAATAATCTGCAAATCAAAAATAAGCCAAACAAAGGATTTTGAAGCAAAATGAAAAACTTACATCAGGAAAGAATAAGCCAGACACTGAAATGGGAATTATATATTTTAATACCTCAAATAGAGGTAATGTGGTATAAATGCCCCAAAATTTTAAAGAATAAGTAAACAATTAACTCACTGGAAGCACTGCTGTTTTGGGTTGACTTATCAGAGTCTTGGCTGCTCCATGGTTTCTCCCAGCCAGACAAGTTGAGGGACTGCAGGCCCAGGCCTAGCTCACTGACGTCAGGCAAACCCCGCGATGAGTCCTGGCCACTGCTCGGGAAAAGCATCCTGCTACGGACCGCGGACAGGTCAGAGTCGGGACAGTCTGTTAACACAGTCCAGGAACAAAAAACGTATTTGTTTACTCCGCATAAGCCACTGGGGTATTATAAAAAGACACGCAGCTAGAAGCAGCCTGTAAACTCTGCAGATAAACAAACTAAGCTGTCAAAGAACGAAACTGCAAGCTGGCAAGCCCGAACTGCATGAGGCTGCTGCAGATGCCATGAAGCTCCCTCTGCAAAGGCGTCCCACCCTGCATGTGACCCAGGCGATGATGCCCTCGCACCCCCCTACTAATGACATCAGCTCCCGGCCCTGCTCTACTGCCACACCAATGAATTCCTGTCAAATTCTCCCCGCAGGCAAACAAACAGAGTAGCCTTCTTCCCTCAAGGCCGCGCGAGCTGCGGCTGCTGTCCTTGGTGGAGGCAGCAGAGGGAGCGAGGAGGGAGCTGCAGACTGGAGAGAAGAGAAAACCCTGGCGAATCACAAGACAGTAGCAGGCAGAGGTTGTCTAATCAGAAGAAAAAGGACGGGCAATCTGCACTACTCCACCAAACTGGACGTCACCCAGCTACTCTACCCTGGCCTGATTCAGCACTCTCTGGCCACGTATCAGCAGCATGACCATTACAGTGCTTGTGTAAAAAGCATGGGGTGCAAGGGGTTAAATTATATGCAATTGGTTTAAGATGTGTAAATAAAATGTACATTTCAATGTGTTATATGTAAACACCACTATTCAGTACAAAGTGTGAAAACTAAATTGTCCAAAAGAAGCAGCCAGGAACACAGCAACCAGGGAACAGTGTATGGTGATTGTTTCTTACTGAAAGATACCTCAGTGGTGCCACTAGCCGGCCTTGGATTTAAACACAGCCTTCCAGTGCAGTGGCAAATGCCTAACCACCAGGCCTCTAGTTACACACTACTTGCAATTTTTTGCTTGGAAATCTAGATTGTGTACTGCAGTCAAAACAAAGACATTAAGAAAATCACGAAGGAGCATTACACTAGCAATAACTTCATCTGCTTGGGCTTTAGGCCAACCTAAGAGTTTGGGAGACTTTTGCTTCCAGTTTCAAAAACGCATGGCCCACTAAACAGACTGAGAACAGACTTGAGTTCACTAAGCTCTTCGCTATTAAGACATGACCAGGGAACAAATTTACGGACATTACCCAGCAGTGAGTCCCTCTTGGGCCTGCCACTGGGAGTGGTGCAGACCCCGGTGAGGTCCAGAGAGTTCCCCAGCATGGTGTTCATTCTGCGGAAAATGTCTGCATTGCTGCAGGTGGACAGGGCAGGAGTGTCTGAGTCCCAGCGGTTAAGGGCTCTGGGATTGTCTCTCTGTGAGGAAACATGAACCTCATTAAGATTTGAAATGGATAGACCCTAATAGCAGTTCTAACACGAGAAAAGGAGACTAAATGGGAAATAAATACATTTTCATGCATACAAGCGACATACAAGAGAATGACATGAAGGAAGTAGACAGAGAATAACTTTTATTGGCCCTTAACATGGCGTCCAATTTACAAAAGCATTTGTTTAGTCTCATGCTCGCCTCCAGGGCTCATGTTTATGGTGACAGGCACTCACCAAGCAAAACATTTCTACTAAAAACACTTACCAGAGAAAACGCCATGGCAGAATTATGAAACAGAATGATCTAAAACACCACAAACAACCCCCCGCCACAAACCAACTTAAACCCTCAGTCCGAAAATCAGCTCTCATTGAGAACATCTGCGCCGTCTCCAACCGCCTGGCCAATCAGAGCCCTCCCCCAATTTGGCTGTGGACCAGGCGCACGTGCAGCGTCATTAACCCATTAATGCCCGAACTGGAGCGTTCACGTACAGTATTCACGTACGGTATATATATCTATATCTATATCTATCTTTATCTATATCTATATCTATATCTATATCTATATCTATATCTATATCTATCTATATCTATATCTATATCTATATCTATATCTATATCTATATATATAGATATAGATATAGATATAGATATAGATATAGAT
>JBBKCR010000038.1:18096636-18120808 GCA_037577295.1 Ladigesia roloffi
GACATGAGAACCTGCCATCCAAATGGATAAAGCAACTTCCATCTAATCTATAGGGAATAATTACATGGAAATACATTTGTGGTAAAGGAAGGTTCATGCAGGACGCTGAAGGATAAAAATAACCAAAGGAGGAGGGGGGAAAACAAAACACAAAACTCTAAGACCATGTTTTTTTTGTTAAGATGCAATGCTGCTCCTACAACAGTGTTGTAACATGAAATTTGATGGAAGTCAAACAGTAGTAAGATCATAATCCAACATAAAAACACAACTGAGTGAAAATAACTGGCTGTGTATTCAAACTAGCTAACCCAGGTTGTCTAAACAATAAGCCAAAAGTAATGTCTTTTTTTTGGTTTTGTTTTTATGGCACCCAGCATCATAAACTTGAAACAACAGAGGCTGTGGTACCCCAAGGGCCCCTGTCCATCCTTTAGTAAAGAAAGTGACTGACTTATGCCTTCTCATTCCTTTAAAACCGTTTGGTGCTCACCTGAGCGTGGAGAGCAGCCGCGGCCGCCGCCGCTGCAGGGTAGGTGAAAGCGGCGTGGGGCAGGCCAGGGCTCAGCTCGGTGGTGTACAGGGGGTATGGAGACCAAGCCTCTGGAGATGCTGGAATCAGTGCTGCCCCAGTCAGGTCATCTGGGGAAGCACAGCAAGCCACATCCATGCAAACACAGCCCTGAACTTCAATGCCTTCATGTCTACAGCTCGGGTCAAACAAACCCCTAATCGCAACTTGGAGTTAGTTAGGCAAAAGTAAAGAATAAAGTGAGAAGTGTGGTTATTGTTGATCAACAGTAGGCAGTGAGTTGATGCTCACGTCTTCAGTTTTGCCCAGAAAAAGCTGAATGTGGTGTGAAGTGGAAGTGTGTATGGAAATTTAGTGTGTGTGTGTAGAAAACTGCAGTTTGCTCTAATAAGGCATGCATGTGGTGGACGTGAATTAGTTTTGTTCCTCAGCTACAGACGACAGCCCTACACATGCCTAGAAAGTGTGTGTCCATCTCTGCAGAGTGAAAGCTACCGTGTGGCCGTACACTTACATGGGTCCCGTGCTATGAAGTGTGCTCCTAGAGCTGGGTGGATATTTGTGGGGTTCGGAGTGCCCATCAGCTTACTCTTTGCCATCTTCGTGTTGGCTTTAGCAAACTCTAACCGGAGGGTCTGCGGGTTTTCAGGGTCAAAGCGAACCCCCTGGAGACACAAGGTGGGGGATACAGTAATAGGAGTGGCCTGTGCCTGATAGAATCTGCTAGAAATGTGCAATAGTGTGCACTAAGCTGGTGCCCACATGCAGGTGAAAGAGAGTCTACGTGACTTCACAGAAAAAGCTAGCAGTGGACTAATTAAGGTACTACCAGATATTAGGGGTGTAGCGAAACATTTTTGTTTTTATGTTTCATTTGAGGGACAGAAGCTGCAGCATAGTGGACAATATGGCCAAAAAAATAAAAAATAGGCATCACAAAACAGCTACAAAAGGAAAAACTAAGAAATACAATTTATATTCTATTTTAAAAACATTACTATAAACAACACCTCTGAAATGAAACATTTGGATCAGCATTCTTGTAATTTCAATATCCAAGCTATAAAAAAAAAATAATTTCACTTAAAAGGAAGTCATATTGCCCACTCCATCGCAGCTATACTCTGGAACACTACTTTTCTGATGTAGTCTCATTTGAGAGGATATCATCAACCGGCTTGTGTCACTTAGTGAAAGCCTGGTATTAGACCAAGGTTTTTGCAAAAAATAATGAGGCCAAATGTATCTATGAGCTGTATTGAAATCGTTACACCCATGTCAGATCCTATTCATTAGAGAAGGGAAATTAAACTACTGTTCGCCTATAGCAAAATGGGTGCCGTTATCTCAACTGCGTCAAAACTACTAACATTTGACAATCACAGCTTGACCACAGGTTAAAAATGGACAAATTAATCCAGTAACATATAGAAAAGTCACAGTGCATGTGATCCCTGCTGTGCATCATCTGACAGATCATCAATAATTCAGGCCATTGCTTACAGATGGCTGGGTGCTTACATTTAATGCGTTTTTCGCTGCTTCTGCGCCAGACCGACTGTCAAAGGTCACAAAACCAACCGGCTGGAAAAGAAAAGAAACAGGGAAAGGCACATTTTCGCTTTATGCCTTTACTTTGAGGCAGCAGGCAACATTATCCAACATTAATAAGCATAAAATCTTTGAATACCGAAGTCAGAATATTTGTGACTTGTCCCAAGTTAAGTAGACGGAAACACTGATTACATGCCAGTGATTAAACACCACCGTACATACACACTGTAGCAGCAGTCAGCTGTGATATCCAGCACTGTCTCACCTGCTTTGATGTTAACTTAATCAGTGAACCTTCATAACCCTGAAAAGGAAAAAGAAATCCAATTAGAGGCCACGAAGTCACATGCTTGTAGATGAGGGGTGGGGGTGTGGGGGGAGAGACTTGGCATTCCCCATAAGAAGCCAACCCAATCAGACAAAGTTTAATAAAGACTGCAAAGCAGTGTGTGAGTAATCTATAAGATATTTCTTGTGAATACAGCAGCAGATTAATCCCTCACCTAATAAGGTGCACGTTCCGATTTTGTGGGAAATTAACTGAAGGCTTCACACTAAATGTGGACATACTTATAACAGAGTTAAGCAATTAAATGATCCATGCATTCCCCATTTTACAATGCCCAGGAAGCCATTCTTACCATGTTTCTAACCATAATTCAATAGGCAGAGAGAGAAAATAGCTGCAATTAGAAATCCTGTGATGTTACAGGACAAATACCAGTTCCACCACAATCTATTCTTACCTTAAACGGTCTAAACAGGAGATACAGCTCCCGAGGCTTAATGTCTGTCGGCAAGCCGCTGACAAACAGGGTTCGCACCTGCAGAGGGGTTGATACACATTAAATCCTTGTTATTTCCATAGTTAGAATATTTCATTTCCAAATTCTTTATTCAACTTGGTGTCAAGCAGTAAACACAACTCCCACTAAAGCAGAAGTCAGCTGTGATATCCACTGTCTCACCTGCTTTGGTGTTTATTTGATCAGTGATACTGACATTTTTGTAGATTTGAAGGTCTGGAAATTTCTAAAGGTTAAGGTTAGTTTTGTATTTAATGTAAATGTAAAAAAAAAAAAAACCTAACGTAAAAAACCACAGAAGAGCATGAGAATTGGCCTGTCTCTAAAATATCAAACAATAAAAATGTTAAACTTATCCAATACTAGGAAAAGGGACACCAAGTAGTACTCAGTCCCTGAAATACAAATTCTACAAACTATTAAGACTTGCATTACACAAGAAAAAGATTTTCAGGAAAAAGATTACTTCAAATTTTACTACATATAAATTTTACCATCAGAGTTGGACCAAAAAGGACCTTAAACAGATTCTTGGCAAACTCAAGCTTCTACAGACGTATGAGTAGACTGATAAATGACTCAGCTGCTTACTGTAGAGTTACTAAGTTCTATATCAATTGCTTCATACTCAAGAGGGTTTCAATAATATCCCCTCTAGAAATATTTACAGAAATATATGATGGAAGCAGCAAGAAAAAGAAAATGAACAAAGTAAAAATTACAAATTCTGGATACACTAAATGTACTTGTGGAGATTGTTCGCGAACACAGTTAAGGTATTGTATTCCGCCGTTCCATTTCCTCTGTCCAACTCCAAAACAGCAGGGTTTATATTTGAAGTTGACTGCTGAGATTCTTTACAAGAACATCTTCCTTGGACCCCCTTTACAAACCATCGACCATTTCTACTGAGCAATTTTTAAGGCAATATTTGAAAAGGTACATTCATTTACTTTACTGCTTTCTTATTAATTAAATGACATTGGTCCACATTACTGGCATTCATAAGAAATCTGTATTGAAGACAGGCAAGTTTGTTTCACAGGCTACAGAAATAAACAAAAGTGCAAACATCCACTTGTTTGAGCTCAGTGGGAGGCTCTGAGCTACAATGGACTGCAAATGGAACAGCAATGGACAACAGCGCACAGCATGACAGCATTTCCTTCCTCTGCCCCACAGAGCCAGGCATTCTCTAGCGCCGGACCACCGCTCCACCACACCTCTCCCGGGCTTTAATACCTTTTCTGGCATATTTGCCATTGTTTTGCAAAATACATAGATGGTCAAAGCTTCCAAAGCACTGGGGAAAAAAGTTTAGTTAATTTTAGTAGTAATGGTGCAGCAAGGTTTCTGATGGATTTGGTCACTCTTGGAAAAGTACTAGTACTATGGAGTCCTTGACCAAAAATATATATTCA
This sequence comes from Ladigesia roloffi, assembly GCA_037577295.1. Taxonomy (NCBI): domain Eukaryota; kingdom Metazoa; phylum Chordata; class Actinopteri; order Characiformes; family Alestidae; genus Ladigesia; species Ladigesia roloffi. The sequence goes on from JBBKCR010000038.1 coordinate 18,100,950, forward strand.
TATATATATTTGTCAGAGCTGAAATGGGCAGACAACTACCAAATATATATTTAAAAATTAGGACCCGATTTACCAGACATGGATTAAGCTGAGGGCCAGCGGTGGGACATCACAGAACATTTTAATTTAAAACGAGACTCCTTACCCCTAAAAAAAACAAAAAAACAAACAAAAAACACCTGAAACTGTGCATTAGTTCATTTATCATAAGTATTTATATAAAATTTAAGAAAAAAATGCGTTTAAGAGTGAATTTTGCCAAGACAAAATTTATTTAATGGCTGGATGGCCTATTGGACAAACTTATTGTAACAAAGCACTGAAATTTAGGATTTCCTCTCATTTTATATAAAATGGCTTAGTTGAGAAAAAAAAAACCAAATCCAGCCAAATTTTATCAGAAATAAAAAAAAAAGTCACACACAGACAATTCATTATTTTATTTTCCCATTTGGCAGTATTCCCATACTGCTCACTTATAGCAGTCCTTACTACCACAGTAATATAGCTTTTATCGGAACTGTAAATGGAACTCATGCAGTTTAGTACCGTTAATAAATGGACAAATATTGTAACATTTTGTGCGATTGGGTTGGGGGGTATTCATTAGAGTCAACAAAATCTTCCCCATTAAAAGTAAGATACATGCATGCAAGCTCCAATACCTGAACACCAGCTCTAACGTTATACATACCAAGTTTGTGAAATAAACTTTGTACCCTAACTTCACTTGCAACTATAGAACACACCTCAGCAAAGGCAGCAAGAGGAAACTTTAGATATCAGTGCCAAACTGATCTCCTTCCTTGAAATCCTGGGATAACTTACCTCCTCTTCAAGGGAGACGTTGTTGTTTGGCTCCGAGTCAGACTTGACACTCATCGTGCAGGTAAAATGAGAGCTAGACCCCCCAAAATAGACAAAAGAGCAAGAGAAAAACTTTTCTGTCGTCCAGAAAGAGTGTGTCCTGGGACTTCAAGGAGCGTCGTGCCCGGGTGAAGGTGGAAAAAAGTGCCAGATCCAAAAGGAACGAAGCCCCGGAGAATGTAGCAGGTGAAGGACGGACAAGAACTGAGGTGGGTCTGGTGCTGGAGGTGGTCTGGTGCTAGAGGTGCTGGTGGGGTAGGGGGAGGGAAGAGTGCACAGTGGGGATGAGACAGTGGAAGAGGTGGCTGTCCCGCTACTGCTCACATCGACTTTATTTTAACTTCCAGCGTCACTAGAGAAAGAGAACATAAAGAGAAAGCCCTGCCATCCCTGCCCTGCTCTCCAATTAGGTCATCAAGTAAAAGGTTCAAAGTGGCAATCAGGGCCAAGAGAGGCTGCAGCTGGTGGGAAAGCCACGCCCATTTGCTTGTACGTCATTGCTCCAGAACACCTTCCCCCAATCACAGCGCAGTGTCCAACTTCACATTCCAATTTGATTGGTAAGTGGGACATAGGGAGGGGGGTCAGCCCACGCAATACTATCAGAGCATAATGACAGAAATACTTTCCATCATATTTTCCATAATTAATAAGGAGATTAATTGCTCCTCTGTTAGGCCTGCTGCTCCTTATCCTAACACTGAAAGAAAGGGCATATTTTTTTCTCATTGGAACGCAGTATCAGAAAACTATCGATCCCAGAGGAAGCTGCTTAAGATTGCAAAGTCACAAAGAGACACAGAGGCAAAACAATCTAAAATACGTACAATCAAAATAAATATCTGTCGGAAAAATATGAAGGCAAACTACACTTTTCATACAAATGCTGGGGTATAAATACTACAGATAGTGAACCTGCTGCACATAGTAGAGATCAGTAGTGTTCCGTTGAAAATCTTTAATCTTTCCAAGATGGTATGAGGTGTGAAACGTTTATCAAAACTGCTTTTTACGTTATAAATGTACTCAGTTTATTTACTGCCCCAGATAAACAGTTGGCCTACACTTATCTTTCATGTTTTTATATGGTAAAATATTGGTAAATCTGACAGAAATAAAATTAATGAGGGAATTATTTTGCCCTGATGGCATGAATACCTGAATACCTTATTAAGGGGTGAAGGTAGCTCAGTGGGTAGGACACTTGCCTCTGGACCATGAGGTCCTGGGTTTGAATCCTATCCTCAGCACCACCCCTGGGTCCCTCAGCAAGACCCTTAACCCCAAGTTGCTCCAGGGCGACTGTCCCTGTAGTTAGGGAATGGATAAAAGGCGTCAGCTAAATGCCATAAATGTATCGAAGGGAAATTCCACCAATATTTAAAATATAAGGCAGTCAGAGAAGTTTGGCATGCATCATAGTGAAATTGGATGGATTCCCAGAGGTGGTGAATGTTGTAATATCATAAAGTTAGCTATTTAATTTAATGTCCAAAAATCAAGAGTCTTTTTTTATTATGTTTTTGATGATGGAAAGTCTGACAGAAATAAGATTCATGAGAGTATTATTTTTGATCTTATGCCCTGATTAACTTTATTTTTCTATGTTAGTATGTGGTCAGAAGTGTAAAATTCAAATGGGAATTCAACTAATATTGAAATAATCATAGAGAAACATACATAGCTGGATGTATTTACAGCAATGCTGAATGGAACCAGGGGGTGTAATGTCAGTAATACAGCAACTGTATTTACTGTTCAGGATGAACATTGGACTCACACATACCTTCTGTGTTTTTATATGTAATGATATTTCTAAAATAGTGGTAAATCTGACAGAAATAAGATCTATGAGGGTATTATTTTGCTATAATGCCCTTCATGCCAAGTTTTGAAACAAAATGTTATCCAAAACTATTTTAAAACATGTATCATATTCCAATTTCATGTATTAGCTCTCTGTGATGGAGCTTTTAGTACAGGGGACCCGAATCCTGTCCAGATTTTTCACAATTCTGAAATAGCATTTCATTTCAAACCATCTTAATGAAAGTGAAAGTGGTAAATGTGTGAAGGTTTTTCATATCCCACCTGAGTAAATGTGAGAGTGTGAGGTCAAAACACATAAGGGTATTCTGGTTTGGTAGTGTAATATGGTGCTGTGAGGTGACCAATGGGTGGAATTCTAGGCCTTGTACAAAGACAACTATTATTTTACAATGAAATTAATTTAGCTGACTTAAAAAAAAAATCACTTTTTTTACATATGAATTTGTTGAACATCTTGAAATGGAAACTGCAAGTAGTACAAAGTATGAAGTTTCCTCTTGCACACGTAATTAAGACAAAGATTAAATATTCACTCAAATCCAGATCTTTCAAAACAACGTGTATGAACGAAACACAATTATTTGAGAGTTTCCCACCCTAGTATAAAGTATAGTGCGGGCGATAAATAACAGTGCATGTTCATTTGGTTAGGTCAGCCATGTTTCACTCGAGATTGTGCATTAAAGGGCACACTGTTTCCTGACATTGTGTAAAAACACAATCAGAGCAGAGTTGCGGTGGAACTTTTCAGAACATTTGTCTTTCTCCACTAGTTGACCTAATGCTGTTTTTCGTGCAATCTAATTCATCACAGGTCATTTTATCAAGCTTTATTGTGCATGAGGGGCCACCGAGGCTACTATTTATGACCCTTTGTCAAGGGAGTTCAATTTTAGGAAGCATTTTAAACTTAATGGTTTTTGAGAGTCCGTTATTAAAAAAACGGCAAAAGTAAAACTTGAAAATCATTTAAGCCATGAAACTGCACTGGCGTATGTGTTTATATAAATGTGTTTTATGCACATAAACAATGTTTCACATGCTTTAGATTCTTAAATGCTTGTGTAGTGTTAGCTAAGGTTTAAAAATAAAACTCGGCGCCTGAAGCCATAGATAATCACGTGGTTATAGATAGCTTTATCAGTGCCAGGCTCTTTAAAAATGACATGTGCAGTGATTGGGTGAGTGGGGTTGAGCTGGCAGAGGTAAGGTTGACTGGCATTTGTATAACTCTAGCATTGCAAAGTGACAACATATGATGTATACTCTCTGACATTTGCCAGAATATTTATTTAAAAGTCTCCTCATTTATAGAATTGTATTAAAATCATTGAATTTTATTTCTATTGAATGCCTCCATATTCCATTACTTCGTTTAGAAAAAAGCTATGACACCCGAACCTCAGTTAGAGCTCATTTGAGTGTGTTAAGTGCTTATTCGCATTGACCAAAGCACCATGATTCCGACTGTGGCCTCCACCGTGCGCGCAGTGGCGAAAGTGTTTACAACATTCCCTGTATGTTGTTGGATGAACTTTCTTTTCCTGTTGTCTCCTTGTTACTGGTGCTGAATCCCCGACACACAAAGGCTATACAGCGAGGCCAGAACCCTGTGATGAGGCCTTCATGTTTTATTCGAGAAGAGCAGGCCCATTGTCCCAAAAGCCACCTCGCTCTGCACTCCTCCATTCTCCGCCTCGCTGAACCTATCCCATCGCATCACCGTCACAAAGCTCCAGAGCACTTAGCCTGTGTTCCCAGCGTCCTCTGTGCCTCAGTGCACATCCACCGCAACTTTCCCATCTTCAGCTGTCTTCATCAAGAAGCAGTTATCTGCAGCCTCCATTGCTTGCTTGCGTATTTTTAAGCTGTTCATTAAAATTACATTTAGAAGGTTATTTGGTAGTTACTGTATTTCTAATTTTGCACTTTCTTCATTTCAGTGCTGTTAACAACACATACCAACTCAACAAGGTTTAATTTACATCACACCTATTAAGTGGCTCCTAAATGGCTCTTGGTTTGTATGTCTGGTTTTAGGAAAAAAACGTTTAATTTACGCTGAACCTACTCCCAGTTTCCCCTACAGTCACCTTTAAAGAGCACTATTCTGAAAAACTCTTCTTCTTATTTTTAAGCATTTGTCTGAATTTTAATTTTATTTATATTTTATTTGGCAGATGATTCCATCCAGAGCAGCTCACATTTCAGTACAGTTCTAGGCTATCTTTTCGGCTCTTATTGGAAAATGCCACCCAAGCCTGCCAAATGGAAAGTGTTGGTCTTTGCTCCTCTCTTTTACCATTTAAAACTAATGTTGCTTACATTTAAATGCAGATACAGAAACTGCATAATTTAATGACGAGCCAAGTGTACTCTTAAATTAAGGCTGTAAGGAAGAGTTCCTTGTGTGATGCTGTAGAAGTAGAACTAGACTTTGTTCCTTAAGGTGGGGCACTAAGGGCAGAAATAATGAGTTTGGGAAATGTACAGATGAGCTGCGCCATAAGATTAATTCTATAAGATTGATTGTATAAGATTAATTGTATGCATGTATCTTCTTAAACTGTAAATCATAAAAATATCAAAACACAACAGAAAGAGAGAAAATTTAATGTGTGTATTGAGTTTCCCTAATCTTGCGCTTTAGTGTATTTTCCAGTGCATTGAAAAGTGTATTTATCATGCCATGTCATAAAAAAGCCCTTTTTCCTGTAGAATATTGCTAGAATATCTAAGTATGTACAATAAATAACTACAAATGACAACTTTTACCCATATGGATGGTGATTCAAAAGGTGATCCGGGTCTCAGGCCGGTTCTCAAACCTGTTTTTGTCAAAGCATCTCAAACATCTCAGTTTCTAGAGCACCTACATTCTTGAGATATATAATTTATTGCCATATTGTGTGTCATGTTTTTCCTTATTATTAAATAATAATGCAGTGATATTTCAATAATCTGTAAAAGCCTCTCTCTGGAGTGTGTCTTCACACTGAAATGAACATTTAAATTTTAAGATCATCCAAGGGCTGGAATTTGTTTTTGAAATAGAACGTATTTCAGCAGATAAGAACTCAATTATCTACTCAAATAAAACATTTCATACAAAAGATTTCTAGAACATCAGTGATTAGCTGGCAAAGATTCTTTATCTTATATCATTCAAAATAATTTATATAATTCTTCTTTGGCATTTATCAAAGAGGTCTAAACCTTTAAGAAAACCCCATAAGACAAAACTGAACTTAGATGTGTCCTTTGAATGCATGTAATGTTACTGATGCTAAAATAAATCCAAATTACTACAAAAAAAAAATCTATAGTTTTGAACAAAATACATTTTAGACCTAACTTTTATCTCAAATTTACTCTTAATCTACTTCATAACCTTTTCATGCAATAGGTTTCATTGAGGGAATACATAGAGGGTTTTTTTCTGTTTTCTAAAATTAATAAGGAGAACAATTATGACATTGATTGTTTTCTTAAGAATAATGTATTGAAAAAATGTGGAAGTGCCTTTTAAACAAATCACTCATTTAGAAAAGGAATCCCACTTTAGTAATTATTTTACAGTCTAACTCCAGATAACCCTATTTAGCCTAGCAATGTAGTAATTATAAGGGAGAATAAGACATCAGTCAATATGGTTGTGCAAAAGTGCAAAAGGGGAACTATTTTACAGAGTGCTGTCATGTTGTTATGGCACCACCGAATGGACAGTTCACACAAACAAGCACTCATCTCCTCATTCCCTGTATTGCATGATGCCAAACGGAGCCCTGTATTGAGATCCTTGTTTCTTTTAGCCTTGTCTTTAGTTTAGCCTGTCACTCATGACTGAGGACACACAAACACCACTAAAAAGTCACTGGAGTTCATTGCTTCACTCTCAGGGACACCCTCCCCCCTCCCTCACCAAGCTTCTTTGACCAATCAAAACAAATCCATTGCCAGAATACGACAGTGTTTATTGTTGATATGAAGCCAATAAAACAAACACAAACTGAAATATGATAAGCACTACTTGGAATAATAATACCTGCCTTTTCCTCTTCGCTTTTTGGGAATCTCTAAATCCTCTAAACCGATGCTGAGATCAAAGAGACCAGATAATGGCTAGTTGTTTTATTTTTTCATAAAGATTCGTCCAATAAAAGATAGAGGAGCTATAAACACAGTCCAGATTTCACAAATTGAAAGGGAGAGTATATCGTATCAGACGAAAGTTTCACACTAAGAATATCTGGCTTGACGTAACTGGCTCTTAAGGAACCACAGATGGAAACATTGTTCCCAAAACATGGCTTAATCCTGGTTAAAAGGCCTACTCCTCAGCACTCTTGGTTCGAGAGTGAATTTGTTTTCACATCCTCTCTTTTATTTTCTCAACTGAGCCCTGGTTTCCTGTTTAGATGTGAAGAATGGAAATAAAAGGTTATGCTACTGAAGCAAAGGCCAACACATTCCCAGAGTGACAGGCTCAAAGATGATAAACAGGGCTACTGAAGGGACTCATGGTGACTTTGCTAAAAGCCAGCCATCTCCATTCATGTGTTCCTGGTCATTGAATGACTATGCATTATTACATTTGTGATCAAACAATCACACGATATATGAATTACTCACAAACTAGTTGCTATGGATGAAGAAGACAATGATTACAATCACTGAAGCATCACTGATGCAAAGCAGGCCCTTCATTACCAAACACCAAATAACGAAATAATGGAATGTTCTCTAAATTACCTGAATGACTGTAGCAGTTAAGTGGTGGATTACATGAAGACATCCATATGTATTATATAGACAGATAGGCTGATAGATAAATACATAGATATGGATATATAAATACATCATTTGTAATACATATACACATTTAAATATTTATATTACACTTTTTGTAGTGTCCACTTTTTATATTATTTTTAGTTATATTGTGTAATTTGTATTCTGTTGGTTGTGCTGCTTCTACCTCATTCTATTGTTCTGTCCACTTTGCTGCTGAAACAATGCAAATTTAGCATCTGTGGGACAAATCAATCTTTATTTATCATATCTGACCTTGTCTTATCTTATTATATTCCAACAGGCAGATGAATTGAAGGTTCGCAAACCTGTTACCTGGAAAACAGCTTTTTTAGTTTTATCAAGTAGGAAAATTGCAGTTTATTTTGATACATGGTGTGGCTGCTATATTTCAAATCTGGATACTCTTACAATTTGTGTATTTGGGGTCTGATTTTAAAATACACCGATATTTTTGTTCTTAAATCTAGAAGATTTTTATAGGTCTTGGGTGTCTGCATTACTGTGTAAAAGCACCTATGATCTCAAAAATATGTCAAAAATAATTAGATGCGTTTTTTCATGTTAGTATTACTAAATACACTAAATAAAACTAATGCTAATGTGTACAAGCAACATACTACAGTAAATAGTGATTTTATGCCAATTAAACCAATGTGTTCCTTGTGAAAGTTTTACTTCTGGTTTCCATCAGAAATCTGGTTTGACTCAATCAAATTTCAACTACAGTCAATTTAGAATCCTCAGTTCACCTGACATGTCTTCAGGACAACCTGGGGACCCCAGAGGAAACTCATGCCACAATAAGGCGACTATGCAAACTCTGCACACACACACAGACAGGACCTGGATTAAAACCCAAAACCCTGGAGGTGTGAGGCACCTATCCACTGCACATTTGCGGGGACTACTTTTTTACAAAAAACCGTGGGGCCGATTTCTTTACTGCATTCTTGATTGCTCACATTTATTCTAATGTTAACTTAGTGAGCAGAAAGCAGCTTTATCACACACTGAGGAAATGGTGTTACAATATGCATGTAAGACTTTTGCACAGTGCTGGATGCTTTAAGAGGATTGGTTTGGAGGCCCACCTTATTCACCATCAGAGCCAAGGCACTGAGACCTACTTTTGAATATGTACACAGTACTAATTCTTACTTCCATTCCATGTCTCCCCACTGCACCAGACTTCCAAGGCAAGGCTACAAAAACAGAACAAAGGCAGTGAAGAAGAACTAATCTCATCAAATATTAAACAGAAGTTTTGCAGATTGATTCAGCGATGCATGGAGCTGCTAGGGACTGAATGAAACATCCACATTATGGAGCTTAACTGGGGCAGGAAAGTTTCTGCTGACAACGAGAGCAGCTACTTCTTTTGCTGGTTGGGTGCAAAAATAAAGTTTCTTTGGAGCACTGCCATCAAATTATGGCTTGAGTCTCGGGGACTGCGTCCAGCAGATCTTGTTGGAGTAATCAGGTGTTGTGCAGGTCAAACTGTATTTGACCTCCAGGTAAGAAGTTCGAAGGCAATGCCATATAAGAGCTTTTTTTCTTCCCTAAACTACCTTTCAGTGTATATATTTGGAATAAGAATCAGTTTTAAAATAAAAAATGTGAATATAATGAACCTGTTCAGAATGAAAATGAAAACTAAAGACTTCTCCTAGAAATATTCATTAATTTACTTCTTCTTATTCAAACTCTTATTCAAATTCTAATTCTTATTCTAGTATTGTGGTAAGGCTTTGAATGAGATGTTTTTGAGAGTTGTCTCTGTGTTTTCAAGAGCTCATCACATTTTTATCAATACTGCGTCATCCTAGGCTGCAACCAGCCGTGTCCGTAATGTTATTTAAACAGCAAACCCATAATAAAGATTCTTTCTCAGTGAGTTGCTCCACTGTTTTTCTTTGTCCAGACAAAGGCCTCGTACTCCAGGAGGAAAGTGATAAAGAGTTCCAGTCTGCGTGGGGGCTACAGGGCCGGGGCAGTGACCTGCTGTCCGTCACCTCAGCCAAAACCTGCTTTAACCACTAAGAAATATGAATATTTCATACGGACCCTCCCCCTTGAGTGGTACTGTCGGACCCTGTTTCTCTCCGCAACTGCACACCAGACTTTCCAGGCTCTTAAGAGGGAGCTGCAGTTTGCATAATTCAGCAACCACATGCTGTGTCTCTCTCCTCTCTCTTTTAATAAAAAGGGTAGGTCAGCTGGGATTGGGGGTCTTACTAAATTTTAAGTGGAAAGTAATGGCAAGGCACTAAGCCCAAGCTTCATAACGAACTCTAGAGAACTTTGCAGCCTCTGTTGGAGAGGGGAGTCCCAAAAGTTTGCTCAAGTTGGTTTCATAAAATGAAATATAAACACATTTTATTACAAGAAATTTGAGCTGCCTTGTATAGATGCACTGACCATTGTATTTTAATGCTTCTTCTGCTTTATCGCTTCAACACAGCAAGGAGTCTATGAGCTGATTAGTTATATCAGGTGTGATGTTCAGAGCCCTGAAAATTGTGCGCCTCCAGAAGAAGGACGGATCATTTTTAGCTGGTGGATCAATTTAAACCTAGCAGAAATGTTAACATGTTTAAAACCCAGTCACTAACACACACTTCCATGTATCTGTCATTGTCACTTATATTAAGGTGAAAATACAAACACAATTAATATCTGGTCGCCAGATGCCCAGTGGTGCCTGAGGTACATACACAGAAACACATGACGATACTCAGGATACCTTCAGGAAATCTACACATACACTACATGTCTAAATGCACGTAGACACCTTTTTCCAAGGGTACTAAATGCAGTTTAACTGTTTCACTCTCCAGTGCTGGGGGGCTTCATGTGTCAGCACCTGGGTCAGCAGTTGGGCCACCTTAGTTGAAGAATTAGAAGGAGTCTCTTTTCTATTGTACATAGTGGACATTTAAGCCTCATAAAGTGGTCAGTGAAGGGAATTCTAATGATGTAGATAGCAAATCTACATGTTGTGTAATCAGCAATCCCTGTATTGTAGTTTCTAGAGTAGTGGTTAGTTAGTACTTACTGTCTACTTAAGGAGTACTTAATTTCACTGATAGCATGTAGTCACCAGCTATAAAACAGATCATAATATACAATTTATTCTCATGAAACATGCTCTGTTTGCTTATCACCAGTGTAAAAGAGATTCCTGATTAAAGTTGGTGTCCACTTGTCTTCCGATGTTTACATAACAGCAGCCACCGTGAACTCCACTCTGTGCAGAAGATTTACTCCCAAGTAACAAAAGGCTCACTTACATTAGAGAGCAGAAACCCAGACTGGATAGCAGCTGTCTCCATGGACAGGGTTTGCAGAACCACAGGTGCCATTATGTCCAACTATGAAATATCTATTCATCCTCATGTTTCAGGTTTAGCACTTTGATACATTTGAAGGTAGAATAAAGGGTCAGCTGCGCAAATAAAAATTTACTCCAGTAACTTTACACAGTCTGTTCAGTGGGATCTAAACTTCATACTTTCTAATGAAGCTACTGGTCCTCACATTTTGGCATGAAAAGCTTGGTGAAAGACTGCATATCAACAATCACCCAGGGTGTGTTTGGTGCCAGCAAGTTTTTAATCAATTAGCACTGTGCAAACTGCATCAATCACACACTTACTCCAAATCATTTCATGTTTTATAGACCTAAAGAGTTTTTTCATAAGGTTTCTGATATTTTCTGGTGTATTTAAGACATTTATAGACAGGCTATGCAATGCACATTTGGAGGCTTGAGGTCATGCTTCTGGGGCCTCCGCCTACCCAGACGAATTGTATGGGTGTATAATTGGTATAAAGTAAAGTGACCCCTTTTGTATAAAGTAAGTGGTATAAAGTAAAGTAAGCCCTTCGTCACACATGAACACTCCACAGCACTACACACAGTGTGAACAATGTGAAATTCTTTCACTGCATTTAACCCATTCATTTATCCCATTCACAGTAGGAGACAGTAGGCCACCAATGAGGGGTGCCCAGGGAACAATGTGTGTGGATGGTATTTTGCTCAAGGGTACATCAGTGATGCTCAAGGGTATATCAGTCCTGGGATTCAAGCCTACCTTCTGATTGCAGGGGCAGCTATCTAAACCACCAGGCCACCACCTGTATTGCAGCATTTCTGCTCTCTTTATATTGGAAGTCTGCCCATCAGCGATACCTTGATAAGATGTTGGTCTACCAAACATAAAATAAGCCTTTTCACATCCAGGAACCCTAAGTAGCTGCTTACAACTACAGTAAGAAATTGTCCTCCTTTTGGATTTAGGGTGATTTTGAAAACCAAACATTGCTTTAAATATTAAGAAAAGAGCAACAGGCCAGATTTGTGATGTTCTACTTTTCCTTTGCATGCCCATGGCTCCAAGTGTTCGTCAGGGCTGTGGGAGTCATCGTCCCTGGGGAGGCCTAGAAAACAAAACAAGCCTTCTGCTGAGAATGTAAAGTGAACTAATAACCCGCTGTTATCTGACTCCCTCTTAGCGTAAATCAACATGCACGTTTCTCAGACAGGGCACATGTTAGGATTCACGTGCACAGTGTTCATTAGTGTTACATTACATGTGCCCTCCTGACCGCAGCTTCTGCACTCTCAAAAATGCAGCTTCATAAATGGCTCTTGGTTTAAATTGGAGGAAAAAAACTTTTAATTGATGTAGAATCTCACACTGTTTCCTTTAAACAGGGAAAAATGTTCTTCTTACTCTTGTTAACCGAGAACAGCTAAAAGCAGTCAGTATCATGTAAACACTGATTTTAAGAGTATATGGGATTTGTTCGAGCAAAGAGCATCAAATATATTGGCGCTGATGTCTCTCAAAATTCTGTTGCACTTGCATTCCGAGATTTATTTGCTATAGAGAAGGAGAGGTATGTTAGCAGCAGAGTCGCAGAGGGATTTATTTCAGGATGTAAATCTTGCAGCACTGAACTTTTCATTTGAAGTGGTAATAATAAAAACATCCAGTTCACTTACATGAAAAGTTCCTTTAGTCTAAAATCGCTACTATATGGTTCTGAACAGCAACCCCTTCATAGTTTATGAAAGAATAATGAAATTCACAATTAGTTACTTCTAATTTAGGGCTGTGGATAGTATGAAAGTATGGATTCTGTGTTCAATCCACTCCAATACTTCTTTTTGCAAGTACAGAAAACTATATTTTATCCTGATTTTAAGTTAGAAAAGATATTATCATGTGTACAGACTTCTTTTTTAAGATAAAGAATAAATCTCTGTCTCATTGTTCTCCCTGTTTGTCTCTGTGCGTATCAGAACCTGTCAAAATAGAATACAAATCTTGTTGTAAATATAATTAATTGCATAAATAGTTATTTAATTATGTAACTCGATTTGAAAAATGATGGTAATGACTCTAGACTTCAAGCAGTTTAAGGAAAAAGAGAGTTCTTTCCAAAAGGAGCCCCTAAGAGCAAAGGGAGCTCCAGCACCTCTCCTTATTGTAATCCGTCCCACAGCGTCTGTCTGTGTTTGGAGGGTGCTGGGGGGCTGTCATCCAAGGGCTGATGCAGACCACCTGCCTTGGCCTTTCTCTGACCCCCTGCCGCCCCCACAGCAGAGGCATTCCACTACCTTCCCCTGCCATGTTTATCCTGAAGACGATTAGACAGCACTCTATCAAATGCATGCCTGTGAACGGCCAGCCACTCCTCTGTGCTTCTTCATCTGCTGAGTGTGGGAGAGAGAGGGAGGCCAGGGGGGCTTCTCTCTTCAATTCCAACAAGTTAATCCTCCATGAGCTCTGCTAGTGCTGCATTCAGCTACGGAAAGCAATATAGACTGATATCACTAATATTGCAATACGTCTTTATTTATTTACAGGGGGATGAAAAAGAATACATTTATTATAAAAAGTTATAGAAACGTTCATACAAATAACGTAGAGATAATATGACAATGAGATATAACTGAAAAATAAAAGATGATCAAATGAAGGCAGAGACTGAAGTAAAATTGAAACTTTTTAAGAGGTTTTTTAAGTTCTAAAACACTTTCAGGTAAACACAGAATTCCAGACCTTGTTACTAAAAAAACCCAACCCTCTTCAAGTGGGCTTCTGGATAAGGAACATACTTGTATGACAAGTTGGATGCAAAGGACAACTGTATTTTGAGTCACTCTTGGTCCGTTCAGGGTTAAATGTACTGAAATTGAAATATTGAGGTTTGATACAATTATAAGTAACAATTGTACAATAGTTTTGATCAAAAAACCAAAATATTTCATGTAAATCACACATACATGAATGAGATAAATTGTAATTGACTAGATTGATTATGTCCCCTGAATCATATAAAGGGCCCATATCATATACAGTGTGGGAAACATTGATTTGATCCCCTGCTGAATTTGTAACTTTGCTGATTCATGAGGTAGTTTCATTTTTATCTAGAGAGACTGAATGTCAACCAAAAATCAAGAAATGTGCTTCCTCTTGGGCAGTATGTTTTTTGCTCATTGTCATGCTGGAAGACATTCCACAACCCATCGTCAGTGATCTGGCTGAGGGGAAGAGGTTCTCATCCAATATTTTATGGTACCTGGCCCCATCAGTTGGCCCCTCAATGTGTTCTGTCCCCTTTGAAGACAAACATCCCTAAGCATAATGTTTCCACCTCCATGCTTGATTGCGGAATGTGTTCTTCGGGTCATACTCAACATTTCTCTTCCTCTTAACGGGGTGGGTCAGGTTGACACCAAGCCCCTGGATTTTGGCCACAATCTGACCACAGCACTTTCTCCCAACCCTTGAATCATTTAGATGTTCACTGGCAAACTTCAGCAAGGGCTGCAGGCACTGCAAGATTTCAATCTATCTTGATGTAGTGTGTTACCAGTGGTGTTCTTAATGACTGTGGTCCCAACTGCTTTTACATCATTAACAAGCTCCTCCCGTGTAGTTCTGAGCTGATCCGTCACCTTCATAATCATCACCCCAAGAGGCAAGATACTGCATGGAGCTCTAGACTGATGGTCATTCTATATTCCTTCCATTTCTGAATAACCACACCAACATTAGTCGCCTTCTCACCAAGCGTCTTGCTGATGGTCTTGTAAGTCTTTCCAGCCTTGTGTAGGTATACAATCTTGTCTCTGATGTCCTCTGATAGCTGTTTGCTCTTGCCCATGGTGATGGAGAGGTTGGACGAAACTGATTCTGTGGACAGGTGTTCTTTACACATAAAACGAGTTCAGATCAGGAGTATCTGTAATTGATAGATTGGTTGTAATCTGTTTTCAACACGGGCACACAGTCAGTCTGTGGGTGCCAGAAGTCTGGCTGGGTTGTATGGAATCAAATACTTATTTCACTCAATGACGTACAAATCAGTTTATTACATTTATGTAACTTATTTTTGGTTTTGGTTGATATTCTGTCTCCCTATGTAAAAATGTACTACCTCGTAAATTAGAGCCCATAGTCCAAACAATTGTTTATGTGAGCTAAGCCCATTTTAAATAAATCTTTATATATGGTATTACATACATTTACTTATTACTCCTACAGAGGTTTTGGCCATGTGGTGGGCTGGAGTCCCTGCCTCCCGAGCACTGACCCGAGTCCATACTACTTTTGAATGGGCAAAACACCAGCCAATCAGAACGGAGGCTGTTTAAAGGCACTGAGACAAGCTTCTTAATTCTGTTGTATCTTGAGAGGCTTGAAAATACAACTGGTACATTAAACCGCGTAAACATTACACGGTGGAACTCAATGAGGGAAAAAAACTAAATGCAAGTTCATATATTCATGAAAGTAAAAGAATCCACATTTGTAGAAACACACTACACAGCATTGCATACATGGTAACTCTCTCTTATAGCCAACAAAGAAAGGAGCAACATAAAGATGTTTAAAAAGTCATAAAAGAAATGGACTATTTTCCTACGTCACCTCAGCTTGTGAGCATATTCAGACTAAATTTGCGACTGAATGAGCATGGGACTGAATGAAGTAGATGAGAGCATGCAGCTCGAGCGGACTTGATGCTGCAGCTGAATTCCCCTTAGTTTGTTTTAGGACTAAATAAAAGCCCATGGCCCGTTCTGCGCTCTGTTCTCCAGCAGGCCTCACTGCCAAGAGCCTTCCCCCCTCCTCTCCTCCCCACGCAGACTTCAAACAGTGAGGAACTGCAGCCTGATAACATAATTCACTCTCTGTTTGCTAAAGAATTCCTCTTAAAAATGCACGTGTTTCTGGGGATACTATTTAAAATGAATGTCTGTTTAGGAGTGTAAATGTTTAACTTGGACACAATGCTGACCTCATCATGACCAAGCAGAGAGCTATGGTCTGCTTCTCCTGACACAGATGACACAATTTTATTGTTCAGTTCATCAAAGTTTACAGCAACTCTGCATCTTTAAAAGGAGCCTTTTTGGTTAATAGGGGATCTAAATGATCTGGAGATGGCAGAACTACAAGGACTACAACCTGCAAATGCATTCAGAAAAATCTCTTAAAGGGCGCTTTAATTAAATTAAAATAAATTGTAATCATGCATGAACACACCACAGCATGCAGTGTGAGCAGTGTGAGATTCTCTCTCTGCATTTAAACCAGGGCTGGGCAATTACTTCCTATAGGCTGCTGCATGAAAAATCGGAACTGTGTTGGAGGGCTGAACCGACGATAACTTAATTCCGCTCAGTATTAATTTTCTCCCTGTAAGAAGCAGTAAATGTTGTATTTTGATAAGCTGCTACAGATAATCAGAAGCATAAGCATATTCAGTAAACATTTATGTAAATGTATTATTTGTGGTGTAGGTCGAAGAGGAAAAGATTCGTTAAAGACTAACTTGTTAAAAACTGACAGCTGAAAGAAATGAATTGTGTTAAATAAAAAAAGAAAAAGAAAACACGACAGCCAGAAATAAAAATATGAAATCCATTAATTGATATGAAGGTCAACTTCAAAACAATATAAGGGTGCATATTTGCCACGTTATGCTGAAATATGATTCTACAGGTGATAATGAACTAAGAGCCGTTTGAGAGCCGAGCCAAAAGAGCCGGCTCTCTGAAAAGAACGGGCCTTCTTGTCACTGTAAGCGGTACAGCCGTCCGCGGGGGCATATGTGGCATTTACAATGCAAATGCATAGCTAATTTGAGTAAATTATACTGCGTGCTCGGTCCCGCCCAGTCTCGCCCGAAATATGGATGAGACGCTGATCTTCGGCGGGCCGGATTAAAGAGACCAACGGGCTGGATGTGGCCCGCGGTCCGTACCTTACCTCAGAGACACTAGCAGAGGGGCTTCAAACCCACAACCTTCTGATTGCAAGGGCAACACCCAAACCACTAGTCCACAAAGTTTTCAATACAAATGTATCATTCTTCTTGATTATCAGTGTGAAAATATATGATGGCTAGGGTTGGGTACTGAAAACTTATGTAACCGGTATGTACCGGACCGAAACAGAACGCGAATTTCGGTGCCTCATTTTGGTGCCACTTAAAAGGCTGAACTGTTGATTGAAATCAGACACCTGAGGTACAGAATGTGCAGTGGTGTATTACTCATACACTTGGTTTAGGGTCAAAAACTTTTTATTTTGCACATCTTAAGTAGAAAACCTGAACATGACAATCCATTTACCATTCTCTTCCAGCAAATAGCTCTTAGCAGCACGTCTTTATTATTGTAATGGGGTCCTGAGACCAAGCTGCCTCATTGGTGCCTGTCATAGTCATTGCGTTAAGCATAGTGACCACTATTCCAAAGACTGACTTTAACAACTGCAGAACTTGCAGGATGAAGCTACAAAATTTTTTTTTTTCCATAAAACAAAAAATGCACCTCTGGAACCCCAGATTAAGAGTCAGGATTGTAGGGATGTACCTTATACAGTATTCGGAAAGGCACAAATAACGTGTGTTTTCCGAATAAATATTTTTAAAATATTTATTTATTATAAAATAACTTTATATCAAAAGCTGCATTTCCTCATGAGACATGAGACTGCAGCATGCAAGAGAGAGAGAGAGACATTCAGGAGTCGGGGTGGTGCTGCACGCAGCAACAGAAGTCTCGGCTGAGCGAAAACAGACTTAACGGCATCATTATTTTTGGTGAATAGATTTTGAATAGATGTACCCTAATTGGGTTCCGGAAGCAGTTTATAACTCTTTTGGGAAGTGGAGTTATTAATGACGTCTGCTGTCGTGGCTCTCATGTTTACTCTGTTTACATAGCCGTGTTAGCTTGGCCATTTATGGAGATTTTCCAGTGACTGTTACCAGCTCGGTTCGGTTTAACTCTACTCGCTTTTTTGCTTTTCAAATACTTGAATCTGGTACCTAGTGGTGCTTTGAAGTGCTTTAGATATTTTATTTGGATTAGGTTGTTTATGTTTTTTGTTGTTTTTGTTGTTGTTTTGTATTTGCTTATATACTCATAAGGGCTGGGAATTTAATGTGTTAATTTGATTAATTAATCACAGAAAAAAATTATGCGTTCATATTTTTAACGCAATTAACGCTTTAAGGCCTGCCACTAGTTTGCAGGCGTGTAGTACTTCAATTCAAGGCCAAAAATACGTCATTTTCCTGTTCAAAGTTTAGAGTAAACAGCGCGTGAGGAAGCTTGTGAGATTTGAAGAAAAAAAAGGCCAACATGGCTAATAAAATTTGTCCCGTGATGTCTTGTGAATGTTTTTACCGATTTTGACTCTGAAAGGGAATATTTGCCTTTTGGAAAAGACGCTCGCGCTTCTCCCACTTCAACTTCGGAGCGCAGCTGTGAGGCGACAGGGATCACGAAGCACAAACACACATTTATTTCAATACTTTTCCCATTGGGAAAGTGTGTGGCAGTGGTGAACGTGCTGATGGACCAGCTAGAGGCTGCAGGAGATGGGAAAATTTGGGCTGGAAGTAGCCGTAACCATAGCATTAGCTTCTCCATCCAGACCTCCAGATGGGTGGAGGGCGGGAAATTGCGATGATATGGGTGGCTGGGTTTATTTGTGAAAAGAGCAAGTGTATCAAAACTTACAACTGTCATATATGGTAACTGAATTCATAGGTTTGGTTCAATCAGTGATACAAATTTCATGACCATTGTAGTCTAAGTTATTGGCTTGTATTCGATAATAAATAGTAAAAAAAATACTCTGCTTTTTGTAGGCTGTATGTGTGTGTGATTAAATGCTAAATTAATCACCACACCATGTAATTAATTAGATCAAAATTTTTAATTGCTTAACAGCACTTATATTTATATATACTTAAAATTTCATTTCAAGCATTCCCTTTTTTCAATAAAAATGTATTCTTGAGTCATCCACCATCTTTTACTTTACACCATTTTGTAAAGTGCCGGTTCAGGCAACGTTTTGGCACCTGTACCATTTTAAAAGTATCAATTTGGCAAACAACCCAAACGATACCCAACACTAATTATGCCCCACAAAATGACCATTAACTTTCTAGATAAATGTGTTTTACAGGATGATTCACACAGAACTACCAATAAATTACAGTCTGCCTGGGATCATTGGTTATTACTTATTTGGAAAAAATATTTCCATATTCAGAATGAGAAAAATATCTACACATCCAAAATAGAGGATTCATAAAAAAACAACACTTAAATTACTAAAATTAATTTCTGCATGAAATCTGCTTTTTGTTGGCTCCTGAATAGTTTGACTTGACATAAAATTCCAGTGTTTCAGGGATGTGGTCAACTCATGTTTTACATTTGAGTGTAAATGTTGTGACCAAGCCAAATGGCTTATGCTGTAAATGTAAGGATGTAAAATAATAGATTACTACAAAAGTAGTTTTCCCTTCATGATATTAAACTCACTTTTTGCATGTTTTTTTTTACTTCCATTTGCATTTCTACTGCTCCTATAAACACTCAAAACATGAATGAAAAACCATGTATTTTCTGTTAATTTAGTTAGTTTAAAAATGTTGGTGTCAGGAAGCGTATGCTTCTTTGAGCCATTTGGACGGCTCCTGATCTTAACATCAGGATTAGGAAATTTGCATAGATCGAGCCCCCACCTACTAGATTACTTAAAGATCTGCCATTTTTTGTCTGCTGGTTTTACCAGCTCACATAAGATGCCGAGCACTATGGCTACAGCCGAAGGCAAGTCACCATGAAGTTTTGTGTTCATCTCGCTCTGGGTCCGACTCTATGGGGCGCCGTTTGTAAAAGCAACACCACAAATTTAGAGGTGTCATTTTTTCAACATTTAGTGCAATGTTCACACAATTTTCACACATTTAGAGCTAAATCTGTTAAAAACAACATTGTTAATTTAGGTACA
>JBBKCR010000038.1:18129642-18140648 GCA_037577295.1 Ladigesia roloffi
TTAAATGACTACCAGACTGCTACGGCTAAAGCTAATAATCTGCGTTTGTGTTCTGCTAAGGAAACAAAGTCACCTTCTACTTGGATGCCCTGGGAGTAAGCAAATAAACATCAGATTTTCATTTTAGGGTGAACTATCCCTTTAAAACTAGTCTAAAGCCTTTCAGAATTATTACAGGCTGTTACTGCACCAAAAGAAGGAAAAACTCAACATTAATATCCCTGAGTTTTAGGGCTGCCTCCAAATAGTTGACCAAACATTAGTCGATATGAAGAGGGATTGGTCGAATAAATTTTCATTAGTCAATTAGTCGCAAAAAATCTTGACTAGGCTTATTCCCTGTCTGGGAAACCAATTCATAGTTCACCAAATGTACTGACAGTATCTTTAATTATTAGTACAAATCCAGATCTAATTGTGATTGTGTCTTCAACAGGTTGAAGGTAGGACCTCTGTAATTAATACGTTCAAACAGCTGATCAGAGAAGAAGGCTTCTGGGGGATGACAAAGGGTCTCTCTGCCCGCATCATATCCTCCACTCCCACAGCAATAGTCATGGTGGTCGGGTACGAAACCCTGAAGAAACTGAGCCTTCGTCCAGAGCTTGTCGATTCCAGGCACTGGTAGACTGTTGACTCTCCTCTGTCACTCCTTTTTTGTGTCCCATCCAATTCAGATTTTGCCTTGTCAGAATTCTGATTCTGATTCTGATTCTGGTAACCTTGATGCCTTGTGGCATTGGTTTTGTGTCTTGGAGGCATTTTATATTTGATGTGTAGGGAATATTTTATTGTTTTTAATCTGATCTTACAATAATGGAAGACTTCTTTGGTTTAAGTGGGGAAATACTGCTCAGGTTTGCGAGGAACTCTCATAGCCTTTGATCAGAAGATGGGAGGATTTTACTGTGTATTTTAAAAATTAATTATTTTTGTTACTGACTAGGGTGTTCGTCAGTTGTTGGTGTTTTTTCCCCACCTCTGCATCTTTGTGTTCTGTGGTGCACTGGATATTGCGCTCCCTGAAATGTTTCTTATTGTGAACCATCTGTTTGATTTTATATAAGCCTCATTTTACATTTACATTTAATCCGAAGATTTTATTCTCTTGGGCTCTGAGAGGGGAAAAGTTTACTAAGCACAATGGAATAAAAACATATTGTGAGGAAAGAAAGTGTTGTATGGGATATGCAAAAAATATGCAAGGTTGTTAGATTGCTGAGTAAATGAAACCCTGTGTGACTGATTGATTGTTTGAATGTATCTGTGAAAATGATCCCTGTCACTGAATTTCAAAAGAATTTATTTCAACTGTGTGTGTGTATGTGTCTTTATTGAAAATATGAATTCTAAGCCTGACTTTTCTTCCTTGCCCATGGAAAACTCACTAATTCATTTTTCAATCTCTTTATGATCACTTTTTCGAGGCATGATCTGGAGGGATTACAAATTTGAAATCATATTGCACTTCCTTGTGTAGCCACTAGAGAGCAGATGAACCACACGTCAGAGCTGCAGTATATGGCCTAAAGTATGTGGACATTTGACCTTCGTACCGAAGAATTTATTGGACGTAACATTTCAAACCCTAGGGCATTAATATAGAACTGCTCATATTGGAGCATTGTGTGTGGGTATTTCTGCCCAATAAGAAAAAGCGTTCCTAAAGTCAGATATTAAAGTTGGGTGAGAAGGCCTGGCTTGAAATCTGTTCCCATTTGTGTTTGGGTTAAGATCTTGGCCGGCCACTGGAGTTCCTTTATAAATCTCACTTGGGGGGGTCATCATTTATTGTAACAATGATCGTTACTGGAACTAAGGAGTTAACCCAAGTCCTGGAAAACAAACAGAGCCCATTAACCCTTATCCATCATTTTATTTCTGCTGGCACAATGTATTTGTAGCTAATGCTCTTCTGGGATCCACTATACCTAGATGTATCCACCAGATTGCTAGATAGCCGAGTCTGATTAACCACTCCAGAGCTCCAGAGATACCTGGCAGTGTGCTTTACATCAATCCAGCCAACTCTGGTTATTGTCCTGAGTCATATGAGGCTTGTGTGCCACTGGTCAGCCATGGAAACCCCATTTCACCTAAACTTCTTGTTCTGATGTTTCCACTAGAGGCTATTTGGAACAGAGTTCACATATGAAACTGAAGTTAAATGTTGGTCTGAGAGAGCCGAGACCATAGAATGTGCAATAGCAATTTATCCTCTCCCCTTTCACATAATCATAAATGTTAATTTTGCCTTTGACACACAGATGTCACTACAGTGGATCTGCAATAGGTTCCATCTGGACAGCATAGGCAACACACAGAATATGACCACACAGTTCCACTTGCCCCTTTTGTTGTCTGTCTATAAGACATGACCATCTCTCTGCTCTATTGGGAACGGCTATTTTCCCGGACTCGTGCAAATAAGTGTCTGTGATGATACAGCTTCATGTTTGAGTAGATGTTGCTCCTAGATGCTTCCATTTGATAACATTAGCAACTATAACTTGTGACTAACGCTAGATCTAACAGGGAGGAAAGGAGTGATGCTAAGGCAGTGGCACATCACTACCCAGATAGCACATGTCCATTGGAATGAGATTGATTCCATATCAGACAAAGAGGATCTTCGGTTATGATCCAGCGTTGATCATGCTCCTTGAAAATGCCATCTAATCAGAGTTGAAAATCAACCATTCAACAAGGCTTTAACATTGTTTCATTGCTTCTTTGGCAAGATGCTAGTTGGATATTTTCAGCATTGTTAATGTAGATTCAGTATCTTATTATCAATGTTGAAAAAGTCAACATATATCAATGTTTAATAAAAAATTTTTCACCATCCAATATTAAATTGAAAATGGACCAAAACTTGCTTTAGTTTCAATATTGATTATTCAACACTGACCATAAATCAATGCATAAATCAACGCAATTCAACTAAATCAGTAATTAAATCAGTAACATGCTGTTATCTGTTCTTCAGTTCTATCCTTTCTACTACCAGTGATATTCTGTGCATTTCATCTGTTAGCAAGGATGTGCCTGAACAAAGTAGTTCGAGGAGGTGTCTGCATACTTTTGTCCAAATATTTAGTATGTACCTAGTTTTATACCTGAAGTTAATAGGGCTTCAGCTTGAGAGTAATGCAGATCTATTACCACAGCATTAAAACACTGCAGTAAGGTCATCCGGCCACAGATTAATTTTCTTTTCCCTGGGGCTTCATTGAAAATGACTGTTTTGTTCTTGCGTGCACAAGACAGTTCCACCTAAAACAGTAATTAGAGCCGAGGCATATAAGACATTCCATCTTGGTGGTGCATGAAGGCACCAACACTTTGTCAAAGCAGAGCTATTCTATCAGCATCTCCTGAGGTCATTCCTCTTTTTAAAACCCACACAGACTTGAAGCCTGAGTGCATGCGGGTGATGAACTGCAGTTCCAGCGCAGATTCCTGCAATGTTGTTTTATGAAATTGTGTCAGGCAGCTGAATGGCCTTTCCTCTGATTTAATGCAGGTACTCTCCGAGTCAGCCGCTTGCAGCTCCGCCGCCTGGTGGGAATTGTGGCTCCTTGACATCTCACATTATAGCACAGATATATAGATAGAAACTTTATTAATCCCAAAGGAAAGTTCACTAGCACAAAAAGGAGCATGCCAAATATATTAGGAAACACTGCTGAAATATTTACTTTAAGTTACCATCCAGAATGTTTTTTTTTCCCTTACTGCAAAGTTACTTTGAGAAATATGAGGTTCTGTTCTGATTGAAACAAGATCTTGGGACTCAATTAAAATTGCAGAGTGGCCTAATGGCTCAGTCAGTGATCCGCCAAAGGTCAGCGCAGGCTAATGATTAATCTTTAAGATACTCCTCACCACCAAATCAGGGTATCTGTGCTGTGAAAGGCCCACTGGGAGCCCAGCATTTAGCAGAGAGCATTATTAATGACTAGATAAGGACAATGGCAAAAACAGATGCCCTGAAAGTGCATGCACGCTAAATAAATGTGATATTAGGAGACACAAAAGGTCACGTCATGCCTTGGCGACTCGCAGGTGATGGATACCCACCATTAGTGCGGCCTGTGCTGATGACTGGGTTGTGATTTGATCTGAAGATTTCGTATTCACTTTCCAGCTGAGACCTGTCACATTTGACTAAAAGCTTTCAGAAGTCGCATTTAGGAAACGTCTCGCGCTCTTACAGGATGTATGCACTCGTTTTACATATGAGGCTGAGAAGGTGATTCAGAATAAATCATTCCAACACACATTGAAAAGATGGTATGGAAAAAGGAACTGAATGTTTGGATGCGTATTGTAACCCCTGAAGCTCCTTTAGAATATATGTTGACCCACTGTTTAGCTAAAACTATTTTCCATGATGAATATGCGAAAGCACCGCTTCACTTGTGTAAAAGAAAAAGAAGCTATAAAAGAAAGAGAGACAAAACGCACATATAGGGAGCATCTGAGGGGCTGAATCAAACCCATTGATTGATGGGGCAAACATCGTCCGACGAGGGAGCGCAGGGGAGTGGATGGGTCCTTTCCTTTTCCCGGACGCTTCCTGGGGGAAAGACAAAGTGCTCTCTGGCCTCGCTCTACATTAATTATCAACTGCTGTCCAGAAGGCACTTTGTCAAGGAGATAAATGAAGCGCCGTCAGAAAAAGAACGAATCAGACAGGGAGAAGAGCGTGGGCCTCAATGTCTCTCTCTCGCTCTCTCTCTCTGTTCTGTCCTCTTTCTCCTGGGGCACCCATTCCTCTGAGCTGGGGAGGTGGGACCCAGGACTAGGATAAATGATCATTTGTCAGGGGAAAGGTATTAAGAACATGTCTAGAATGGTACAGGTATATTTCCCAACACTACAAGGTCAGATACTTCCCAACAACAGTCCTAGACAATACAACAGAAACTTGGGTCTCAAAATGACACTTGGATTTCACAATTTGGCCCAAGTGTTCATGGAGAGTCCCTCCAGGCAACAGATGGGAGAATAATAGCCAGTGAAATGATATACAGTTGTTTTAGATAGTATTACTTAATGCATTTTGCACTTTATTGGTGTAATGTCCTGAGGTACTTAATAATAAATGCTTTAGACTGTCTAATGTCAGTGCACAATTAGAACCATGTGTACGTGTGCTGTTTTTTTGCCCCGTATGCCCTCTGACCCCTTTCTTTGACCGATGCAAAAACGGAACCTATTTCTTTACATCCGAGGCCTGTATTTCCAAGAACAATTTTGATACAATATTAAAAGGAGCTGCTGCTATCAAATTATATTCCAAATTAAGTGTTAAATTAAATTGTATATCTAATTATATTCCAAATTAAATGTTAAATTAAATTTTATATCTAATTATATTCCAAATTAAGTGTTACATTAAATTTTATATCTAATTATATTCCAAATTAAGTGTTATATTAAATTATATATCAAATTATATTCAAAATTAAGTGTTATATCAAATTTTAAACCAAATTATATTCAAAATTAAGAGTTATATCAAATTGTACATCTAATTATATTCAAAATTAAGTGTTATATCAAATTTGATATCAAATTATATTCCAAATTAAGTGTTGTTCTGATTGCAAGGATATAGTGCTAATGTGGTCTATATTTCAAAAAATCTTTCAACAATCTGTTGAGTAACAGGGAAGTCGAAGCATCAGAAACCTAAACCACACAAAGCCTAATCTTATTGACCAACTAGATTCAATTTCTACTTTATTCTTGAACTCAGAACACAGAAAACAGTAGAATATGTATACCACTGGTACAGCAGAGATAGTTAAAATTGAACATATTACTGTAATAAGTAGATGAGAGAGGGTTGAGAAGTTTGAAATCATTGTGATTTTGCTCCTGTGAGTCTGTGCATCCCTCCAGGAGAGTGGGAGGGACATCTGAGGCACGTCACACAGAGGCTCTACTATCAGCAGTGGTCCAGATGAGCACAGCAGACTGAGAGAGAGGCTGAGACGGTGGATGAAAGAGCCTGAATAAAAAAGCTAGGGAAAGTAAAAAGGATAGAGAGTCAGACTGAGAGATTTCCAGACAAATCCAGAAAGGAGTCCTGCTAATCTGTTTCACCCTTTTGCTTTTTTTTTTGTCTGGTAACTTTAATCAGATTTTTTTTTTAAATTAAAGATGCCAAACTTTGCAGGAATTTGGAAGATGAAAAGCAGTGAACATTTTGAAGAACTTCTCAAAGCGTTTGGTAAGTTCTTTGCTCTGGTGTTTAGGAGCCATGGGGCATTAGGAATACATTGGGATCACATGCCCACATTTGTTTCTTCTATGGGTTGCCAGTGACATCTCCTGCCTTCTTGGTTTTTCAGCAGCATATTCATGGATTAACTGGTGTGAAGAGTAAATCACTATTATTCTCAGGCTGCTGCCCTGCTTTCTTTTCTGCTCCTTTGTTTCTTTGGCAGCACATCTCATTCTTATTCAAATTTCCAGTGAAGCAAAGTCTTGGGAATGGGAAAAAAAGCCAGAAAAAAAATATGTGCAATAAAGGATTCAGTCCAGTGCTTTCTTCTATTTTTTTTAAGTAAATGTCAAACGGTGTTAAGAAAGTGTTTAGAATCTTAGCACCGAAATAAGTTTTGCTCCCTTGTTGTGTAGTTCAGTGGAATAGTGAAACACACAATGTGAAAAATATGGTGGGAGAAAAGTCATAGTTTATTCTGTATTTATGAGAGAAATCAGCTCTGTGTTTTTATTTGGTTTGGATTGACTTGAATATTTGGTTCTGTGGAGGTTCCTTTAAGGTTCCTTGCACTTTTCAAAGAAACATTCTATAAAAGATGATGCTCTGTGAAGTTCTTTAGGAAACCAAAGCTGGTTATTTAATGGCGCCACTCCAAAGAATCCATAGCACATAGTGTATAATCCATAATATCTAATCCTTGGGTTGATGACTTTAGAAACTTTTTTCATCAAGGCTGCAAGAGGAATTACATCTAACTACAATGGAAAACTGAATATTACAAAAAGAAATAATTATATGGGCAGTAATTGTCAGATTTTATGCAGAGCTTTGAGAGATGTAGGTTTTGAACCTATGTTAGACAGATCCCACAGTGACTGGGCTCAGGAAGTAATGCAGACACTTACTCACTCAAGTGTTTATACCAGTCCTCTGTGCAAAGGGCCAGTGGGTAATCGGTCCTTTCACAGATCCATCGCAGCGCAGTGAGAACACGGAGCCAAAAGTTGAGACATTCCTCTCCGTCAACACCTTGTCATTGCATCCACATATTGGCAACATCTGCTGATAAGGATCTGCTCTGCGGTGGCCTGATTACTTTTTATGCCGAAAATTACATACCAGCAGTGTATGCAGAAAAACCTCGAGTCTGACTTAGTAGTGAGCGCCAGTCAGTCATATCGCATAGTTCTCATTTTTCGTCTTCAGTGAAAACACAAAAGCAACGCGAATGCCGTCCAGCCATGCCCTTTCACCAGACAATGTTCATGCCAGAGACGAGACCAAACAAATCATGTAATTGTACCCATCTTGGAGGAAATTATGCCTACATGGATATGAGAGATGGAGTGCGGTACAAAGAACATAACTGTTCCGGGAAAATTTGATCAAGTGAAAGACAAACTGCCTTGAAAAGAGGTTATGGCCTACGTTTTTAGTGCCGTGCAGAGATTTGTAAATGAATGACATTCATTAAAAAAAAACAACCTTAATAATCACTGGCAATTTGAATGCATCTCAAATCGATTAAATCTGTTTTCTTCAGGGGTGAATGCCATGCTGAGAAAAGTGGCCTGCGCTGCGGCCTCGAAACCTCAGGTGGAGATCCGTCAGAATGGAGAGCAGTTCTACATAAAGACCTCCACAACCGTCCGGACCACCGAGATCAACTTCCAGATCGGTCAGGAATTCAACGAGGAGACAGTAGACGGCCGAAAATGCAAGGTAGTCACACAGCAATGCGAGTCCTTCGTGTGCAGCTTATGACCATGAATAGACTTTTGTTTAGCGCAATTAAAATGATTAGTCATGATGACCATTGATGTAAGAAGGGCCGTGACACAGAGTCTTCCCTCAGAAATACTTCTCAGTACACAATGTGATGTGATCCTTCTATGACCTTTTGGTGAACTTCAGAAAGGACACCAAAATCCAAGCACTTGCATCTATCAACCCTTTGCAAAGCCAGTACACAGATTTGGCAGATTTGATTAGGCACCCAGGGCAACAATGCTGACGACATCAGTCGTCTTTCTTAATCTGCAGGATTTGATCAGACTGTGGAGCTTTTCACTCAGACACATGTTGTGGACGATGAGAAATATAGAGGTAATATACCCTGAAAAAGTAATGCATATATTTTTTAATTGTATGCTGGAGTCACTTTAAGGCACATCACAAGAAAAGCTACCCCTTCTGAGGCCCTCAACCTCAGGGAAGGTGGCTGTGAAAGCATAGGGTGGTCTCAGACTACCTCTTCATATGACGGTCAGACAGGGAGTTTTACTGGCTAACCTCTGTAACCTCAGGGATTTTTATGGCTACATTAAAACTGTCATGGCCCACAATAAGCATCTGTTTAAATAATACATGTGTTCATTTAACTAAGCCGCTCCATAATAAAATAAATGTTAGAAATAGTAGGTTATTATGTTAAAAAGTCTTACTTATTATGTAAAAAAAGTGTAGATTGTTGCTATATTACCTGTTGCCATGGGGTTTGGTAAGACGTGCAGTGATGAGCCCACAGCCTGTGGAAAATTCAGAGGCCTGAGGTGGGGCTCTCAGGGCCACTCTGGAGCTTTAAAGGATGGTGAAATATGGCGGTGACTCACAGTCACTCTGTGATGATGTAGCGGGGTCGAATGCCCTCTCGCAAGCATTCTTATGAATCACGCTTTTAATGGCCTAAAAGTCTCTGATGTGTTAATGGCATGCCTGCGCAGACATTATCAGGCTGCTGGTATCATATTATCCTTTGTTCCCCTGGTGTCCACCCATGAAATTTTGGGAGGTTTATATTTCTTTTTACATGACAATTCACATGCCTTTGTCCTTTTACAGAACAGGCTGGGTTTGTCAAAGCCTAGGACACATTCTAAGTGAATTGTGGTCTGACTAACTCTAAAGCATATATATCTATATATATATTAGAATGTAATATATCTAATCTTCTAATATATATATATATATTAGAGAGAGAGAGAGAGAGACAGACAGAGAGAAAGAAAGAGAGAGAGACAGAGACAGAGAGAAAGAGACATCAAGTACAGCGCTAGATAAATAACGAGATGTCTTGATCCCGGTGGGCAGTCTCCCGGAGATCGATCCAGCAGGTGTGCAGCAGCTCCCCTCAGAGAAAACAGAGGATTGAGTTCGTTCTGCATAGGTTTTAAGTGCGTGATTTATGTGTACGGGGAGTGTAAGAAAGAATTTAAATACAGAAAGCGTGACTAAATAGGTGTGTTTTTTTGCCTGGATTTAAAAACATAGACTGTGTTCGAGTCCCGAACGTTGTGCGGTAAGGCATTCCAGAGCTTGGGGGTTATATATGAAAATGATCTTCCCCCTGATGATGCTTTAGTAATTCTGGGAATAGTTAAATGGTCAGTACCTTGAGATCTGAGTGACTGCGGTGGTTCATAGTAACACAAAAGGTAATTAGGTGCAAGGCCGTTTAAGGCTTTATAGGTCAGTAGTAGAATTTTGTTATAAATACGATATTTGATTGGAAGCCAATGTAGTCTGAATAATATTGGACTAATGTGGTCAAATTTCCTGGTTCTGGTGAGGACTATGTCTGCCGCATTCTGGACCAGTTGAAGCTTGTTTAAGTTTTTATTGGAGCAGCCTGACAGGAGTCTGTTACAATAATCGAGTCTAGAGGTAATAAATGCATGGACAAGTTTTTCTGCATCGTGGAGACTTGTAGCTTAGCAATGTTTCGTAGGTGAAGAAAAGCTACTTTTGTCATATTAATCATATGTGTGTCAAATGAGAGGTCAGGATCTAAGCTAAGACCGAGGGTTTTTACGGTAGATGTAGGAGAGGCTGAGTAACCAGCAAGATCAAGCATCAGACCTGACAGTTTGTTTCTAGCAGCTTTCGGACCTAGAAGGAGGACCTCAGTTTTATCTGCATTTAGTAAGAGAAAGCTCTTGGACATCCAGTCTTTTATATCTTTAATGCAGTCCACGCATTTATTTAATTTAAGTTTATCATCGGGATTTGCAGAGATATAAAGTTGTGTATGGTCTGCATAGCAGTGGAAGCCAATCCAATGTTTCCGAATAATCGCCCCTAAGGGCAGCATGTACAAAGTAAATAGAAGTGTTCCTAAAACAGAGCTCTGTGGAACACCGTATTTAACTTTGTTGGGGACTGAGGATTCTCCGTTGACACTTACGAACTGATAGCGGTTGGTCAGGTACAATTTAAACCAGGATAAGGCGGTTCCTGTGATTCCAACCAGGTTTTCTAGTCTGTCAAGTAGTATAGTGTGGTCGATTGTAAAATGCCGTGCTGAGGTCCAGCAGAACCAGTAGAGAGACAAAATCTTTGTCAGCAGACAGTAAAAGATAATTCACTATCTTTACTAAAGCTGTTTCTGTGCTATGGTGAGGACAGAACCCAGATTAAAATTTTTCATATAGTCCGTTATTTTGGAGAAATGAACCCAGAAGTTGAGCCACTACATTCTCTAAGATTTTAGAGACGAATGGAAGGTTAGAGATAGGATGATAGTTGAAGAGCTCGCATGGATCAAGGTGTGGTTTCTTTGCTAGCGGTTTAATAACTGCTAATTTAAGGGGTTTTGGTAGATAACCAATAATAAGTGAGGAATTTAATATTGCTAGGATAGGTACGATTATTATTGGTAGGACATCTTTAAACAAACGTGTTGGAATAGGGTCGAGTGAAGAGGTCGAGGATTTTGAGGAGAGGATAATTGAAGAGAGTTCAGTTTGTGTGACTGTACTGAATGCTG
>JBBKCR010000038.1:18140748-18151150 GCA_037577295.1 Ladigesia roloffi
TATGTATATAAATTTCCCAATAATAAAGAGTAATAAAGAGTTATCCTATCTTATCTTATCTTGAAAAACATTCAAAATGAGTTATCCAATAATGTCTGGATGATGAAGGTATACAGAGGAGAGGAATTGTCTTTAAGAATGTTGCTTTTCTGATTCTTATTCAAAAAGTGGGCTGTGCTGAAACTCTCCTTATAACTGTATGCATGGGTGTAAATAAACTGAACACAAGAATAGATTGAATACAAAGATATATATGAATGCATTGGATTTTGTGACAATGCAGTGAATGACGTGACTGTTAATGAACACAAACCAGGCTGTTTAACACCCTGTGAAGTGATTGCAAGTCCCAGCTGAAATTCCACCAGTTCCATGCCCAGTGATTTATTCCTCTATGGATACTTATTTCAACAAGAAGGCTCTTTATTTCTGTTCTGCATTGCTAACCTGAAGTTGTTCACAGAGTCTGGCCACGTGGGAGACAGAGAATAAGATCACCTGCAGGCAGACTCTGATGGATGGAACTGGCCCGAAGACATACTGGAGCCGAGAACTGAGAGGAGACGAGCTGATCCTGGTAAGGGACCTTCTTTTAAGATTTTCAAATATCTTAGCTTGATGTGTTATTCCTAATCTGAGGTTATTTTCTGGATTCATCTTTTAAAAAGACATAATAACAAACCTTTTCGTTACTTGTCTCCATGTCTACCATCCAAAAAATATGACATTTCTGACAGTCTGGCATATTTTTTTCACACTGCAAAGATGAGACATCTTCCAGACGCAGTATGTCTATATTGCATTGGTGAGTCTAGGGCCATGTCTGCATGTCTGCAAAAGAGATCAGACGACATCATGAAAAGGTCTCATAAAAATTCACATTGGCTTCTCAGGGGACAGCCTTTCTTGTGACAAAGATGTTCAAAAGGCGTCTTTTGGACGTAACTCTGTGGGAAAGTGACACTACAGGGTGTTAGGATTTGTTCATCAATGTCAGACTGAACAAATGACCCACCCACTTGATGGAACACAGCCACTGATCATGATGAACATGGTCTTGCAGTACCACCGTTGAGCTCTCTGACATGGCATTCGTTCATTTATCAGAATCACAGCCAACACAGTATGTGAGCATAAGATATTCAGACATATATTGTCCTTTCATTGGTGTCGGTGCATAAATATAATTCACGGTACAATAGTTCGACTCCAACTTGTATAAAATAAATACCATCTCTTGCATTGTACAGTATATTTCTCTGGGGCTTTTCTCATGGTCATTCTTCAGTTGTGTCTGGAGTCGTGCACTTCCAGCGCTCAGGCATAAGGTAGTGGTTAAGGCACATTCCACGCAGCTCTTTGCGTTCGCACCCGTCAGAAACACTTCTCCGATTTTTCCCATTCGTTGCTCTTCTGAGTGAATTGCAAGAATGTGGCATGGGTAAACATCTGGCCCATTTGGTTTTATAGACCAGATGGACAACAGTAAACGGGGCTAATAACCGGCAGGAGAGCTTTATGGCAGAGAAGGATTTCCTCTTTTACTGCCTTTGCAGTCCCTCAGGGACATCAAATGTGTTCCTCTTTTACTGAAGTATCTGTGATCAACACTTTTTTGCACACCCACAGGTGCTTGTGCAAAATGTTAAAACCAGGGGAATCCATAGAAACCAAACTGAAAAAGTAAAGCATTGTACAAACGTGCTCTGACTTAATAAGTTTTGTGATTAATGATCTGAATTGAAGTCAGTGCCTCCCTTTCGTGGACTTCATAATCATGTGTGCTTAATAAGAGCTAATAATGGGGAGGAAGGACTAAATTTATCAGACAGACAGTAATCAGACTGATTAAAGCCTCATGACTCCTACTGCATGTATACATTGGCCTGATGCTTAATATGATGAAGGTCAAGGCTACGAAAGATTTAGTGGTATAGTTTAATACTTTGATTAAAGGCACTAATTGAAAGTCATTTAATTTAGCATGCCGTTCCTTTTTCCATTTAGTTTGGTTTCAATAAATCACCGAACATAGCTCTGGACTGCAGCTCCACTCATGATCTC
Organism: Ladigesia roloffi; assembly: GCA_037577295.1. Taxonomy (NCBI): domain Eukaryota; kingdom Metazoa; phylum Chordata; class Actinopteri; order Characiformes; family Alestidae; genus Ladigesia; species Ladigesia roloffi. Next base: position 18,142,813 of record JBBKCR010000038.1, read on the forward strand.
ATGTAAGTAATGCACTGCAAAGTGAAAACCCCATCCTGAGCCAGTTTTATGACTCACTGATGAGACATGTCTTGACCTGCCCCAGGAAATACTGCACCCCATAAGTGCAGAGTCAACCGTCAGCTTGCAAGATATACTGGTGCTCCACTTTGGGTCAGTGGCTTGTGTTTCCCAGTCAAACTGTGATCCACATGACCAGCATCAAAGTACTGATGGGGAAATTCCGCTTCCGATGGCAGGAAAAACGACAGCTTGGCTCATTCCTCTATTCTACGATTGTTTCATCAAGGGGAGATTTATTGATTTTTGCCAGATAGTTATTTCAAAGTATTTGACTGATTGCAGGAAATTGCAGGTTTTGGCCCATTAATCATTTTTGGAATTGAGAATCAGGTTCCTCACTTGAAATTTTCTTGCATAGATCAAAGGGCATTTAAACCAGGAAGAACAGTATTTCTGTCATGAAGTATTCATAAGAATGCTTATGCATTTTATGTGGACTGGAATAAACCAACACAAGCATGGTGACGTAGACTTGTTACAATAAGCCTTTATATATTTTATGTAGATAAATGCATAAGGACCAGAAGAAAATAATATAAAAAGGACAATGTTGGATGTTGGTGAGTGTCCGTTTAGTATGCAGATGATACGACTGCATGCATGAAGAACCAACTAAGAAAAACACACAATAAAATGGCATGTAAAGTCCAAAGCAAATGTTCTTGAACTTTGCAAACATCCTAAAAATGAAAGGTATCTAAAGCAAATGGGTTCTACCAAAAAAAATGAAAATCTATGCTTTAAAGAGCTTTAAAATGTCTTTTTGTTCTCACACCTCATTTACAAAACATTTCTCCAAAGCAAATTTCGGGAAACCATACGTGGCTCTTCTTTTAAGAAATTTAATTAGCTTTTCAAAAATGAAGTGATGTGTGGAAAGTGAATTTAATTTATATATTTAATCCCAGGGCACCATTGTTTCAAACGTTCAGGCACCACTTGACATTTAGTTAAATGACATTTAGTTAAAATCTTTTGTGAAAATCAGGTCAATACATTTACTGAGAATCCACTCCTGCACTGATAAATATACAATTACAGTTTATTAATGTAATGTATAGAAATCTGTAAAAGAAATCTGTATCCTGCCCAGGATACAATAATTAAATTTTACATAGAAAATCAAAGTGAAAAAGAATTGTATGATTGGTATAAATATATCATGAGAATAGTTGAGGTTGTGATACATTGTAAACTGAACAGAAATTACTCATCATTCATTCGTACGTTTTCTGAGCCGCTTTTCCTAATCTGGGTGGTTCGGGGGTGCCGGAGCCTCTGGTTAGAAAAGCTTAAACCCATCGTGTAATAAAAGCATTGTTACATTTGACTTGAATACCTTTTCAAATACAACTCAAGAATTAATCATTTACATGCTGAACAACTCATAGGCCTGCAAAAGATGTTCTGGGTACATTCAGCTTCTACCAGCATGCTAAAGAGGTTAGGCTCTGCTTTTCTCCATTTTTTGGCCTAAAAACAAATAATGATGTAGTAGATCTTCAAAAATCTGATCTTTGAATCATCACAAAACCACCAGTGTAAAGCAATGAAATTAAACCCAAAAAAGTTAAATATGTTGTAAATATCACTACATGAGGTACTTCTATAATTTTTCTATAAATGGCATTAATAAAGCATTTATTCCACAAAAGCATCAACTGTAGATTTTGTTCATTCCGATGTCCATTCACTTCAGAAAGTACTATGATAATGAATCTTTATTGGAATAAGCCATAATATATTTTATGTAGGTTACATAAAATACACCACACCTGTATAAAAATAAAATTATATGATTAAAAGTAAATGTGATTTGAAACAAATTTGACTGAGGAACGACTTGGTATTCAAGTAAATGTAAGTATTTCATCCAAAACGAATGCTGTGTTGGCCTGACTACACTTCTTTGGCATCTGATCCTGTCATCTCATCTGTGTGTCCTCGTTGGGAAGAGTGTGTTCCCATAAAGCCGGCACTCAGAGCCCCTAGTAGTGACCCAGGCCCGGCTGCACTAATGGGCCTCATTGATCATGCTGCGTGGGGGAATGCTAGCGACGTGGAGGGCCCTGACACTCCTCTCACTAATGTGTCCCAGGGTGCTCCTGCACCAGGCAGATGGCCTGTCTTAACACCATTTCTTTAAAGAGTGCACAAGGTGGGCCGGCCCTCTCTTCCTGCTCTGGGACGCAGATGGCGTTGGGTGCTGACAGCCGCCCCGTTTCTGTCCTGCTGTGCTTTTCAAACTCCAATAAATATGGCAGGCCAGCAACGAGCTGTCAAACCGGCCCATTCTTCCGCTCCCCTCGCACTGACGTGACTGACAGTTCATCTTTCAGACTGTATGTAGCCCCACTTCAGAGCAAGCCATAAGATCAAACGTGGGACTGTGCGGTAGACTGCGGCAAGAACACAGTACTTTATAGACACATATATCCTATCATCCTACCAGGGTTGTCTGGATAAGCAAATTAATGGGTCCATATGGTGCGTATTCATCGTAGAGCTTTCAACACGCTGCGTCCCCAGTGTCATAAAGTGCATATATGAAAATTAAGCTGCTAAAATAGCCCATTTTAAATAAAGATAATACAACCAGTGCATTTCAATTGATCTGTCCATTTAGCCAACCAGTCGTTTGCTTCTAGTTTTAAAGACATTGTAGCAATTACACGATTTCATTGATTTTAATGGGTGGTGGTGAGGGTTTAACAAATTTACATTTGTGGTGTTTAGTGGATGTTTTATCCACTTCCATTCCCTAACTAAGGGTCTTGCTCAGGAACCCAGCGGTTGTATGCTGAAGTTAGGATTCGAACCCATGAACCTTTGGTAGAGCAGTAAGTATCCTGCCCTCTAGGACACCACCACCCCAACAAATGACTTGAATACAGCATACAGTATAATGACAACCTGGACGGGTTTCCACTGTTCTGTTTTTTATTTTTAAAAAAGGTTTTACATGTTTTTACTTGTATACACTTCTATCCAGAGTGACTTAGTTGCTGATGTAGGTTAACTAGTAGACCTGCCTCCTTATGGTGGTGTTTTGAGTTTAACCGAGTGAGAGATTAGACTCCAGTCTGGTATATAAAGAACCGCGGTGTAAACTACACAGCTTACTGCAGATGACTTAACTCTAGCATTATTATCATAACACTATATAACTAAAAGAGGCCAAAAATCTATGTGCTGAATCCAAAACCATCTCCACATGTGTATTGATTTTGTTTTTATGTTTTTGGGCTTTTCTATCATTTGACTTAATTGGGTTTAATTATTTTAAAATGCTTTATTTTAAATACTATTTTGAACTGTATAAACCATTTGATTTGTTTTCATCTCCATCAAACTAAAACTAACAGTCCACTTGCATTTCAGAGATAAGAGTCATATGGCAGGAGATAAACTTTCCATTCCACTGAACAAACACATCTTCCTCTGTATTTATTCCTCAGGTTTTTGGAGCTGATGATGTGGTGTGCACGAGGGTTTATATACGAGAATGAGCTCTTCAGTGGAACAGATGGAGAAAACCTACAGGAATTTCACTTCATTTTTACTTTACATGGCTTTTTTTTTTCCCTAACAGCTTCATTTTCCTGTGGGATGATTTTTGTTACACATACAGGACCATGGAACTTGATCGTATATCATGATCAAACAGAGCGACAGCAACAGTTTTAGTAGTTAAGGCAAGTAAAAATGAATAGAATGCTACATTGTAAACTGTCTTCATACTAAAATGACTCTCCCCATGTTTCTCATTCCATGTTTAACAGGCTTTGTACTTACCATCAATAATTAAAGAATCTAAAGAGACATGCGTGTGTGTTACATTCATTTCTATGCAGTTCTATGACTTTCTGTCTGCACATGTAAAAACATTGAAGTAAAGTAAATGGGGTGCAAGTGTTTACCTGATCGTTGGTAGAGTCTGATCTGCCGCTATAAGACTAAGACAGTAGATTAATTGGTCTATCTCAGGTTGGGTGTCACTATAGCTGGGTAGGGTGGCCCTTCCAGTATCCCCCATCATCCATGCTAGGCAACACATGTACTCTACATGGACAAAACCATTGGGACACTCCTGTTTTTCAGGGTTTGGACTAGACTCCTTACTCCCAGTGAAGGGCTTAAATTTCATGCTTCAGCAGACCAAGACAATTTGGACAACACCATGCTTCCGACTTTGTGGACACAGTTTGGGGGGAAAAAAATCAAAGTCCATGAAGACATGGCTGGATGAGTTTGGGGTGAAATAACTTGACTGACCCACAAAGCGCCTCAGCCAACACCTTTGAGATGAACTGGAATGGAGATTGGGAGCCAGGCCTTCTCCTCAAACATCAGTGTTAGAATTTACCCTCCGGCTGGCGTAGGACCATCTATAGGGGAAGCCTTAAGTAGTAATTGGGAATTGGTAGTGATGAAATTAGGGAGAAAATTGGTAAATATAATAAAGTGAAAGATTAAATGAGTAATTGGTGACAAATCGGCCTTCAGTGCTGGATAAAGAAACCTCCATGATGTCCTTATGATCAAAGTGTATTGGATTCTCCTCAGACAAGCTGATGCTGTACAAGGTTGTAAATAATTAAGATTCAGATTTACAGAAACTTTAAATATGAATCAGCAGATCTGGAAAACAGTGCACAAACAGTGAGACAGCTGTTCTATCTCTCCTTCTTTTTTTTTCTCGTTTTTTGTCATGGTTGCAATTACATCACACATCGAGGGTGTGAGTTACATCCGAACCCGGTCCCATCTGAAACTGGTTTGGAGTGCTGCACCACAGTCAAGCCTACACATTCAAATTCGAACGAACCTTAAAACATCTGCTTGGAGCAAAAACACGAACATTTTCACCGCAAAACATTATCTTTCCCGTCCTGTTTTTTCCCCACTAAGAGCAACATCTATATCCCAGTGGAATCTCATTTTAGGATGTCATCCAGCTATCCTTAACCTCCAGAAAATCAAAGAAAAAACCAAAGCCCCACAGTATTTTTATTAAACGAATGACAAAGAACCCAGCAGCGAGTTCGGTGTTGCTCTGGGTAACCCAGCATAAAGGCTTGAAGTTTCCACACCTCATTTGTGAGAAACCACTCCTCGTCGAGACAGCGTCCATTTTTCAGCACTGAGGCCCGCAGAAGCCTCTTTCAGCTGTTCGCTAAAAGAATAGCCAACAATAGGCTGAGCTGAGATCTGCGGACTCCTGGCTGTGTAACGAGCTCCAGCGTCACCCACTACTCAGACGGAAAGTCAATTTGGGTCTCAGTGACAACCAATGTGCTTACTGTTTCTCTCCACAACTTTACATTTTACACTTCTACACCACACCAGCACTCACTTTAAAAAATGCATCTAGATAATACATTCATTCCTCTTCCGCATTTTCTCCACTGACAATGTCTATGGACAAAATACTGGGACAAATGACTATTCCACCAACACAGATTTAATGACCTTGCATTCAAATCCATAAACCTGAACATGGAGTTCCCCCCATTTGCAGCTATAGCAGCTTCCACTGTTCTTGGAAGGTTTTCCACAAGATTTTGGCAGTCTAGTGGTCACCGAGTGAAAGGCGGAGGACAGATCATCAATCCCAAAGCAACATCTGCAAATTCTGACAGTAACAAGATTCACCCTCATCATAAGTTGAGAATTTACACAAAATCAAATTTCTTGATGGCTGATTAGGTCCCCAGACCCAAATCCCAAAGAAAGCCCATGGTGTGAGCTGAGAAGGGGACCAGAGACTCTTTTGAAATATTATAGGAGAATATTAAGTGCTGACCTATCAGCAAAAAGGGGGTTGTACAAGGTCCCAACTGCAGGGGTGTCAATAACTATGGCACACATGATTCCATGTACAAAAAGTTTTTCTTAATGTGGGATTTATTTTCTCCCTATTGAATAAATGTATGTAAAAAAGGTTGGAGTCTTTCCTTATGAGATTTTTAGGCTTTATATATAAAAAAATAAATAAAATTGCAGCATTTAGCAGACGCTTTTAGCAGGGGTGACTTCCATTTTCTAACTACAGGGGACAGACTCCTTCTTGACCTCTTGGTCCAGAGGCAAGTATTCTACCCACTAGGCCACCACCACCCCACACTATAAATGGTATGTACTTAAAATGTTTTAAGTACACTGCACTTTACTTTTTCCACTTATTTCCTGCAAGAAATAGATCTGCATGTTTTGTGGAGGAAAACCTGTTTTAAACTAACTGAATTTTAACCTTTTAAAATGTTTTAATTTAAACCGAACCCAGCTTTCCAGAGACTGTTATTATGAGCCTCACCTGTTACATTTAATTGAACTGCAGGGGCTGGAAACAAAGATTATGTTTTTATTTGCAACAGAGATTTTTAGAAATTGATATTTAAATGAACATATTTAATATTCATTCAAATATACATTCCTCCTCAAATAATTAAAATTTCACAAAACCCAGAATTCATTAGGATACAGTAAATTAAATTACACAATATTACAAAACCATGTGCAGAGCTTTTCATTAGTGCTAATAAAACTGCCTGCATGCTCCCTCTGCTGTCATTTGTACTTAACTACATGTAGCAGATTGCAGAAACACAACTGGGCATTAAAAACAGGAATTCATTTTCTCATGTGAAGTCAACAGGGGAAAAATAAAATAAATAAATAAACAAATAAACTATAAGGGTGTTCTTCCAACTACTAACCGGCTCTGTATTTATACCCCGCATCCCATTTTAATGAATACAGCCTGAAAAAAGAGGCAAAAAGAGCCTCAATGATTCAGATGAGGAGTCCAGGTTAGTTCTTGCTCTTGAGCGTAAAAACCCAGCGCCACACTGTTCAGTCTACACTGCCTGAACAAAGGGAGATCCAAGTCTTACAGAATGAGATCATGTGGGATTGCTTTCAGAAAGACAAGGGATCAGATTAATCTACTACAACTTTGTTTTATTTCAATCTTTAAAACAATGATGAATAATACAAAAGACTGTACATGAGAACATAGAAACATGCCATCATTGTCTTTTTTTTAAATATATGCTATAACATACTTCTCAGCAGTTGAATGTGACGTTCGGTGCACGAACAAAAGTGGCCCCAACTTCAATGCCACAACAGTTGGGGGGAAGGGCGAGAACAGGACAATAACAGTGAATCGTTTCTAAGTTCTACTCAGTAATATAGGAGCACGGGCAGTGTCACACAGTTCAATAGAAGTTCGAGTAAAAATTCTTCAAATAGGTCATGAAAAGGCATCCTACATACAGGACATTCTTCAAAGATCCAGACGATTCACAAACACAAAGATAAAGAGATAGGATTAAAAAACAAAAACAAATTAGAACAATAACTCCCTTTGGTAACAAAAGGTGATGAGTTATAATATACAGACCAGCATTAGTCACCTTGGCTAAGATAAAAGTCTCTAAGGTGAACTACATTTGAATGTTTTCAGAATATAAACAGTCTGGAGTATATACAAGTTATTTACATCATCTGAGATCCTGTGGCCGCTCCGCTGTTTGTTTCTGCGTTGATGGTGGCATCAGAGATATTCTGCCTTTCTCAAGGATTTTATAATAAATATTTAAGCGCACACACCTCTCGTGTGGGCCTAAAGAGCCTGTACAAGTTCATACCATCAGGACAGACGTAGCTGCATGATCTGATATAAGACTCTTCCTCCACTGTGGCAAGTTAAAAATCAGTGCTTTCTGTCTCCCATCGACTCAACGAGTAGGACCTGGCTGCCATTCGTGATAGTGTTTGTAAGGATGTGGTTTACACTAAATCAAACAACAAAAACAACACCATCACCGGCAACTAAAAAAAAGGCATGTTCCTAAACAACTACGACAAAAAACCATTAAAAAATGACGAATTAAAAAAATACTAATAATAATAATAATAACAACAACATTGACCTGTAATGTTCAGCATACATTTTACAAAGCAGTTCCACATTTTGATTATCAGTTGGATAATTACACAAAAACATTTGTGCAATTGGGAGAGAAAAGTAATGAAATGAAAAACATACACCAGAGTCTTTTCTCCTACGTGATCGAAAAATTAGGAAGGCATGCCATCTTGGCAATAAATGTAAGAAAAATTTCCATTTCAAAGTTTAAAAAGGTTAAAAACAAAACAAAAAACAACAACAAAATCCACCCTAAGAACAATAGAGAGGAATCTGCAAAGAGCTCCATGGCAACCAGCATTAAATTTCAGTGCTGCTTCAGTCAGATATATATATATA
>JBBKCR010000038.1:18157149-18190530 GCA_037577295.1 Ladigesia roloffi
TGGGTTGGTGATTCGTTCGAACCACCCGAACCCCCCCCCCCCCGACTCACACAAGCACACACACTAATTCTCTCTGTGAAACCCACACAGACTCATACACACACAACCACACACTCACACACGCACAAACCAGTTCGCATGCATGTTTAGGCTTCGTTTTGTGCATCATCGAGTCGCCGCGCGCCGTGCTGATGAGATATTTGTTTACAAAACAGGCGCGCGCTGCAGGCCCGTAATTAATCTGCGCGCGAGACCGTCACCATCCGGCCCCGCGCGCCGCGCAAGAAGGTCTAACTCTATCGACCAGAGCCGAGCGCACATTAAACCCCGATTAAACTCCGTTGATCTCCGTTCAGTCTCTCATAAACTCCACCGACCAGTCTGGACCCTCACTCACATACTATTCTTCTCCTTCTTCTTCTTCTTCTTCTTATTATTATTATTATGAGTAGTAGTATTATTATTACTAAACCATTATTTGCATTATTATCGGGATTAGCTCAATTGTAAATAGACATGTATTGGATAAATATTTTGGGTATCGTGTAGCTATATACTTCATTTTGGTGTTTCGCTGGTATTAAGCCCTTATAAAGACACTAGACAGTATGGAGCTGAAATTTTCTCAAATGATAACGGTGCGAACTCTAACTACTCTACTTATATATAATGATAGACATATATCAGAAGAGTTATTACAGTTCCGACTGTTATCATTTCAGAATATTTCAGCTTCATACTGTCTAGTGTTATTATAAGAGCCTAATACCAGCGAATCACCTAAATGAAATATATCCACAATATATTTATCCAATACTTGTGTATTTACAATGTATATACACAAATATTCCTATAGATATACCTTTATATTAAAAAGGGAGAGAATTTCACCAGGCAATAAAGGCTGCTTCACATTAAAAAAAAAACATTTTTTTTAAGCGGCTTTTATTGCCTTGTGAAAGTCTCGTTTTATATATGTATAAATGTATATATGTGTAAATTTATATTTATGTATAATTGATGTAATATTGGTGTGTTGTTATTGTCTGCTGAAAGTGCGCGTGAGGCTGATGTGAGATCTGATCAGACAAAGGAGCGCGTGCAGGTGCTTGAACGTGTCTCACCCGGGTCTCCGGTGTCTGTGCGCTGATTGGTCCTTTGCGCCCGTGAGGATGTCCGCGTGCTGCCCGTCCAGGACCTCCAGGTAGTTCCGGCTGCTGCGCTCCACCTCGCTGGCCTGGTCCTGGAACTGTTCCTGGAACTGGTCTTGAAACTGGTCCGGGAACAGCACCTGCCCGCTCAGCTTGTTGAACACGAGAGCGTTCATCTCTGTCCTGCGGAACACACACCGGGTCAGACCGGGAGCACGCGCTCCGACACACCTCACCGACACGCCATCCACACCTTCTACTCGATTATCCCCACGTCTCTCTCTCCTCATTTTCTCCACCTTCTCTTTCTTCCTCCTTCTCTCTCTCTCTCTCTCTCTCTCTCTCTCTCTCTCTCTCTCTATATATATATATATATATGTGTGTGTGTGTGTGTGTGTGTGTGTGTGTGTGTGTGTGTGTGTGTGTGTGTAAAATGCAGTTTTCTGAACTATCGCAGTGTGTTTGTGTATGAATAAGACTCATCCATATGTGTTGTGAGTGCAGTAGTGTGTGTGTGTGTGTGTGTTTTCTATCGTCTGTATTCCAGCAGCTTCACTCCTGATTCAGTTTCTGATGGATGAAACAGTCACACACACTCTCTCACACATACACTCTGCCCTTAACATCACTGTTTTATTTGCTCCATGTGTAAATTAATGCTGGACTGTAGTTTAACATTTCTGTGGTATAATTCATTATTGATATGAATTATTTTTACATTTTACGTAAACAATTATTTGTTTGGAGTTTTGAATCAAGTGTGATCACAAAACAACAAAATTGACCAGCAAATTTTACACACACTCCACACACACTACAGACACTCCACACACACACTACACACACACATACACACACCACACTACAACAGCAATAACCAGAAACAAATTATGCCGTCTCTTATTTTTTCGTGACTGTTTATTATGCATATATTTTTTCTTTCTTTACTTCTCACGGCTCTCTCTCTCTCTCTCTCTTACTCTTTCTCTGTCTCTCTCTACACACACAAACACATATATAAATACATCGCGTGCAGTCAGTGAAAGTGTGATACACGGAGTCATCCACGCGCTCGAACTGCTGAATACCAGCTCTGAAACATCTGACCACGGAACCTGGGCCTGATTCCTGCAGACCAGGACACACACCAATTCACAGAGCAGGACACACACACACCAGTTCACACATCAGTTCACAGAGCAAGACACAGACAAAGTCACACACACACCAATTCACACACCAGTTTAAACACCACTTTAAACACCAGTGTACAGACCACAACCCCCTCTCCTAAAAGGCCAGATCATGAGGAACCAGGCGGAGAACCGGAGTGACTCTAAACTCTCAATCACTCTCACACACTCCGACCAGACCAGACACACTCAGAAGCAAACCAACAAACAGTGACGTGCATGTGTGTGAGAGAGTGTGAGTGATCGTGAGTCAGTGTATGTGTGAGAGTGATAGTGAGTGCAAGTCTGTGAATGAGTGCTGTGTGTGAGAGTGTGTCTGTGTGTGTGTTACCTGTGCAGTGCCGCGTGCGATCTCCCATGCCCCTCTCACATGCTCGCGCTCCGACCCTCGCGCTCCCGCTCCTGCAGCTCCGCGCGTTGAATGCCGGCGGTGCGCGCGCGCCCTGCTTTATCCGCGCGCGCGCCCGGGAACCTGCACGAGCCACGAAGCTCGTGTTACTCAGAGCAGGAGCACGTGCAGCGAACATACAGAGCATCACATATACAGATTCAGGGGCTGGAGAGAAAGAGAGAGAGAGAAAGAGAAAGAGAGAGAGAGAGAGAAAACAGAGGGAGAGAGAGGCAGAGAGAGGGTGAGTGAGAAACAGAGAGAGAGAGAAACTGACAGAGAGAAACGGAGAGAGGTTTGGAGGACACCAGAGTTTAATAAAAAGTAATATATTACACTACAATGAACATTAGTTTCATAACAGGGAAAGCATAACATTTAATATAATAGATAAGTTAGATGAGTCAAATTAACCCATCAATATTGATCAATTAATGACAGATAAAGTTACACAATAAAAAAAGATAACGTGACTTTAACCCAATCCGTTGTTCTGTCGAAACATGCTGCCTATCAGGATGTGCTCCTGGACACTTCTGCACATGTGCAGCTCTAAATCTGTGCTGCCCCATAAACTTCAGGGAAGCATTTTTCCACAGAGGAGCAGAATCAGAACCCCCTGCTTCACGGGAGCATTTCTCAGAGTTAGAACCGAGAACCAGACTGGAGAAACCTGCTCTGTCACCTGTAAAGGCATCTCTGTCTATCTAGACTCTCTCATTTAAATACAAAATAGTTTATAGTTTTCTATTTCAAATCATTAACAGCCCTAGACTGACTGTATAAACCGGATGAACTTAAAAGTATCATTTATTGACAGGATAGCAAAAGTCCCTGCTTGTGTGAATATCATCGTAAACTGCATCTTTTAGGGTTCTCTCACTGTTCTATCAGTCGTTTCTCACAGTTATCTCGCGGTTCTCTCATGGTTCTCTCACTGTTCTATTAGCTTTTCCCCTCAGGATATTAGGCCATAGTTTCGATTATTTTAACCCTCGAGTGTCGCGGATTCAGTTACACGTTGATTTTGTCTAAGAACCTAATTGATAGTCTTACATGGAAATCTCCACAAGAACGCAGAACCTGCAAATGCACACTCATATTGTTGCAATGCATTTAACTTCTGAATTATTCAGAAAATAGTGTAGTCGGTGCTGGGCCCCTAGAATTGTCCTAACCCAGTCCCCGCCAACCCCCCCCCCCGGCGGCGCCCCTGCTTACAGAAAACAACTTTTAACAGAAAGAGGCTGTTGGGCTCAGTCCACCTTACCCGGCGGGTCGCTGCCGAACAGCAGTAAGTTATTTATGGAAAAATAATAGGTGATTACCTGCACTATATGCACTTTTTATTACTAAGCAGTAATTACATTGTTTCTGTATTTACCTTCTTATACCAAAGAAAAGGGCAGTGCATAACATAGAAAACATGCTTGCAGTAAGTAATTGTGGGAGATACGGGCTCACGTTTCTATTTTTGTTAAGGGTGATGAATTAATCTGAGGATAATATTAACGTGTTTTGGATTCAGTCATTCAGACTAATAATTGCTGGCAAAAACGCTTTTGCTTTTTTTTCCCCGGACCCTGTCTCTGGTTCTCCGGTTCTCTTTCCTTCTTCACCCCCCCACCACCATCAGAGAATAGAGAAAGTGTTACTACACAGTTATTAATGAACAATGGGAGGCAGTATAGTCCATGGCTCACACGTGTTATAACACATGTATAACACACACACAACACCATACCAGGCTTCTCCGTCTGAATCGTGCATCCGCGGTGTGTTCGGGGCGTCTGAGGTAAAACCGTGTTGCTGAAGGGGTGCAGAAACCCAGAGGGGTTGAATTAAAGCGGAAGTTTGTGTTTTCTTCCCAAACCCCAAATCCCTGCAGCCATGAGGGAAAATCCTCCGGCTCCTCTTTTAACTGCTGTAACATTTCGAGAGCGGCATCAGCACAGTGAGCAAGCTAAATCTACATCAAACATCTGCAGCGCACTCTGCAATTACTTTCTATTCCAGTTCTCTGAGGGACAGCAGCCGACCAGCAGAATCTAATGAATTCTATCAGCACCATATGTGGCGCTGTTGCGTGGAGGGAAACGTGTTTGCGTGCGTCGCGCTGCTGTGTCGATCCCACTGCACTAACCTCTCATTTTCAAAAATTAGTGGAAGGGAGCTCCCGGTCAGGCCTGTGCTGCTTGGGGCCTGGAGGTGGAGGAGAGCGGCTCCCATGTCCTCACGCCCCGTCTCACTGGAGTGGTGCGTTTATACCGGGTTATTTTTACCTATTTAATGAAGAAACGGAGAAGTGACTCACTCTCCCTCCCGGGACCTGATTCAGAGGAGACCAGCACAAAAAGCTCTGCACCACTGAGCGCTGGCAGCATGTCCACCGTCCCTCCGTCACTCAGACGAGCGTGCAGGAGGGGCCAGACCATCCGACTCAGACTGCCAGAGAGATCCGGGGGTAAATGCACTGTGTGTCCCCTCCTGTCCTCACGTGTCCCCTCCTGTTCCCATGTGTCTCCTTGTGTCCCCTCCTGTACTCTCATGTCCGCGTTACTGTCATTAAATAACGACTCAGATACAAACAAACATAGCTGAACAGGCATCTGGTCCAAGAACCTCATGTATATATACACTAGGGGTGGAGCCGAACCCGAATACGGTATTCAGCAAGCCACAAATAACGTGTCTTTTTTCCGAATACGGTATTCGGACAAACACGTAAAAAATATTTGTATTTGGGAAACACCCACGTTTCAGGATACTCTGCTCCCTTGCTCTCCCCCACCCCCCCACTCCTCAGTCTGACAGAAGATAGGGGTTTTACATCGCCCTGAATGGTAAAGTGTATATAAAGTGTATATAAAATACATGTATAAGCAGAATTTCCCGTATTCAGCCTGTGGAGAGTTTCCAGAGCTCCCGGTCGTGTTGGGCTGGCCGTGTGGTTCTGGGAGAGTTTCATTAATTATTGGGTCTTTTCTGCATTTTCCTCCCCCTCTCCTCACTTAGTTTGGTCCTATTTTACTTTTAAAGAGTTTCCTAAAATACCGCGGTGCTCTGAGCCGGCGTTTTGTGCTCTGTTGCCTTTGGCTGCATGTTCCTAGGCTGTTATCTTTTCAGGTTTGTTCCTGCTTAATGGTTCTTTTTTTCGATCTTTGTGCTTTGTGAGCCCGGCAGGTTCGTAACCCTGCAGCCAGCAGGCCAGCGGATCCAAGCCCACAGAGAGGGGAGCAGGGATCCAACAAATGACTGTGCAAAAGTCTTGATTCCCCTCATGCTTTATATTCTGTAGAAAAATGAGTCAGCAGGTGGATTCAGTGATTTACTGCAACATGTAAAAACACAGTAAATCCAGAATAAACACAGAGAGGGTGGGTTTAACTCTGACTGCTTTAATGTCAGTGTGTGTTTGAGCTCCGTTACGACCACCGATCCCAGATTGAACTCTCTCAGACATGCAACTCCTTTATGTTCTCAGTGAAGAGTTCTCCAGGCTTCCCGAAGGACGCTGCAGGACTGATAGTATTTCATCCTTTTTATTCCAGCAAGGGCTTGGATTTAATTGCCGGTGTGTTCAGGACCTTGCAAAATAAAGCCACCACCAATCAGATGATTTCCAGACTGTATCAAGACTTTTGCTTCCTCTCTTCTTTTCTCCTTACTCTTTCATCCTTTTCCTCCTCCTTCTTCTCGTCTCACTTTATAGATGGAAACGTCACAATTCATTAGAGGCAGTGAAATAATTGAACAGAGAGAGAGAGACAGAGAGAAAGACAGAGATAGAGAGAGAGCGAGAGAGAGAGAGTGAGAGAAAGAGAGAGACAGAGAAAGAGTGAGAGAGAGACAGAGAGAGTCCTTCTGTTTTTCTGTTTTACGTTTGCAGTGTCTGACCTCAAAGAACAACAACAAAACAACGAAAAGAAAATAGCGCCTGCAACCAAAAGTAAAAATACAACCAGAGACAATGTACCAGGGAGAGAGAAATAAAAGGCAAAAGACAGGGAGAAAGGAAATTAAGAGAAAAAGAGTGAACAAAAGAAGAGGGAGAGAGAGAGAGAGAGAAAAAAAACAAGAGAAACTGTAGTAGGAGAAAGAGAGACTGAGATGAAAGGAAAGTTGTAGAAAAAAAGGCCTTACATAAAGAGGAAGACGAAGAAAGAGATGAGCAGAAAACAAAAATGGAGAAAGAGAAAGGGGGAAGGGCATAGTGAGAGAAAAAAAGAGACAAACTCAGGCTTATCGTTTTCCCTTTGCCTGTGTGTGTGTCTGTGTTTATGTGTGGTGTGTGTGAGTGCTTGTGTATGTGCCTGTGAGTGTGTGTGTTTGTTTGTGTGTGTGTGAGTGTGTATATGAGTGTATGTGTGTGTGTGAGTGTGTGTGTGAGTGTGTGTGTGTTTAATAGCTGTGATGCTGTGTCTCGTTTTGGCTTCATATTAAAACAGTTCTTGGCCTCTGTGGAGTCGAAGCCACTTCTGATATTTGGACGGGACTTTTACTAGTCATTAGCTTCTTTATGAAATATTTCAGTCCTGAGCCTGGGGAACTGTGGGATCTCTCCACTTCAAACACACAGGAACACCACACACACACACACACACACACACACACACACACCCCATTAGCAAAGAGTGACAATGAGAAATGCAGCCATTACTGCTAAAAGCATGATCTTCAGCGTGTGAGCGGATGTAGCGTTTCAGCCAATTTAATTGGAAAGCATGTACCGTGGTTAAACAAATTCGCTGCAAACTCGACTGTGCAGAAACCATTTCCTCTACAGCCACCTTATACCACCCTCATTAAGTTTATGGTATCAGGGGCCTTTTGTACCAACTTTAGTTGCAAAGTTTGATAGTTGAGTGGAATACGCTTTCCCTGTAACTGCAGTCAGTGACAGGCTTTGGGAAATCTTGCCATCTAAAAGGCATCATACCTTAAAACAGTTTTCATCTGACATTAGCTGCTCGGCTTTACGCTGGTAAGCCGCCTCCGTGCTGGCTCTGGATGCCTGAGTGGACGTGGTCCCGCCAGTCGCTTTATTGGTGCATTCACCGAGGTAAAGATCTGTCACTTGAACACAGATCTCATCACTCACTATGTGCTGGAGCTAAAAGAGAAATGAGAAAGCAGGACAAAACAAAGACAAAAGTCAATAGAACAGGAAAGTAAGGACTCACAGTACCATCTTGTTTCAATAACACTCCAATTATGTGTAGCACACTTGAAGAGAAAGTTGATTACAACTAAGAAAGACACAAAAAGGTGTAGGATCTTGTTGAACAAGTGTAATAAGGTTGTCTTTCTGACTGATCTTACTGAACAAATCTGAATATTTTACAGAATTTTACAGGGTTATTTAAAAGTAATTAAATATAAGCAATAAAACTAAATATATACTCCATGTGCCCTCAAATACATTCAGCTGAGACCATGCTGGCAGACTGATGCAGTAGAAAAATATACTTTTAGCTGGGTGACTCATATTAAAGCTCTAAAACACTGTGTTGCTTATTTTATTAACTGAATATTTTAAGGTACTAAACCAAATATATAATGCCTCTTAACGTTGTTGCAATTGTCAAGCATCCAAATATTTCTTAATTATTTACTTCTTTTAAACCAAAACTGAGCACCTCTTACCTGCCTAACGATGCTCTGTATGAGCTTGTCCATGGTGAAGGCAGTATAGGCATGGATGGTGAACATTTCCCTCAGCTGGTCTTCATACTGCGAAGTCTCCATGTTTCCATCCAGAAGGTTCCGCACCATCTCCAGAAAAGCAGAGTAGTAGTCCTCAACGTCGATATCCACTACAGAGGAATGATGAATACATTTCATTACAAAATATTTCCACAGCATGGAGATCCTCTATCAGAGAATTCCATTCAAAATTCTAAACTGAGATACAAGTGAGGTTTCCAGTCCCATCAAGAATTTCTTTGTTTATTTGGGCTTGTTTTATGTGAATTTTCCATAGTCTACTGATAAAGCAGACTAACCTGAGAGCTGGTAAATATTACTATTATTACTGTATTGCCATAATGTTTATATCACAAAATTACAAACTAAATATTTCTGACAACTGCAGTTTCAGCAAAGATTCTTAAGATTTTAGAAGCTGTACTAACTTGGTTCCCGCAAACGCAGTTGGACAGCTGGACTGTCATTTTTGTCTCTCTTCAGCCCCAGGACGTTGCGCTCCCACTCCTTCTCTCTCGCCTCCTCTTCTATCTGCTTCTCGGCTTGCCCGTAAATGCGCAGCAGCCTGGAGCAAAGGATGTGGTGCAACCGAAGGAAGACGTACCAATTGTTATTGACATAGAAGAGGTTATAAGCCTCATCGCAGGTGCTTAATTTTTGTTGCGCTGGTGTTGTGTTGCTAAACAGCAGCTTGGACTTGGCTGGCATTGTGCCATTGTGCTTCTTTGCCCCTTCCTCATCAGGCTCCGTCTCCTCCTCTTCTTCCTCCTCCTCCTCAACATCGGACAGCTCACCACGCCTAGCGAACAGCATATCAGGAATGAAGTGATAAATGACCTGCTTGATCTTGTACTTGTCATCTTTGTGGATGCTGGACTGTCTCTTGACGTGGTGTATGATGAGAGAGGCTGCATCTTCCAAGATCTGGCCATCTTCGTACGGCAGAGTCATGTGAGGGCCAGATGGAGAGGTGGCACAGTCCTCAGACGCCTGCTCCTGTCGCTGAAGGGAAAACGAAGAGTTGATTACAAATGCTGGTCATAACAGCACTTTATCAGCATCCAATACTCTTTCCCAATAAGTACCTGAACGCCCATTCTCAATACTAACCATAACACAATGTTTATATGTCATAATGAACTACAATTGTAGGTTTTCTTGTGTCAAAAATGTAACAGGTACATAAATCAACAATGTAACAATATGCAGATAATCAACTTTGCTGTAATATGTTAGATAAGAAAAAACATGACTACCAAACGGCAGTGATGATACAGAAGTACGTAATGATGTCAGGTGGCATGAGTACCACAGTCTTGTTTACACATAAGCCTCTACAGGCCTCATATATTGAAGCACAATTTTTTTGTATTTAACTGATGGTATATTATACACAGAACACACTAAATACTGACAGTTGAATGGTGGCAACCAAACTGAGAGACTATGTCCCAGAAATGATTAACTTTTCACAAACATCAAAAGGATCTAAGCCCTGTAATTTATGGATGGTTCCAGGATCTCTGAAAACAGCACACTTGAGCTGAGAAAAAGCCCTAACAGTTTCATCTCTTCGATGTGGTGGTGAAAATCTCAGTATTACCATTTGTTCATTTTGTGGGGAGCCATCTTATGGTACTCTCCTCATTTACACAAACAACACAAAAGTAATTTCATTAAAACAGTCCTGACACTTTTAGTGACACTCAATAAACCACTAGACTAAGACGTTAAAGAACAGAATACCATGATAAATTCTCAGACTACGTATGAATTCAGCTTCCAATTCAACCCCAATTACTAAATTAACCAGATTGTGTTAATAAAGCAGATGTTCCTCTGAGTATTTTGACAGCATTTTTATTAAACATAATTTCTTTTCAAAAGCACATCTTAAACCCTTTTGCCCACAAGGTGGCTCAATCTCTGGAAAAATTTGAGTACTGAAACACAACACCACAAAATATGTAAGGATTGGCATTATTCCCATGGTAACCCCCACGCAAATCTTCGCATGTATGATACCACTGCATATATGAAGGACTAATATACTTAAGGGACTAATAAAGGGTCATCTTATTTCATATGCTAAATTAATGCAAATAGAAAATCATTCATTTATATTAGCATTTTGAAGAAGCAATTCAAAAACTGACAGGTACAGCACAACATAAGGACAAACAGAAAAAAGGGACTTCTATTACCTCGTCATACTGAGCCTCGATTTCACTAAGCAGGGTCTTGGAGCGGAATACTTTTGTGTCGTTCTGTTTGAAGTTAATGCCTTGGTGGTCTAATGACTTGAGGTAATACTTCTCATTCTGTTCCCTCCAGATCTTGTTAAAGCCTCTTTGAGCCTCACGCCACTCTTCCTCTTTCATTTTTAATCTAAAAACATAAACAGTGTGTCAGTACATATAAGGAAGGTTCAGAGAGCATTTGCATCAAACAGAAGAAAGTCGTACTCGACAAAGGTTCTGTTAATGTAACATGGGACCTGACAAAATAGCTCAGAGTAGCTGATATTATGGTTTGTTCCTTTCTTATTTTATTTGTAGTTTAACCACATGCGTGAATAAAATGTTTAATTCTGAGTGTACTCCAGGCTCACCGTTTCAGAACGATCGGTACAGAGACAGCAGGGTTCCTCTTGAGACCGTCGATGATGTCTGCAGCCTTGTCCCCATATATCCTCTGGATGGCTTTGCGGTGAATGACCTCTGAGGAACCCCCCATAGTATTATCCAACCTGAATTTGGCCTGCTCTTCTGCTGACATCCGCGAAAGCCTCTTTTGAACAGTCTCCAGAACTCGTATAGTGGCCAGGTTTGTCTCCAACACCACATCCAGCTGCCCAGACATTATAAATATTTATATAAACAATGCACAAACTCCCATTTATTATGCATGTTGTATTATGTAGTACGACAAGCACTACGGATAGCCTAATAATAACATGACATTGTTGTTTTAAAGGCATCTCTTACCTCAAATCGCTCATCCTCACATCTGTATATGTGCTCTTCGTATTGAGTCTTTTTGGAGCTAACAAAAGTTGAGTCCTCAGACCAAGATGGGAATGACACCCATGTGTCATTAAGCACCTGAAACATTTTTAAAATGTTAAATCTGTCATGGCAAATAAAGCTTCATCATGTAAACCTGCCACACCTTGTGTTAAAACTAACTATTTTTAGAAAGAAAAATCAGTAAAGGACAACTGGTAGCGGGGCGTACATAAACCAACTTGCTGAAACATGAACACAGTGTGAGAAGGGGGAACCCATTATTCATCGTCCTCACCTCCTTACACAGCGGAGTTCTCCCTGTGCATTTAGGCTGCTGAAAGCTCTTGGGCAGAGCTCTGTAACTGAAACCTAGCCTCTTACACGACGAATAGTCAATCTCCATGGCAATGCCCTCTGTGGCCCGCTCCTTGGGAAAGCTTTCAATGTGGGCACACTCTTTGTAGCCCAGGAAGTTCTTGAACCAGGTAAACAGCTCTGGGAATTTCCTGCAATGAAAAATCATTGAGAAATCAAACAAAACACAGCAGAACTTATTTGTGAACTTTGTCCTAGTTCTAACAAGGATGCATACTATTACTTAAGATGATAATGACAGCATTATTTACTGTGAGGGTCAATGGTTTTAGGAGTTAAACCTGAACTCCCATTAAACATCTTTTTACACACTGATTCAACAGTTCTGAAGCAAATCCAAAATTCATGGTTGGATGCTCAAGGTGTTGGCTCATGGTGCATGTATTATAAACCGTGGATTTATTTTTCTCATTAAGATGATGTTTACATTCCTTTACAGCATGTGGTCTTTTTTTATTTTTTACAAAGTGCACTTTCAATTCCTAATGTGCAACACACTGAGGTGTAATAACTCACCTGGCCGACAGCATTGTTGTGTATTGTGTATTATGTTTTACTACACTGCGCAGTTTTATACTTTTCTGGCCATTTTGTATTTTTTGTCTTGTACCTTTTGTTATGTTATTGCACGGTGTACAAATTCCACTGTGCAATGGCAATAAAGGAAACTTCTACTAAACTTTACTGCTTGAACAATTACAGTGGGTGACACCAGCCTATGACACTGCACCAAGTGACCTTAAACTTGCATTCTGTTGTTTGTAACTCGGTAGTGAATGATGTAACAGAGAACCAGCGGTTTTTACACACATCTCACTTCAGTACTTGGTGCCCACACTTAAATTTGTGTGGTTTGTGGCTGAGGTATCGCTGCTCCTTCTATTTCACAACCATGGCACTGACAGTTGACTGTGGGAGTAGTTTCACAACCTTCTTTGTGGCAAAGGTGGCATCCCAGGACCCTGCCACATTTATATGCATATTGCGACTCTTCTGCCAGTGTCTATAGAGTTTACATGACTGTGACATAAGACATGTGTTTGTGATGTGTAACTAAAACTCAATTGGTAAGAGGGGTGCCCATACAGTTTGGCCAAAAGGTATTGCTATGTGTCCTTTTCTAAATGTCAATTGTTACTACAATATGTTTGAGCCACAGGATGTGGGAGACAAGACTATGATTAATGAAATGCAGACTGCTTTTCAGTGCAAAAGTTATGTAATATCTATAAAAAGGAAAAAGACAGGCTTTAAACAGCATAAGTGACTGAAATCTGATCTATTGGAAAACTCCTTTCACGGTGAAAATTTTCAGAAACCCCATAACCAGTGTTGAAATGTAGACAGGAAAACGTTTTTTTGCTTGTATTGTCAAAGTGTGCAGCATCATCTACATGACCCAACTTGGGGTGACCGTTATTGGCTGTGTTTACGCAAAGTGATTATTTTCAATGATGGCATAGCAGAAATACTATATGGGTTTATTTTTGCTAACAGGACTTTTTACATGTCTTGTTTACACAGATATTACTACAGTTACTCTCCCACTATATCAAAGAACAGAGGTGTTAGAAAGCTCTACGGAGGTCACGGTATCATCCAACACTCCCACAAATTAGGCTTAGTGCATATAGCTAGATTTTTTACCTCACACTGGCTTATTAATAGCAATTTATCTCGTTCTCTTTAATCAAAATGCTTTTACACAAAATTATTTTTCAAGTTTTCCCAAGCTGAACCACAGCTTAGAACCCAAGAACTGAACCAAAATATGAAAGAGGTTGACTCATACACTTTTAGCTTTAAGTCATGAACCAAAATACTAAACTTACAAATGATTATGGTATTTTTGTTTGTTTTATTAATGTACACAAAAGCACATTTAGTAAAAGACAAAGAAAAGGACAAACAAATGTGTGTTAGATTTTCTGACTCACCCCAGGAAAGGTAGCACCAACTGCACTAGTTCTGCTTTTGAGATCACCTCTTGATTGAAGATGACCAAGCAGCGCAGGAAATTGTCGTAGGCCTCTGTACTCCTCAGTGCTTTTCTCACCTGAGGGAAATAACCATTCATCCAACAATGAATGTCATATGATGTGTGTTTTGGGTTTTCAAAACCCAGAACCACATTTTCTTTATACAGTTCCATACTACCACTTATGCACTAACCTTTTCAAAAAACAAAGACTCGGTCCCAATTCCAAATTTACTGCCCTCAGCAATTGGATGCTCTTTCCCGATAAACTTTGTTTTTTTCTGTTAAGAAGAATAAAACAGGATAAGTATACAAACTGGAAACAAAAGCTGGCAATTAGAAATCTTAATTTTACAATTAATCAAATATTCAAACACAGCCATTAGTCTAGATTTAGTGATCTAAAAACTGCCTAAAAAATCCCAAATTTTTACCTTCACAGGTGGAGTAGAACCAGGGCCAGAATGTCTGCGTATCTGGCAACCATTCTGGTTAAATCTTTGCTTGTTGTTGAGTTGAGGCCTTTTTAGCATGCCACCTTGGTCCATACGCACA
The DNA here is from genome assembly GCA_037577295.1 of Ladigesia roloffi. NCBI lineage: Eukaryota > Metazoa > Chordata > Actinopteri > Characiformes > Alestidae > Ladigesia > Ladigesia roloffi. The sequence goes on from JBBKCR010000038.1 coordinate 18,171,504, forward strand.
GACTCCACTTTGTCAGCTGTTGCTTTGCTCAGTAACTTTACAGTGAATATAAAAATTCAACCATTTAACATGTAGGGAGGCCAAAGGAAATCGAATTAATAAATGCTATATGAATCTACACAACACTTAAATCACAGTATATATAAACCTTAATAGCAACAAAAAATATGTCATAAACCATCATAATTAGTATATCAAGTGTTTAAAGTGTGTTATGCTATTTGCATGGTTCAAGTTCAGTTTGTTGATTTTCTACATAAACTTTAATTTCTTTTTTTACCTTCCACTACTTGTGTGTGTAATACTTAATTCTATTCCTGTAAAGCACCTTTGTGTAAGGGCTATATAAATAAACTTGATTTGACTGGTCTTGAGGCAGGGTTGTTTGTCCCATTTTTTTTTTTATATCTTCGATATCTTGATATGCCCAACCACAATCTTACACTGGTTCTCACTTTCATACCAATCTACCTCCTAGGAGTAGGTCTAAGCACAATTTTAACTGATTATAACTGCAGAAGCAGGTGAACTCTTCAACTTACCACAGAACTATTGGCATCAGGCAGAAACTGACCAAACTCTGACAAAAGATCCTCCTGGTTTTTGAAAAGCCTGGCCACTTGGGCATATACCTCCTGCTCGGTAAGAGCCGGAGTATAATTTCCCCCAGCTTCCTTAGCATTCCGCTGCTCTTTCTACACAAAAAACAAAATTTCTCTCAATTACACAGAATGACACTGCTTTATTCAAAAGCTGCCAACATGTTTTGCAATGTTATTTCATTTTAAAAACAAAAACTATATAGGCTATCCTGCCAAAAAATGAAGTTTCACTCTTCAAAGCTACTGCTTGGCTGTTTCACCTGTACTGCTTCTTACCTGGTATGTGTGCAGAATCTCCAGGAAGGCTTTGTAGATGTCTGGCTGGCCCTGAAAGCGGTTCTTGATCTTGTTCACATAGTTGATAGCGTGGTTAAACTCCACAGGCTGGTTGTTCTGCAGTGGGGGGGCACTGGCAGGCGTGCTGCTCACTGGAGTGTGAGACTGTACCGAAGGGGAACGGGGAGAGGCATAGGACGGGATGGACGGATTGGGTTGGCTGGTTGGGGTCAGTGCTGGAGACTGTATTGGCTGCAGAATATATATAAAAAAAAGTATTTTACTGTCTTAACCACAGCATAAAGTAGGATATGCAAGTATACAGCCCTGTCTGGAAATGTCAGTTAAAAAAAGCCTGATATAACATGAGAATACAGGCTTGTCAATGTCAGTAAAGCAGCAATTACTGGGAGAATTATTCGAATGACTCGAATAATTTGATTACAAAAAATGTTTCATTACTTGATTTCACCAAAGTCAATCTATTTAAAATGTGTCATCTAATGTATCATCACAGCTTTGTAGACTACTCTGCAGCTCGAATCTCAATGTTACTCACGGACTGTTGTAACTGACGCGCATTTCAAAAGTATAAGACCGTGCAGAAACAGAAGAAAATGAAAGATCCTGGTGTTCGTGAAGGAAACTGTCTAAATGTGGGATCAGTGTGTGCATGCGTGATTGTGCACCATGCTGTAGGAATTGAGATTATGGTGCATTTGCCTATTTGCTACATGCCCCATCAATATTGACTCATCACACAGCCTACAATTACAGATGCTGCATGTTCTAAAAACTGCTAGCATTCACATCAGTTACAGTCATTAAAAGAGGCTCCAAGCCCACGTGGAGAAGACCGTTCACCTGAGGATGCTTTCGGTTCAGGTACTGTATCTTCTACTCTACCTCTCTACCTACAGGCTGCACAGTTTAAGTTTATATATATAATATGTTGTACCTTTAGAACAATGTACAAATAGGCTAATCTATGCCTGTGAAGTTTTTTTTCCCATGAACATCATAAATGCTTCACAGAAAGGTTAATTAAATTGGTTAATGTCCAATAAATGTTTTTTGTGAGTGATAACAGACAATTGCCTGCTCATTTTAAGAGGCCTTTCATGTTGCATAACACACTATTGATAGTTGTTTAAAAACAAAAAATATTATTCTTTCCGATTGCTCAATTAATTGATGAAAAAAATCTACAGAATACACGACCCCAAAAACATTCCATAGTTGCAGCCCTACTACGTTTTGCCACAAGATACAAATACGTTTCAGCAGCAAGAAAATTTAGGCCAAGTTGGAGCACATAAGAAGCCTTTATATTTCCTTTTCCAGATACAGAACATAACATCTCTCCCAAGACTCATTAATGTGCATGGAGAATGAAGGCTAGACCATATGGTTCGATCCAGAGATAATATAGCACAACTTTCTGAAAAAGTTAACGCTGGCAATGATCTAAAGGTGTTAGAACAAACAGTGGACTACAGCATGCTGCGTATTGTTCCCAAGCTGAATCCTATCCTTCAACTACAACGGGCACATAAGCATAAAAACTGGACCACTGAGCAATGGAAAAGGTGGCATGGCCTTGTGGAGTCTTGTTTATACAAAGCACCTGTCAATAATTTTAATGTTTTGGCTGATCAGTAAGGCTGCCAGAACCATCAATACACTTGTTATTGGAGATATCTTATGGGCAGTGTTTCACCTCCCAGTAAGGCAAAGACCCCAAACAAATCAGGAAACTAAACAGTTACATTTACTTTCTCAGGAGTTAAACTGTGGTAACGTTAAGCACACACATACACACACACACATACCTACTAGTTGTTTGTAATTGTTCAGGTGTGAAAATTACCTTTATTTTTATTTGAGTAAAATTATAAATTCTAGCTGTCTAAATTAACAGAGCAAACATTAGAGCACCTGAATGCAGATGTCAATAATGCAGCATAATGTAATAAGCTCCCGATCAAACTCAGTGATGCAGCTGAGCTGCGGCCTCTATTTTTTATTTAGAAATGTAGCTGAAATTACATTAATGTTTTTGTTGCAAAATCACACTATTTTATCTTTCTTAATAATTGAGCGCTAATATGTATGAAAAATGCTATATTGCCATGCCTGCCACGGCCCCTCGTCCTCGTGCTCGATTTTGTTTGGGCGTACTGCTTCGAAGCCTCACGTGGACAAGGGGGTCTGGCGGATGAGGCCCGGGCGTTAGAAAAGCTAAAAAATGTGGAGGAAATCTGCAGTTTCTGCATTAATGTGGGGGTTTCAAGGACAAAAAAATCTGCATTGGATTGGTCCTGCGACTGCTGACCCGTGTAAAAGTGGGGGTTTACTGCAGGCGCACACACACACACACACACACACACACACGTAAACCCACCTTGCTGATCTTGGCAGGTGTAGGCTGGCTGGGAATGGTGAGAGCAGCAGTGCTAGTGGTGGCTGGTGTCGGGTTCTGGACCGGAGCCGGAATAGGAATATTTTGTACTGAAATTCCATGTGGGGTAATGTGGTGTATTTGGCCTGGGGTCGTTACATTGACCAGGTCGTTAGGCTGAACTTCTATCTTGTAACCAGGGGGCAGGAAGGTGTTGAAGCCCATAATGAGGTCTGGGTGTCCCTTGAATAACTGCGAGACCCTGTTAATCACGCCTGGTGTGTCGATGCTGCAAACATATTAGGAAAGCATGATAAACAAGACATAGCTCTCCCAGGTCAGTTACACCACACACGTTTTCTCTTTCAAATGATAGTCAATTTTACCTTTGAGATTTGAATTCTTTCATTATATCCAAAAAATCATTATACACTTGAGGCTGATTTCCAAACTGGAGTTTCACTTGATCAAGGTAGGACAGGGCATCTTCAACCTGCGAGGACAAACAGACTGGTGTCACATCCATAGAGCACAAATCACTACTGATGAAATTAAATGAAAGGTTTATGTAAACCACTTTTATAATCTTTTGTTTTCGAGTTGAAAGGCAAACCATTCTGAGCCATTTCCTCCTAAACATTTCAGTTCCTAAAATGTCATGCACCCTTACTAACGGTGATTGTGTCAGTTTCTACAATGCAGTCGGTTTTAAAAGAAAATATCTGAGGACAGCAGTCCAACCTTTAGCCTCTGGAACTGCTGCTGGCCTGATGTTGGGGCAGAGACGGGGGAAGCGTGAGAGTTGCCCTGTCCTACGGGGGCTCCTGGTGGCTGGACCACAGGGCTGTGATGATGAGCACTGCTGTGTACTGCAGGACTGCTGGTGTGTCCGTGTCCTCCAGAGCTTTGTGCCAAGGGTACCTGAAAGGGCAGCAAAATCAATTTGAACCCACTCAATCTCTATTGGGGGTCACTGTTTTGCTGATCTCAGCAGTTCCTGCATTAAGCAAACATTGCAATCATGTGTGTATGGTATCACAGATTTGTACACTTCAACTCTGCAAGAGATGCAACTAAATAACTGCATAGATATTGCTCACAGCATTAATTTCAGTTAATTACCACAAAAACAGATTTGATAATCATTTAAAGGCAGGAATCTGTATTCTACAGTTAGATTATGATTATTACTTTTATTACATTATCATTATAATCAGATCATCTATGACCACAGTTCACAATAGTATCACACAAAAATATAAAATACACTAAATGTCAAGTATCCTTTCATTTACTGTCTTAATTGGTCATTAGTTTGAGGACTTACAGTTAAAATGCTCTTTTACTTTTAATAACAAGTTTTAAAGTCTATAGTCAGACCAGCGGTGTATACCAGCATGAGTGCATTCATGCTTAAGAAAAAACAAACTATTTTGCCATAGCATATAATAGCATTTGAAGAACATGGCAATTCGTGTGGTATTTCTAAGTCCATGAGTCATGTCTACAGTTGATTTATAAAAGGTAAAATGTACCAGATTACTTCCTGATGCGGAAGCACAGTCCATAAAAGTGACAGACACCAGTAAGAAAAAAACTCAACCCCATCTCTCTAAGTAAAAGTTTGAACAAAACTCCTGAACATCATTGACAGCTCTCTGCCAGAGTTGGGCAGTAAAAGAATATATGTAACCGTGTTATGTACTCCGCATACAAAACAAGTAACTGTATTCCATTCAAGAGATGTAAACAGTTGAGGCCCTGTTTACATCTCTTGAATGGAATACAGTTACTTGTTTTGAAAAAAATGAAGATGATACATTGGGGAAAATAGACTTTCTACTAAAAACGTAATCAGATACAAAGGCCTTTTTTGCAAACAACACCCCAATCCTGCACATCCGTATCACATAACAGACTGCCATTCAGCTCTAGATTACTTTTCTTCATTGTACTTTTGTTTAAAATATTGTGGGAATATTTTATTGTGAACTAAGTATAGTGAATTCAATCAAATCATTGACAGAGCAAGTGGTTACACCCCTACTTCCATTATAATTACAGATGAAATAGTGATAGATTCCATGCATATTCTAAAAATAAGTTAATAACTAGTATGAGGATTTTACAACATGCTTTTTGTTGTCTGTGTTCATCTCTACAAGTTAAAACTGTCACTAAATGTAGATTTTTATGAGAATTTATTACACTGGAAGGCAAGGGATGTCACAATAAAATATAAACCTAGGAAACAAAATGCATAATACAAAACTATGATACATTTTAACTGATGTAAAAATGCTATACATCAAAGAACAAGTTAAGCTAAAACTAGCTTATTGAGCTGTTCTGTTGTCAATCTATGTTTTTAAAATGTCTAGTTGAGATGTGAATTTTCACATGGACCACAGAAAATTAAAAACTGAGCAAAACGTTTCCATCGGACAGAGGATGGACTGTATCCTGAACGGTTTCATCAGCTAAGAAATACATTTTATTTATCTGAGTGCAGTTTAAATTACACATTACCTTGTAGGACAAACTGTAGAGCAGAGGTGCAAACATTCCAATAGTTCAAATTACATACAATTAAATTAAATTATTGTTTCAAATAAAATTATTGATTCACTCCACTATAATATTTAACAATGGTTTGTAGGATGTAGACACAGTACCACATAAAAATGTGTACATCAATGTATATAGATGAGTGTATATATTTTGTATGTAACATATACACATTATACTGTTTCTGTACATTACCTTGTGTTCAGGTGAAGCAGTCCTGCTTTAAATGGTTTTATCTTCTCTTCAATTATTTTAGAGCCTAAGTAACCTAAAAGTAACTAAAGTAATCTGATAGCATTAATATAGTTCTCATTTGATTAGACTGTATGTTGCTTTTAACACCTAATCTAAACTGGAAAACATTTTAAAGAAACTCTGACCTTGTAATGGTGTGGAGAGACTTTCTGAAACCAAAATTGCTCTGCATATCTAAAAAAAAATCTCTAGTGAAACTGCAATGTGTTTAATTAAAATGCAGTGGCAGTGTTTAAACGTGCCCACTCTAACAAAACTGTGTGTGCTGACTACAGTAGCATAGATTCTTACTGAATATTGTGCTTTCAATTATCCTGCTAGGATGTAAAGAAATGAGCCACATTAATCTGAATATTTCCATTTTCTTTTATCGGTTTTCTATGTATTCTTTGATTATTTTACTCAGCTTTGATTTTGTGTTTTATTTCTGTAAAGAACACTGAATGACATTTTGGGTACAATAATTTTATATAGAAATAAACTTGAACTTTATTATTCAAGGGGCAGAAACCATCACATACCTGATAGGTCTGAGGGACCTGAGAGTACTGCACTCCAGCAGAGGGCTGCATGCTGTCTGAGGCGGCCTCGTAGGCTGAAGGTGTAGAGGAGAGGACACGGTGCTGAAAGCCTTCTGCACCCCCGGGGACCCGCCGCTGAGACGCAAAGGATGTATCCTGATCCTCCAAGCGTCGCTTCATTATGTACTCATACTCCACAAATGAGTGGAATCTAAAACAATTAAGCAGAGGCTCTAGATTAGCTCATACGCAGCTGAACAAACAAGGCATGTGCAGAAAGGCAGAAATCAAAACAGATGACATTTTAGTACTGAAAATAAAGGAGTTATGTTACAGAATCCAACAAACAAAAAGTACTCAAATTACGTTTCTACCAAAATGTTGCACAAGAGTCAAAAGTATATTAAGACACTACTTAAATCGGTACTCCTCCTATAAAAGGCATTATACTTTTTTAGATACCTTCACGTTTCTACATTTATGCACATCTAAACTTCACAGTGTATGCTCACCTACACATTCAGGCTTTTCTTACTTTTCCTCCCTATAGCCTAAGCTTAATGCACCTCACAGAGCAGATCATCTGCTTAAAAAAAAAAACTTACACTTATATACAACTCCTAGTGATTAAGCAGTGGTATCAACGAGAGTGTCTGATGAAAAAAAGTACCATTTCGCCCATCTGGAAGTACTTTGGACAAAGCAAAAGGGAAGAGACAGTTCTGACAAATGACATTTCTAAAGTAATGTGGAGGATTTGTGATCAGGTAATCCATGCAATAAATGGACAGATGATGAATCTCAATTTCCATTTTAATTTACATAATCCTGTAAACTCTGCTAGACTGCCATAACATGTAATTAAAACTAGTAAACAGCTATTTTTTCTGTTACAGCAGAGACACTTGAATTGTGTGTGCGTGCAGAAGGGTGCAGTATGACAATACTGGACTCCACATTATGACTGTCAGACACCACTGATCATATATGACAAAAAGATAAATGATGGGGAAAATAGTATTGGCACACACCATTTTTCAGGGTTTGGTCTGGGCCCCTTACTTCCAGTGAAGGACAGTCTTGTTACTTCAGCAGACCAAGACACTTTGGACAGTTCAATACTTCCAACTTTGTGGACACAGTGTTTGGTGAAGGCCCTTTCCTATTACAGCATGACTGTGTCCCAATGCGCAAAGCAAGCTCCATAAAACATGGTTCAATGAGTTCTCTGTGGAAGAACTTGACTAGCATGCAAAGTCCTGACCTTAACCCAATCCAACACTTTTGGGATGACCTGGAACAGAGATTGTGAGCCAGGCCTTCTTGTCCAGCACCAGACCACAAAAAGGTTCTACAGCATGAATGGACACAAATTCAGACAAAATCTTGCAGCACGCCTTCCAAAAAAGTGGAAGCTGTTATAGATATAATCGGGGGGTGCAACTCCATATTCAAGTCAATGTATTTAAATGCAATGTCATTAAAGTCATTGTTGGTGTGATGGTCAGGTGTCCCAAAACTTTGGTCCATACAGTGCATCACTAAATAATCTGGTCATTTAATGGAATATGGTTATATAGAATATATTATTAAACAATACTTGGTGATTCGCCACATGGTGCGACCCAGTTCTTACACAAATATCAAAATCCCTAAAACATGGGTCTTCTGTAAAACACTGGAACCAGACTGAGCAGTGATTTCTTGGCTGATTAAAGGGACACTGTGATCAAAACAAAACACTTTACCCACATAACATGTATTGTAAAAATGCTAACTTGTATAATAACTTGTGTCATGTTTGCAGTGTTGTAAGCCTCTGCAGCAATTGTTTCTACTTTATAAACAAGAAAATCCCCTTCTGGTGACACACTAATGATGGATGTCATTTTAAAAATCAGGAGCACACTCTGCGAGTGGGATGTTTTTTTCTCATTTTTACCTGGATTAATTAATATTTTTTAATAGAATAAACATTGACAACCAACTTAAGTGCTACACCACTACTATGAGCCGACAGATGTTACAATGAGCTTTTAGATCAGTGGCTTGCAGTCAGTATTTGCTGAGTGCATTAAGAATTTCAAATCACTGTGTGACATATTTGGAACAATATAAATAGATTTTTAACAACAAAAAATCAAACTAATGAAGCTATGGGACGCAAAGTATTTGCAAGTAAGAGGCATGTCATACACATGAAATTGTGCAGGAAAATGTTAATTAGTACGACATTCTTCATGTTAATTATTATGACATTCAGCATTTACTGCTGTCAAAATTATGATGTTAGAACAGTAACATGTTTTTACATGAGAACATTTTGTGTAACTGTAAATAACTGCTGTTTCTATTGTCAATTCTATTGTCATAGCACAGCCTATGTGACTATAGACTACAACTTTTTAGTATAAAAGTGACGTCATACGTGAACAAACGTACAATCTACATTTAATCCGTTCACCAAGTGACCAGCCAGGAACACAGCAACCGAGGAAAAGCGTGTTGGGTAGCAGGACGCGGGGTGCCCCCGGAACAGTGTGTGAAGACATTGCCTTACTCAAGGGTACCCAAGTCGTTCCAGTATAAGCCCTTGGGTTCAACCTGCAACATTCTGATCACAAGGGCAACTCCCTAACCATTAGGCCACCAGCTGCATCTAAGACAACAATACAATCTGGCAATATTTTGCAGCCGGACCGCACAGAATCGATTCAGTTAAGGAGAACCTGCTTGGACATGCAGGGTGGCTGATAAAAACTTCTGCAGCTGCTCAGTTTGTACACACAGCTCGACTCTTTCTCCCTTCCCCCTCTCTGGACATACAGAGACAGGGATCTGCAACACTCGCCGCATGAATAGACAAGTGAGATACCGACACAACACCTACAATCGAGAACTTCTTTCAAATCACCACATTTAGTCGGAAAAATACTTTTCCCCACTGATTTCGATTAAAGTTTCTAACTCAATGTGATTCGTGTTAGCAAGTTTGCTCAAAACTAGAGGAGCACTTCGCCACTCTAGCAAGTTGATCTCGACTGGCTTCGTCTCGTGATCATCCCATAATTTATGGAGCTTTTATTTCGGAATATCAAAAGAGTCAATAATTTGTTTGGCGAAAGATCTCGTAAAACACAACTGAAAGGTGTCGGCTAGCAACAATAACATTAGGTTAGCCAGCTTGCTAACCTGTTTGTCTTGGCTTAATTCAGGAAGTACTTGAGAATTACTTCTAGGACAAGCAGCACAAATGAACAGCTCTTAACATAGAAAACCGTGATTTTGTTACAGCCGTTCCTACCTTTTTATGTTAGAGGCGACTCAATCGTTGCAGAGCAATGTTACCTAGCCAAACTGCTGTCCCTGGTCTTATGTAATGCAGCAGTTTGAAAGAGCTCAACAGCCTGCTCTAATAATGATCTTAGTTTTAAAATTCAGCAGACACAATTTAAAAAAAGGGGGGGATTGTTTCTGCATCATTTCTGGACCTGTTTTCCATGCAGGAGATGTATTGACTGTAGTATCTCAGCTAAGGCCAGTGAAAATTATTTAAACCACATTAATAACATAAAGCGGCAAACACCAAACACACAATGTCAGTTTTTAGGTTCATTTAAAAACAAAAAGAATTTACTTTTTGTTATTTCGAGCTATATTTAGGAGGCAGCCAGTTTCACCGACGGAATGTTCGGGCTAACATACTTTTCCCAGTGTTAGCTCGATAGCTAGCAAGCCGTCGTTAGGTGGCTTTTGTATAAATACTGCTGTTTAGTTTTTTGAATGCGTGTGTTTTCCCAAAAGCCCACCACGTGATAAATATTTTCACTCTGCCCACGACGTTTACAATGGTTTATTTTTTGGAAGAAAAACAAAAACACTCGCAAGGGCTAGCTAAGCTAGTCAGTTAGCATGCTAGCTAGTAAACATGAGAAAACTCACCTTGAGAGAGTCTGGCCTCTTCTTTCGCTCCAGTATTGTTAACGAAAACGTTTTACACACTCAATCGTTAGACAGACATCTAAGAGTAAAATAAAATGCTGAATAAAACGCCAGAGCTCCAATTACATGCTAACCTGCTAATCGGCTAACGTCGGAAAACAACCCGGAGCGGCTCTTCACTGGGGGGCGTGTCCATCGTCTAGTGGGCGTGTTTTAGATGACTGGGCGGTCCAAACACGCCCACTGTGCAGTACGATTGGTTAGATGCTAAACTTCGTTATCTTATTCGTCACTGAGTGACTCAATATCAAATTTCCCTCAAGTTTCTTTAAAAGAGTGGAAGAGACACATCATGCCTGCAAACCTGCATGTTCTTCAACTCAATTCTTACACAAATATCAAAATCACATGAACACAAATCTTTGTTGAAGTCATGGTGAATTAAAGATACACTGTGAACCAAATAAAATATTTAATGTGTTGTAAACATTCTAGCTTCATAAAATGTTGTGATAGTGTTGTATATTTGAATCCCATAGTTGCAAATGGCAACACCGAGGTACACTTGAGCTATATTGTAGTTGTGTAAAAGCTCCTGAAAACTATTCAGAGAGCACCTCGTCTTTTAATGAACTTGCATTACTCTTGCATAAGGGTTAGAATTCTCTTCTGATTCTAACACTCTCCTGAAACTTGAATGTGTCTTCATATTTTTAGTCGTTTTGGATAAAAGCATCTGCCAAATGATTGTAATGTAATGCAATGTCCAAGGCAAGTGTTTCTGCTTTAAAGACAAGAAACCACCCTTCTGATGACACACTGAAGGGGCAAGTAATTTTTAATGTCTACAAGTGCTGGGGAAACCTGGGAGTGAGGTAATAGTTAAGCTTTTTTGCAAACTGAGCATAGATTCATATACAGTCTTTTAGATATGTGCACTATGCAAAGAGCCCTGACTTCAACTCCATCCAGCACCTTTGGGATGAACTGGAATGGAGATTGTGAGTCAGACCTTCTCCTCCAACATTAGTGCCTGGCCTCAAAAATGCACTACAGAAACTCCAAAATCTTGAGGGGAGCGTTCCTGCTCCATATTAAAATCGATGTATTTGAATGCAATGTCATCAAAGTCCCTGTCGGTGTGATGTTCATATAGTGTAGGTAGACATTTATTTGATAATTTGAATTTATTTAAATTACATATAAGTATATATGATAATAAGAAACGATACAATTTTGTAGAAAAAAACGCCCTCTGGATGTCTCGGCTAAACATTTTAATTTGTATTTTTTAAATAATGTAAACATCTGCATTCAACAGATTTTCGCTCCTGGGGAACAGGATTGATGTACAGGGGTTTAATATTCACCAGCAGATGGAGACAAAGTGCAAAAACCTTATCTGCTTATCTGTCGCAACCCACTGTAGCATAATGTGACAGAAATAGACAGAGATGTCTTTGATCAAAAGACATTTTTATGATGATGATGATGATGATTATTATTATTATTATTATTATTATTATTATTATTATTATTATTATTATTACTATTAGTAGTAGTGGTAGTAGTAGTAGTGGTATTAGCAGTATTGGTATTATAGTAGAAACAGCTGTCAGTATCACTCTATAGGCCAGATGTGCTATTATGACTCTGGGGTGGGCAAATGCAGGGTTTGCAACCAGAAATGTATTTTTAAAAGTTTTAAAGAAAAAGTTTTTTTTTCTTGCTTTCTGAAAAAAAAATCACTTTCACCAAACTCCCCCGTTCCTCACAAATGACACTGACACTACAAACCCACAGGAAATGAAAATGGCAGTATTGATCTGATTTGCTTTTTAATGTTCCTGATATCTTTGTCCTTCTTCACGAAAAAATTAACGTTGCCTGTTTTGGTCTGACTGCTTTCACTGCCTATTGCACACAGGTTAGATTTGATCCTCACAGTGAGCCCAACCTCAGGTGCCAATTACAGCACTTGCTGCTCATAATCTATGTCTGGCTGCCCTTGTTCATACTTGACATATTGGTTTAAAATCCTCTTGCTCTTTGGTCATCCACAAATTGTCTCAGTGGACTGCTGGATTCAGTTCCATTATGTCCCAGTTTTGCTCAGTTTGACCTTCCCGGATATTCTAGTGTTGTTTTCAGCTGTTCCGCATTTCCTGTTTCCCTAGTGGGAGCCAAGTAAGAGCATGTCTGGTGTTGTTACTTTATTGACTTTTTATTGTGGGCTTGATTCAACCTCATTTTCTGTGTTTCGATTTGTTCTCAGTTTGTGCTCATCCATAGATATTTTCTGCCTTTTCTGTTTTTTTTTGGTTCTGTGTTTTGCTGTCAATTATTTATGAAGAGAAAACATAGAGCAGTGAATTATATGTCTTGTACTTCTATTCTTTATACATTTCTGTAATTTATATATATAAAAACCAACCAGCCACAAAGGTAAAACCACTGAAGTGTGAAGTGAATAAAAACAGATTATCTTGTCACAGATGCACCTGTCAAAGGTGGGATATATTTGGCAGCAAGAGAACAGACAGTTCCTCAGTTTGATCTGTTGTAAGCAGGAAAATGGATGAGCTTAAAGATCTGAGCGACCTTGATAAGAGCCAGATTGTGATGGCGAGGGTCAGAGCCACTCAAAAGCAGGTCTTATGGCTTGGTCCCAGTATGCAGTGGAAAGCATTTACTAAGCTTGTAGGGAGTGTGGCGTGGTCTGATAAAATACTTTTTACATCATGTGGATGGCTTACTTTGACATGAGTGTAAAGTGTCTGTTTGTCAAACATGAACATGCCACATCACACAGTGTGAATGGCATTAAATTATTCTCTGCATTTAACCCAATCACCAAGGTGGAGGTAGCTCAGTGGGTAGGACACTTGCCTCTGGACCATGAGGTCCTGGGTTTGAATCCTACCACCACTGGGTCCCTGAGCAAGACCCTTAACCCCAAGTTGCTCCAGGGAGACTGTCCCCTGTAGGTAGGGAATGGAAGTCGCTTTGGATAAAAGGCATCTGCTAAATGCCGTAAATGTACATTTAAAACCGTGGACAACCAGGAACACAGCACCCAGGGAGCGCTGTGTCGGGATGATACCCTGCCCAAGGAAACTGTGATGCCTGAGAATCAAACCTACAACCTTTTGTTTCCAGGGGCACCTCCCCAACCACCAGGCCACCAGCTGCCATTAACAACTTGAACTCTTCCTAGCAGTGGTATTCTTTACTGGCAGCGGCCTCAACATTGTCACACCTCAAGGAAGTGTTTGAGGAGCATGTCAAAGAGCTAAAAGTGTTGAATTAGCCTCCAAATGAACCAGATCTAAAACCAGTGAAATATTTGTGGGTTGTTCTGGACAAGCATACTGTGCATCCTGGCATGTGTTTGTACATATATATATGTGGGTAGTACAATCCAAGAGCATGTCTAAAAGGCCTATTTTCATCATGTAAACCTTAAATTTGCTTCCAAAACATTTTAACTACATTTTAAACTCAGCCTAATACCTTACCCTTAATTTTTTTAAAGGTAAACCCATATCCATACTGTACAGTTGACACTAAACTGCTGTCTCCCGCAGTGCTATGTAAAATACAGATGTTATCCCTATATAGACCATACTGTAATTCATGCACATGCATTTTCTTGCATGGTAAAAGTAATTTTCTATGGTAAATACAGTAATCATTTAATTTACAGTAATAATAGATGGAAAACATTCAACAATACATTGGAGATCCATGTGGAAAACTGTTCTAATGTAGGAATGCTGGACTGCATCTGCCAGAAATGGGTCACAGGTCAGCAGTCAATCCGCAGCAAGTAGAAATGAATAATGCTCTTGGATTGGCTACTTTCAAACCTCCTGCCTCTGAGTACAGTGATATTTCACCATTCCAAAAAGTGCATTCTTTGTGTTCTCTGGAAAGTACAAAAAAAGGTAAAGTTATATTTTATATGGAAATGTAGCTGAATGTATGTTATTAGTAAAATAACATATATTAGTAAAATATGTTTTTCTTAATCATTTTACCACTAAAATGCATGAAGAATTATATATTGCCTGGAAAAATAAAACGTCTGCAGTTTCTGCAAATTTGAAGGCAATTATTAGTTCAGCTCTAAGAAAAAATGACTGAAGCTGAGAATTGTGAACCACAAATTAGCGAGGGTTTACTGTATAAATATGTATCGATTACATGGATAAATCGATGACACAATTGGATAATATGATATAATACTTACTTTATGATGTGCAGTAGCTAAGTTTTTCACATGCTTTGCCACTGAGATCCATGCAGTCTACATTGTGTGATAATGTGATAATATGATTGGAGGAATCATGGCCTTTTGCTCTATTGCATGATGACATTGTTTCTGTTGAAACCTGTGGGTTAGCCTGACATTCCACAATGATTAAAAACAATCTGGACACTCCTGCTAAACATCTATTTAACATCGCACCCGGAGCAGCAGAGGTCAAGCGAGTCCTGTTTGGTGCTGATGACCTTTAAGAGCTGACAGTCACATTGATTCTTAGTTCACATTCAAATCAAGAGCTTTGAAGTGCTGTTTTAAAAACACTTGAGAACTGTGAATGACATTACATTTTTAAATAACAAATAACACCATCAAAAGACTTGACTTAATTCTCTAAAAGGGAAACATTCAATATAATTAGCCAAAGGATGGAAAAGAAGTCACATGCGAAATCCGTGAAAAAAGCAGAAAGATAGAAAATAAACATGCAGGTACAATTAAAGAGGAAGAACAGCTGGGGAAATTGAATGTTAACTGGGAAGAGAACAGCCTAGTGTCCTCGAGACCTCTGCATGCTTGCTCGGCTTGGACAGAAGCTCGGGGACGGACGAGTGCTCTCTCCTTTAAATGTGACTCTTGCTCCCGTTGAGATGAGAGACGCTTGTTTTTCTTCCCTGCACTTTGCCCACTTTGCAAGTGGATCTCCCTAGACATCAGGCTGTGAACTCGTACAAGGCCATGCCAGGCAGAGCTGCAGTGCAGAATGAGAAGAAATGTGGACAGAAATGTGGACAGTGTGATACAAAGCTGGTCAGCCCTAGTGTTTCAGAAAAGTGTCTCTGCAAGTTAATCAAGAATCTCCACATGTCACAGTGGGTGTCAATGTTTGGATAAAAAGAAGTGCTACTGAACTAGCATTCTGATCATAACAAGAAAAATAACCCCCCATGTTAACAAAATGAGATCCGACCCCCATTGACAAAAGTAAGCATTTCAATCACCCCTCATTAATTTCAGAGACCCTGGGGGTCACCAGGACCACCCCTGGTGTTTTAGGATGCTTGACCATTACATCAGGGACTTTAATGTCATCCCATTTTAATATATGGACTTTAATCTAAAGCTTTACAGCCACAACAGCCTCCTGTCTTCTTGGAAGGCTCTCCATAAGTTTCTATTGGAATTTGTGCCCATTCATTCAGTAGAGCAGTTATAAGATCAGGCACGGATGTTGGACGCGACGGCCTGGCTCACAATCTCCATTCCAGTTCATTGCAAAGGTGTAGGATGGGGTTGAGGTCAGGACTGGGGTTGAGGTTATGCAATTCTTCCACACCGAACTCATCCAATCATGTCTTTATCTCCCAGTCAAATTCTTATAATATTTCCAGGTTTTCACCAATATTTTCACACTACAACAGTTAAGAATATGGTAAGCCTTGCTGAAATATCATATAATACCCTTTTAAAGCTTTTATTTATTTACACTGGATGAAAATTTAATAAAAATGCCCTAACAGAAATCAAATCTGCTTTGACCTTAACATATTTGCATTTTTCTCCTGCTCCTATAAATGCCTCATATAGCAGCATCAACTTGACCGGTGGAAAAGAAAATGAGGTCTAAAGGATAAAGCAGCATGCAAACCAAGACTTTCTGATGTTGTTTCGGAGGCTAAGCCCAACCCCTATCATCACGAATAATCAGATCTCTGCGATCATCAAAGGCCTCATTGAAAAACGGACCTCTGTATCAGGTCTGACTTCCCATTTCCTCCAGTATGTCTCCTTCCTGTTAACGCATCCAATCTAAATGAGATATATAATAATGCCTTTGCTTATGTGAATAACAGCTGTGTACCGGGAGTTCTATCAGCAGAACCTTTCCATCAAAAATCTTGCATTTCCCATCAGTATGAAAGATGCCCTAAGTTTGTACTGGATGTTTTTGATATCTTCCTCATCTGATCTTGGGCCACCTACCTTAGGTCGCCTACGCACCAACACACTTCCAGTAAACTGCGAACACTTCCTCAGTACAAAATAGGCAGGTAATATATTCCATTCCAGATTTTCCATTTCAAACACCTATAAGCCTGGCTGTGAAAAAAACACAATGCTTGGATGCTCAAAAAAAAACATTTAAGTAGCAATGATGAGTTTAAGGATTTCTTGGAAGCTCCGCTGAATGACTCCTCAGGGCATTTCATACGCTTGCTCATGCTAATGATAATTGTGTGTTGAGTTTGGGGGTGTGTGCAGAAGGAATGAGGACCCAGAAGCAAAAAGACAACATTGTCATGGGCCCTAAGCTCAGCAAAGCAAGAAAAATACATTAGATCAGGACATGATTCATCAGATCAACTCAAAATCATACAATTAGACAGTGTGTTAGACAGAAAGAGTCACAAGGCAAAGCAATTAAACACTGTGAAAGTATGTTAAGAGCTTTGGCTTGCGATGTAGACATGCTGCCAGGCCCTAATAGCACAATTAAGCCCACATCATCTGTGACTATTTCTCTATATCCCCTAAAATCCTGGCCCGAAAATGAATCACCGATGCACATTTGGTGAAACGTGGTCTAAGGCCCAGAGCACTCAGTGAAGGGACAAATTTGACTATGCCCATTGCAGTGATGTGTCTGACAGTGTTATCTTTCACTTTCCAATATCTCTGCTAGGGAAGGGACATATTAAGCCTCCTCCTCCAGCTCGCCATGCCTTCTCTCATCCTGTTCTTCCTCTCGGCTGGCAGTCCCCTCTGTTCTGTGGGACGGCATGGGTTGCTTCGGCGTGACACATATTAGCCTTTTGCTTTTGAAGCTTGTTGTGCGGTCCTACAGCTTTCATGTTCTTTCAAGGCTTGTGCTGGCTGGTTACATCATTTATTGCCAGTGATGCTTCGTCTCTGTGATGCTACAACATTCGAATTCTTGTAAATTTGTAGATTTCACTTGACAAGTTTTTTCTACATATTTTTTTATGAATTTTATACTGCTTGTGTCTCTGTGTGTCTGTGCAGTCATAACATAAGCAGTTTCCTCCAGGATCTATAGAGTTTTCTGATTCTTTGGGATTCCAAAGATGGGACCACACTTGTGCTAGCTGCTAATGAGCACTCACACCTGTTCTACTCAGAGATATGGGAGACATGTTTAGACCATGCAAGCACAATGTGTTGGTTGGTCCACCATGCACTGTAAATTTGTGAACACATCACCTTATGTTAATGCTTTTCTGAGCAGAGCCATGAGAGAAAATATCCATGTCAGCAATGAGGGCACTATAAAGTAGCCAAAATGGCGGCAGGAAACCGCATTGCTAATAGAATGCTCAGTGGGACTGCTAGTGTCCTGGTGGTTAGGGAGTTAACCCTGTGAGCAGAAGGTCTTGGGTTTGAATCCCATGACTGCTAGTGGCACCACGGAGGTACCCTTGAGCAAGGTACCATCCACACAGGGCTACCCAGGCACCCTTTGTTGGTGGCAGCCAGCTGCTTTGCTTGGTGAATGTGTCAAATACAAAGAAAGATTTTCACATTCTTCTCACTGTGTGCTGTGGTGTGTTCACACATGTCTGTAAGGAGCCAGTTTACTTTACTCTAAAAATAGTGCATTCAGGGTCACAAAAGATGAAATGTTGAGCAATTAGCTGCAATTCACAAACCGTACTGTGAAAGTCTTGACCAATCTGTCTCTGGAAGATCTAATTACGAAGATAAAGCTTTGCATCTTTCTTTGCTGATTAGCTATTTGTTTTTTTTTTGTTTTTTTTGTTTCAAAGTTTAGTGCAATTCATATGATCTTTTTGTTTAAACAGGTACTCTAATGCTGTTTTAATTTTTCATAGCCAACCATTTTGTATTTTAGGTAGCTAACTGTAAGCACCAAAAGCTCAATAAATATGGTGTATATCGCTCTGTCCAGATAGATATAAAATTAAAAAAGAGGTGTTAAACTTTGTTGTGATATTTTGTTTTAATTTTAGTTGCCAAATATTTTTTAACATTGTAAATTTTTATTATTACATTTTTTATTCAAATTTATTTTGTATTCTGTTTTTGTGAAGCTAATTGAATATCTTTTTGTGTGATAAACTTGAAATTGAAACTAGAGTGGTTTGATGTTGAGAAATACACATTGATTGAGTAATTTTACATTGTAATTGCATTGCATTGTAATGTTGAAAATACA
>JBBKCR010000038.1:18190630-18205224 GCA_037577295.1 Ladigesia roloffi
CACCTGCTTGGATCTGATTCCCTTTCCCTCACCCGAGGTAGCTTACGGGCTAAGGCTCGCGCCGCAGCCCGTAACAGCAGTATGTACCTTGGTTAATAAAAATTTAATGTATTAATATTAATTCTTGTGTTAGTTTTACTCAGTTTGTGTGTTTTTCTATGGACATTTATAGCCTACATGAATCAGGTTCACCTGTTGGCGAGCTTCGTTTATCTGTATTTTACCATTTTACCCTCAGGAAGGCTTTCTTGCTAATTGTTATGAAATTAGCAGTTACATTTGTTTCTTCTGCTTGTTTTTATATTTCTAGTATTTCTTGCTTTTATTATGTATTTTCAACATTACAGTGCAATGCAATTAAATTGTAAAATTAGAATGGTCAAAGTTATACAGAGTGTTTTAGCCTGGAGGCACAGTACAGGAGAGCCAATCAAAACAAATGTTCTTTATGTACATTAACCAAGAAACATATTTTCAAGAAATAAAGAGAAAATAGCCATGCAGAAAGGAAGTAAAACCAATTGGAGTTATCATTTTCCTCTGGTAAAGCATTTTGTTTAAACCACTAACCAACAATCCCATAGAGTGTTCCATTGATTAACTGATGAATTGTAGATGATTTAAAAACCAATATAATCAGTGATGACAGCCCTATCGAATTCACATAAGCCTGATTTTGCACCACAGAACACAGATGGTTAATTCTGAATGAGCATACAGCTGAGCTTATTCAGCCAGCACAAAGTAAACACTAGGATCAGCCTGTCATTCCATGGATCTCTGTGAAATCTGCCCACCTGCAGCTTTAATATATATCCTATTATGTTTAGCATCTGCTGCAGCAGGTCTTCGCTTTTTCATATGCCCTCTAGATCGCACGCTGATTTTTAGACTGTCTGGCGCTTAAGAATACCAATTAGCCAACCTTAAAATTGCTGGCAATGTCTGATGCCTAAGGCAAGGTAACATGTTTTTTGATGCAGGTTAAGACATTTATACTGCAGTGTCTTCAAATAATCACAATAGATGGCCCACAGCCATGTACAAGACTCTGTGAGAAACCTTTACAATGGCTTGCAAGAGATGTAGTGTGTAGAAAAAGCTTTTGGTCTGAAAAAATCAAATGTTCTTTGCTTAGAGCTTTGTGTAGGATTTGAACGTTGTGAAACCAGCCATTCACTCCTGAGCATATGGAGTCCATACATGCAGAGTAAACTGCAAAAACAGCCATATTTACCTGCATCTCTCTTATTTGCCTACAATTTAGTCTCGCCCATTACCTATAATATATAATTGATACAATCGTAATGCCCTTCACTTAACAAGACATTTTCAACAAGGGAATACTTCCATCTTTGTGGACACAGTTTGGGAACCATTTCTATTCCAGCATGATGTGTCATATTGCACAAAGCAAGGCCCATAAAGACATGGCTGGATGAGTTCAGTTTGGAAGAACTGTCCTGACCTCCAACACCTTTGGGATGAAGTGGAACGAGGGTTGTGAGCCAGACCTTCTCGGCCAACCTCATAAATGCTCTATAGAATGAAGGGGGACGAAGTTCCAGAGAAAAAAATCTTGTGGAAAGTCTTCCCCAAAGAGTGGAATCTGTTATAACTGCAAAAGAGGGACTAACTTCATTTTAAGGTCTATGTATTTTAATGCATGAAATGACATTAAAGTCCCTGTTTTTATATACTTTTTCTCACATTGTGTGCATGGACTATGTACAAAAAGTGAGGGAAAAATAGTAGCTGCAAAAAGGTCATGTAAAATTGAATAAGAATGATTTTGGTGTACAGAAGCATCAGAAGTGGACCTCAGGTGAAAGAATAAAATTCCAGAAAATGTAAAAATACAGCATTTCAAGTTATTATTTCTGTATGATAGTGTATTATTATGTACCATTTTGTCGTAAAATGTGCAGTAGTTATGCTGCTGGATGAATGGTCTGGTTATTTGCTTGTGCCTCATGCCCTTCTCAATTGAGACTGAAGCTTCAAAGCAGATTTTGAGGTCACCTGAATCTCGAAAATGAGGCCAGAATTGGACAGCGGAGTCTAATAAGACATTTTCCCTTGAATGTAAATTTGGGGTCCTAGATCAACATTTAACAAAAATGTCCTGTCCTACATTCGCCGCGGCCAATGGGATTTTTAATAACACCCTCACATATCCCACTTGTCTGTTCCCTCCATAAATTACCTGGGCTGTAAGAGACTTGGATGTGTGAGGCAACCTTTGTTTGGCGATACAGATATTGCAGCCTGCGTGTAATGAGGTCATTCATCGTCCTTTGAAGCAGCGGAGCAGGGCGGCTTGGGAACAAAAGGTGGCTGGCGGCGAACCTGACTCATAATGACTGAACAGACAGAGTCGTCTGGGCTAATGGCAGCCTGTCATGGTTCTGATGATTTCTGCACCTCCATTTCACTGTTTTTGTCCCTGAGCAGTTTGTCTGCATGATGAAATGTGGATTGAATTCCTGATAGATAACATGCAGTTTCTGACTAACATGGTGTGAAGTGAAAGAACGCCTGTTTGTCAGCCTCATTGAGGTGTACAGTATACAACGCAATTATTTGATAATCATTTGTCATATTGTTTTGTTATTACTAAGGCAGATATTACTGTATTACTATGCACTATTACTGTCTGCCTCCTCTGACAGGGGAGAAGCCAAAATGAAGTACATCAAATTCAGTATTGTACAGAGCAGATAAGACTTCCTCAGGGCTTCTCAGCAGAAACTTGACACACTTTTCCCACACTCACTCTTAACTGTACTTCATTCCAGAGTCTACATTACAGTAGTATTTGAAGTATCTGAGGTTTCAGGGGCTGGAACCAGATAGGTGTTCCAAAGAAAAATGAAAATGAATCTTAAGACAAACATTAAAAAGAAGGTTTGGTAGGAAGGTATCACTACAAAAAGCCTTTAATGGAAACTGACAAACATTTTTCAACTCCTATACAAGCAAGCATCAAGACTGCTGTCAGTTTTGCTCATATTTTACAGCAGAAAATGCTATAACTGAACAGCTTTCCAGAACAAGCTTTTTAAAGTATTTTTGACGGTTTTCGTAAATGGTTTATAAAGGAGAAAAGTTTCTGAAAAATTCAGAAGATATATTCAAAAGATAAATATTCAGACGTTTAAGCTGGATGGGTTTAAGTCTGGAGTATTCTGTTCTGGTCACTCCATGTTTTCCAGTTTACCATCCTGTTCTTTTATCTAAGGTAGGTTGGGCTTATGTTTTGGGTCACCATCTTTCTGTAGAATGAACACGACCAACTAGGCACATACCAGTGGTACTGCATGGAGCTACAGA
Organism: Ladigesia roloffi; assembly: GCA_037577295.1. Lineage (NCBI taxonomy): Eukaryota > Metazoa > Chordata > Actinopteri > Characiformes > Alestidae > Ladigesia > Ladigesia roloffi. The sequence continues at coordinate 18,193,964 of JBBKCR010000038.1, forward strand.
ATTATATTCCACTTCTGGGTAACCTTAACAGTTTTAAACCTCTCTCAGTTCACCACTGTCCTTTGTACCATTTTATGATATTCATTGGACTGTTGGAATTACAATAAGTAAGCTTGAAACACTGGGCTGTTCTAAAACTTTTAATCAGTAGTGTATATGTGATTATTCAGCAATATATCCACATCCATTCACTGGAAGCATTTCTGCCCAGGCTGCTTTAGTAATAAGGTACAAAAAGGCCAGCCACTCTGAACACAGCTCATATACATATATCACATTTACCTAAGGCATGGTGACAAAAAACAATGTGTTTCGTTTTAAAGGATAAAGAGAGCTTATACATCCATCCAGCTGGAGGATTGCAGGATTAAATCAATGCATAAAACCAAAATCAAGCCAGTTTTATTACTCATTATCAGAATCAGAATCAGAAAACATTCGTGATCCCAGAGGAAATTGCTTTTGTGTGACTGCCACAACACACAAAGACACAGAAAGACACAAGACACAAAAATAACGTTTTATTGAAATAACAGTTTTATAAAAAACAAAACAAATTGTTTTAATGATGTCACAAAAACAACAGATTATGATATTCATCTTCTATTAAAATAGTTTAGCCTCAAATATTTTTGGTCCAAGTTATAAAGAATATCCCAGCCAGGTCTGCTTTTTGAAGGAGACACAGTACAAAGCCAGTCAGAACTCGAGTCATTTACATATATATTATTCTCAGAGGCTCAAATCTAGGGACTATAGAGGTTAGGAAATGGTCATGAAAAAGAAATAATTTTTGGTGCATAAATTCACAGTAATGGGTTACAAAAATTCAAGAAATGTGTAGTATATGACTGCTTTCACATTTGCAAGGTAAAAGGAAAGTCAGAAGTTCATAGTCCACTCGATGACCAGAAATCCCAGTGTTTATAGACCGAGTGCCTGGTAAAGTTTCAGTGACAGGCCAGAGCAAGTTGTGTTGTAAAAGCACCACCTGCCCGGAAGATCATATCCACAGCTCTCTGCAAACTGTTCAACATATGCTGCAAAGACATGAAGACTCAGTCGGGTATAACAACTGTTGTTGCGTCTGTCCAGTGGGACGGGACGCCTGTCGGGGACGACCCTGTGACATGCACAGCTTCATTATGGGCAGGCGCTAAATAAAGCCTGAAGAACTGCGCTGATATTTTATTTATTTTAAGTTGGACAAAAGATCAGGATTTGCTGCAGGTGTTGTTTAATAATTCATGGCTTTGTGAAACCCTCTTCAAGTTGCTCCACAGAGCTGCCAAATCCATCTGTTTCTGGAACAGGCCAGGGCCCAGTGAAACCTCGCCTTACATTAAATTAGCTTAATCTGAAAGGATTAGCAAGTACCCTCCGTTGGCTAATAGAGAGGCTTTTAAATAAACAAAGCATCTCGGTGTCGTCCTGAAGAGTTCCGCAGTTTTAGACGAAATATTGCCAGGTATTTATGAATTATTAATAAATCTCGTGGATTTTTTAAGAAACCCACCCCTTTTTTCACTTTCGCTTCAGGTTGCATTATAGGTTTCGTCACAGAAATCACTTAGACAAGGAGAACTAAGGCCTTCAAAACGTGTGAAAACATGTGGGAGAACAATAAGCAATATGAATATTAATGTGAACACTGCCAGTCTTCTACAGCTCTGAGAGATTTTTTTACTTAGGAATGCCAGGTCGAGCACCAAAAAAAAAAGTCTCTCATTATTGAAAGTGTTTCGTAAAAATGCACAGACAATTTTAAAGAGGACGCAATTGTACGAGAACTTTGAGGCCTTGGTAGGCAAAACTCTAAAGAGAAATCTTTGGCTTTGATTTCTATGATACATCAGTTTTTTTAAACCTAGTAGGGGTGTTATTGTACAATGAGTCATGGCAAGACATTAGAGGATACATTTGAATTGGGCTTAAAATAAAGGATAGATGGTCCTTCAATCATATTTTATTACGCACTCATGAAAATCAAGCTTACTTAATGGCTTGACTTGCATGTATCATTCAGGTGAAACATTTAATTACAATAGGACTTGATTTGGAAGATAATTAAGCTATGTAAAAGCTCTTTAGGGAGCAAAAATGGACATACATTCTCAGAAAAAGGTACTAAACTAATAAATTGTAAGAACTGTTCTGTCCAAACTCTTGCTTTTTAATTTGTATACTTTATATATATTATGCAAGTTGTGTTCTGTTACATAAAAATGCCAATTTTCATGAGAGAAGTGAATGACGTGTGCCTATAAAAGTGTATGGTAAAGAAAATGGGCAAAGAAGAGATGAAGAAGAGTATGAGCAGTAAAAATTAACATAACGCCACCCTCCAACCAGTGAGAGGACATGTAAATATACTATGTGCAACGTTTTAAATTCTTGTTTTAATTAAAATTTGTACTTATAAATGTAATCAGAAACAGAAAACTGTATTGATCCTGAAAGATATTGCTTATGTGGTGACCGCCACAACACACAAAGACACAGAGAGACAATGTAAAATGAAATAAAAAACAAAATAAAAATCTAAATATCAAATCTGCAGAAAGAAGAACACCACAATACGAATAGAAAATGCTACATACAGAAACGCTTGTTATAATATCTATCTATAAGTAAGTAATGCAAATGTGTGGAAAAACAATTGCCTTATATGGTAGTCTGGTATAAATGATTGCACTACTAGAAAATCTGTAGTAATTAAATACTATGATCAAGTAGTAATATTGCACATAAAGCCTATTGCACATGAGATATTGCAAGTAATTATGTAGCACCATTTACAAAACATATGATATTGCACATAATTATACTACACAAACCACTATCACAGTCAATAGCTGCAGTTTGGCACCTTCAGTGTTGGCTTACGAATACACCTCTCTCTCTCAGAACGTGCTTCTAAAAACATTCTCCTAAAGAAGGTATATTCCCAAAAGACCTCATTAGAATGTCCATTACTGTGCATTGTGGCTCGAAACTGCACATACAAAAGTACGTGTCATGCAGAACAAAAAGGGTGCACATATTCAGAAGCGTGCTGTCATCTGTTTCCCCTGCAGTTCGGATATATTTGTTTTGTGAAGAATGTGCGGACTCCAAATGTCATACATTTGAATTGGATAGCCCCGAACCAAAGTCATGGTACAGCTGTGATTATAACAGGAAATGAGCGTTCTGTGTTGCAAGATCCAGCAACATAAAATTCCACACTGAACCCTTTGTGTCGTTTGCGGCATGCCGAACTTTACAAACATCTTGGATCCTTAGTTCTGAATGCGCCAAGAAGAGAGAAGAAATTGATTTCCTTTTTATTCCAAGCCAGACTCATTAAAACAAATGGCAGGATCAAAAAGCTAAGTTTGATTAAAGAAGTACTTTGATGTAGTCATTTGCCACCTGCGGCTAGGCGTCTGTACCCAGGAGGTTCACTAGACAATTCAGAGAGTAGTGAGGAAAGTGTCATTCGCTTTGAAGCCCATCTGCACCAACCTCAGCTAGGTGTGATGTGGAGATTCAGGGATGCGGATACTGTATAGAATAAATAAATGTATAGATAGATAGATAGACAGACAGACAGATAGATGGACAGACAGGCAGACAGACTTATGATGCCTGACCATTACATTAACAAGGACTTAATTTCACATTCATGCTATTAAAATACATACATTTTATTTAGAGTCCATCCCCCTTTGTAGCTATAAGAGCTTCCAATTTTTTCGAAAGGCTTTCCAAAAGATTTTAGCGTTTCTGTGCAAATTTGTGCCCATTCATTCTGTAGAGCATTTATGAGGTCAGACACTGATGCGGGATTGCCTTAATGGACCTTTCCTTGTTCACTGGGATACAGTCATGTTAGAATAGAAAAGATTCTTCCCCTGTGTCCACAAATTGGAAGCATGGCATTGACCAAAATGTCCTGGTCTGCTGAAGCATTAAGATTAAGCACTTCACTGGAAGAAAGGGCCCATCCGAATTCAGTAATTAAGAGATGTGCCCCAATACTTTGCCCATATAGTGTAAATAGATAGATAACCAGATGCTCAGGATTTCAAAGTGGGTATAGTTAATCACCAATTACTCTCCTTTAAGTCTTCTATAGAGCTCCTATTAAGATGCTACTAGAGGAGCCTCATCCATGAACTTTTAACTTTTTTTGTTGTTACGTTTGATTCCTGCTCACGGCGGTGAACATCAAAGTGAGATGGCTGATGAAGAATATTGCCTGAAAATGGAAGAGTGCTGTGTGCAAGATCTTGCTCTGAAAGGCTACTTGAAATGCAAAACCTAGGCTGCGATTAGCCTGGACACTGCTTAAGGAACCCACTGATGCATCAACAGCCCATAAAAACGTCTGGAAGAATATAACTCTCCTCCAACAGAGCTTGCATTAAAAGAAGCCTGGGAGCACCTCGGAATGCCAAAAGCAGGGTCAGCTCTCTTCATGTGTGGTTGGAGATAGAACTTGCCTTGCTCGGTCAAATCAGATAAATCGTCCAAATAAATAAGGGCAAGAGAGTAGACAAACACTGGTTGGACGCTTCCTTGAGCAAATAAAGTCAGGGGTACAGGGTTCTGCACAGCGGCACCTACCCAACAAACATGATTAGCAGATAGCCTGCATTAACTCCAGTTACTCTGGGGCTCCTCAGCTTGTCTCGGTGGGGCAATGTTTTTAAATGCTGCATTAGGGCTTTTTACCGAGACAGCAGCTGACTCTGGAATGAATCTTGCCCAGAGCTAGTTCCACCTAAATATATAAACACTGTGAAAAAGCAAAAAGGAGGCATGTAATAGATCTTACTAAAGTTCTAACTTATAACAGGGGCAATATCTTTAGGGGGCAGCTCTGATTAATGGCCATTTATTTGGGCTCCAAGTTCTAGTTGATTATTTTGGAGGAATTCTATGTGAAGCCAGTGTTACTGAGAATAAACATCCATCCATTCATTCCTTACCTGAGCTGCTCGTTCTGGTGTCCTGGTGGTGGTAGTTGTGTGGGGGGGCAATGAGTTAACATGAGATTACATAGTTAACCAATTACCAGTGATGGCTGGTCATCATATTGGATCAGAGACTTAAAAAACAAAAGAAGTGGTCAAATGATGCTGGGTATCAGTTCAGATTCCTATTCTGATTCTTATTGATTCCCCCTTTCGATTCCATCAGGGAAAACAAATGTTTAGATATCAATATCTTCTCCCCCCCACACACTGTTTACTTACATATTTAACCAACTGGTTGAAAAAAAACAAAACCAGCCAAAAAATAAAACACACTTTGATAGAGTAATGTATCTTTTCCAGCTTACAAAACAACAACACATCATCTATCCACTGTGTATGGAATGGCGGGTGTGATTTCTTCCAATGAATCAGAATAAGATGCCAGGAAACTAAACAAAGAAAGGCTACAAAATCTGATTTGAATCTGGACATTAGAATACAGTCTGGTAGTACTCCAAAAAGAGCTGTAAGAGGACACGGCTTGAGGATTATTTGCACAACTTCAGAAAAACAGAGGTCCAATATGTGTGCAGAGATTGACATGAACAAAACATATGAAAACGTGTTTTTTTAACATCTATCACATACAGGGTCAATATTCAGATAAACACAGGCTAATCTAGACTCAGTCCAGTTGACTCTGTGTGAAACAGTCTGAATAACATTGTGCCTAGAACATATACAGGAGGAATTAATACATACGTTCAAGAATAGAAGTCAGTGAGATCCTTACCTTAATCCAGATCCCAAAGTGTCACTAACATCTGGTCTGAGGTAGAATAAAGAGAACAGATTACATTGTAGATTGTGGAGATAGTAACCTTTAGGGTAAGGCGAATCTTAGGGATGTTGTCAGTAGACATGTCTGCTGGGATATTTGGAAAAATATGAAATACTTTCCTGTAAAAGTCCCTTACCTGAAAATATTGAAATAGTAATAAAAAATAAAATAAAATAAAATAAAATAAATGCCATCCCGTTGATTTAGACTTCTGCAACACCTATTTATGAAAGCATGAGACTTTCCTATTCCAGATCCATTTTAAAACCAAGCTATCATTTAAAAAAGAAAGACTTGGGAATAAAAACAGGGATGCACTGAAAGAAATAAAGAAGTTTGGGAAGGATGTTCATTTTGACTTTAATTCGACCATCTAAAGATACAGGCAGAAGAGACCAAATCTGATCGTCTCTAATACGAGTTTATAGTGAATCAAAGTCGTATTTAAAATGTTTGTAAAACTTATTAGTAGCAATCACTCCTACATATATAAAACCACTACTAACTACTTTAAATGGCAGAGATGATAGCTGATAGGAACATGCTGCCTCTTTTACTGAGAAGATTTAACATTTATCCAAGTTCAGATAATACCCAGGAATTTCCCCAAAAACATCCTATACTGTTAAAATGTGTGGATTTGAAATAGATGGCTGAGAAACAAAAAGTAGCAAATCATCTGCATATAGTGATAATTTATTATTGATACCTCCCTCCCAGGTTATTCCCTGAAAAATTAACGAACTTTGGAGTGACTAATGGTTCAATTGCAAGTGCAAATAAAATTGGAGAAAGAGGACATCCCTGTCTGGTCCCCTTGTAAAGAGGGAAGGCCTCAGAGAAGTTGTTGTTTGTATGTACTCATGAAACTGGAGAGGAGTAGATGAGCAGCCTCCATGCTTTAAAATGTGGTCCAAATCCAAATTTACTACGGGTGGTAAACAGGTATTTCCACTCGACATGATCCAAAGCTTTCCCAGCTTCCAGAAGATACCAACATTACAGGACACATAGAAGAGAAAGGGCCATAGATCACATTAAAGGGCGACTAACCTTAAAAAATGAACATCTATCTTAAATGAAACCGGTCTGATCTGAATGGATAATAGAAAGCAGGATGGATTCTACTCTAAGGACAAGGGACTTAGCAAGGACGTTCACATCTACATTTAACGATGAAATGGGACGGTGGGATGAACAGGAGCTTTATTTTTTTATATCAGGGAGATAGACGGTTGGTGGAGGGATAGGGGTAGAATACCAGATTTTAAAGATTCATTGAACATTTTCAACAGTAGACGAACAAGCTTTAAGGAAATCAAAGCCTCTGTCCCTGGACATTTCCCACACTGCATGGAGCCACTTGCTTTGCTGAGTTCCTCCCTAGAAAGCTCTCTATCCAAGATCTCCCTCCGATCTACAGTAATAGTTAGAATATCAATAGACTGGAAGAAAGAATCCAGGTCATGGTTAAGGTCAGAATCCTGATTAAGGTCAGATTTATAAGTTGCAATAAAAATTCTACAATTCATATCTTCTGGATATGTTGTTATGCGTGATGGTGTGGATATTTTAGGGATAAATATGCTTGTTTGTCGAAGCTGATGAGCCAGTAACTTTTCATATTCATACACAGTGTGTCTACATTTTAACAACATAGATTCTGCTTGCTCCATTGCCAGCCTATCAAACTCAGACATGAGAGTGAGTATTTTACAATATAGCTCTGGAGAAGAGGAAGAGGAATATTTATCATCATACTCTGTTATTAAAGTGAGCAGCTCAAATTGTTGAGTCATATGTTGTTTCCTCTGGTATCCAGAGACTGATATGATTTGACCTCTGATATAAGCGTCTCCCAGACCTGAGAAGCTGAAACATTAGTACTAACAAAAAATGTATCAGATCTGAAATAAAGTTGACAAAAGTTTTATCAGAGAGCAGCAAATAATAGAAATGGCACTGGCTGTCCAGGAAAAGAGAACTAAAGTGTTACGGGGGCATTGTCTAATATAACAATAGCATTATAAGAGACAGTGGGGTAATAATACTTGATATAAAAACAAAAATATGCATATGAATTTTTTTAGTCGGTGGGTTCAGTTCTCCTAGGGGTCACATAGCCCATATTCCTTGATAAACGAAGCAACAACCTGCGCAGGCCTAGAGACTGATCTTCTACAGAGGATTAGTCTAAATTTGGATTTAAACAATTAAAATCACTACCTAAAATAAGATCAAACATTTTTTTTATTCTAAAAAAACATTGTTGTCTTAGCTAGGAGTGTAAATGTTTGCTAAAACCTACAGTGTGCTATACAATCGACCTGAAATGATAACATAACGACCATAAGAAGCTGAAAGATACTGTGATTGGAAGTAATAGGTGAATAAAGATTGCTACACCACTTGATTTACAAACAAAGCTACAATGATATAGTTGTCCCACCCACTTTAATCTCCACTTATTATGCTCTGAAAATCTCAAAAGAATTCCTGCAGAAAAGCTACCATTGTATTAAGGTCACGTAAGTGATTTCATATTTTGCTGCATTTGCCTGGGGAGTTTATGCCCTTACCATTCCAACTAGTAAATATTACATTACTCCCATGACCCAGTGGTCCTGCTAGAGTACTGCAGACAGAATGATATGGAAAGACAATATCATAAAATAAAGAGAACATATTACAGAAGACGAAAAGAGCAAAAGGACAAACCAAGAAATGCTGAAGTCCACCCAAAACACCAACCTGCACTGCATTAACTAACCTAAACAAATTACCTCTCCGGGGTCACGTAACAGTCACCTAATAATAACAGATTTCAAAACACAAATATAATCCATAAGCTATATAAACATAGCCAATAAGGAGAAATAGTGCACAGCTACAGTAGTAAGGATGAAGAAATACACTTATTACATAAAATTGAACAGATCTCTGTGATAAGGATACTATCAGTAGGATACTGATTATATTGTTGCTTGACAACAAATGGATGCGGGGCTTCACCTGCTTTCGGTTTTGGGTGTAGAGTCCGATGTCTCCGGTCAATTACCGGATCCACATTGAGACGGAGAATGTCACAACGCATGCGGCCGATAAACTGAATAGGCTGAGAACCTTCAGCACCTTCCAAAATACCCACCACTCTAATCTTGTTACATCTGGATCTGCTCTCAATATCATCACATTTTGCATTCAGAGGCGAAACCTCTTTGGTAAGAGCGGTAAGGCAGTTTGCAAAAAAACCACTGTGTGGTGTTCACGTACGACAAATGCTCAATTCACGTATTCTGAGACCCCAGTTGGCCCAATTATTTTATTCAAAATGTAAAACACTACATTGCCCATGTGCCATAGTTATCTGTTCATGTTTACATATTTTAGCAGACTCTTATCCAAACAGATAAAAGGGTGAGGGCCTGAGATGTTTTAAACATAAGAAGAAAATAATGTATTAGGGACAAATGTCATTCACCAAGTTGCTCCATGAAGAATTGGTCCTTCTGATGACACTTGAGTTTGTATGTTCAACTCAAATGTGTTGCTTGCAGTTTTCAGAATGCATTGCAATACTAACAGCTACGCCCTTGCCTGAAGAACATTATAAACCCCTAAAACTTTTATGCTATGTCATCATTTGGGGAAAAAATGAGGTTCGTGACTAGTTCAAGGGTGCTGAGACCAAATAAAACTGCCTGGATATTTGCAGCTCTGACATTTATCCTTGTTTCCTCCAGTGTCCTCTAAAAGCTTGAGCCTGGAAACTTGCGACCATGCGTTTGCACCGGTCTGCCATTGCCCAATCAGCATAGCTCGAACCATAGATTCCAGGAATGTTGAAATATTTATATTCCTGTCATTGCTCTGTTGTGGCAGACCTTCAGACTGGAGTGAACTCTGAGGAAATGCTCAGGAGGCCGATAGCTTCCCAAAGCCCCATCCTTATTTATTTTTAAGCACGCAAAGCAAACAAACCATTAGTTGTGCATATTGTAAGAGGTGGACTAAAGAAGGACTAATCATCTAAAGCAGTGCCGCATAATGGGTGATTATGGGCAACTAATCAAACGCCGATTAAGTGCGTCTGCGCAAATTCATCCACATGTTTTAATGAATCGCAATTAATATGTAATATACTCCATTAATCCTCAACTAACCCAGAATTAGTCTTCGCCCCAAATTCGATGAGCTCGATGCCCTCCTTGTCTCCCACTGAGAAAGTGTTAATGAGCTTATAAAGGATTGTCATGCACCTCTGAACGCACGCAAAGGAGGAAATCTGAAGAGATGTTCGTGCTTTATGGCGCTTCTGTTGGATATATGTGTCAGGCTGATATAATAAAACCCGCTGTTAGGATAAGATACAGCGTGAAGAACATTATTCTCCAATCGTTACCTTAGGTATACTAATACTATGAGGTTTGGCACCATAATGTGCAGAAACAACCTTGCCTGTCACCATAAACCACATGTCAAGTCTTGCTGTAAGTCACTGCTGTGCTGGTGTCGCTGGTGTTCCAAAGGAAGATTAGACCGTTAACAAAATGACTAGGACAGATTCGAGATGGATCACACACACTCACACACACTCACACTTGCACATCTCCCACACAAAGAAGCTTCATCTGCTTTAAGTGTATGGAGATAAATCCCTCACACGACGTGCATTGCTTTACCTCTCCCTCTCCCTCTCTCTCTCCCTCTCTCTCGGTCTCTCTCTCCCTGTGTGCAGTGAGAAATCACAGAGCCTCTCTTTCGCCTCTGCCGCTAAGGAGCTCCTACACTTCCTGTTCGACACCAGCCTTTTCCCTCCTGCCCCCACCAATCTGCATTCGATTATCCCTCCACAGTAATCTCGCTCATCCTTCAACCTGGCGCTCTGCTGCTCCCCTCTTATTGTTTAGAATAATAGTGTGGGGACTTACAGGGATTTACACCTGATTATTTTCCCACAAGGCGAATCCTCATGGACTGACCTTTCAGTTCACGGTGCAGTGGCCACAGCAAAATTACTCTGGCTCTCCCTTGTTATCACTCTCTCTCTCTCCCTCCTTCCTTACATTCCTTCTTTTGCCCTTCCTCTCTCTCTTTCTCCTTGACTCTCCTGCTCTCTCGCCATCCCTCTCTCTCTGAGTAGTCTCCTCTCCTCTCTTTCCTTGCTTTCCCTCTCTCTTGCACTTATTTCCTTGCTTTCCCGGTCTCTCTCCCTATCTTTCTCTTCTTTCCTTGATCCCCCCTTTTTTTCCTCTTCCCTTGCTTTCTCTCTCTCTCTCTCTCTCTCTCTCTAATCACTGTCTCATCCTCTCTCATCATCCCTCTCAGGTTTCACTCTTTCCTTCCTTTCGTCTCTTCCTCTCTGGTTCTGTCTTTTTGCTCAGTCCCTCTTTCCACTCGCTCTCTTTCATCCTGCATCCTCCCCCCCTCCCTCTATCTCTCTGCCAACACGCCTC
>JBBKCR010000038.1:18206644-18219290 GCA_037577295.1 Ladigesia roloffi
TCTTTTTCTCTCTCTCTCTCTCTCTCGCTCTCTCTCTCTCTTCCTCTTTGGAAAGGGGAAGAAAGGGGAAAGGGGGCCCTTTCTCTCTCTCTCTCTCTCTCTCTCTCTCACCCTCTCTCTTTCTCTCTTTCTGTGTGTCTCTATCTAACTCTGTTTCTCTCTGCCCCCCACCCCCACCCCCACCTCAGCATGGCAATCTTGAGTAAGGCCCCCTCTGCCACCTCCCTCCATCCCTCCCTCCCTCTCTCCATCTCTCGATCTTGATGCGCCACAGCTCCTCCCTCCACCTTGCACAGCAGCGACCCCTCCCTCTCCATCTTTCTTCCCTCACTCTCTCGCTCGCTCTGCTGGGTACGGCGTGTATCGGAGGCACTGTGCGCCGCTCCGCTCCTGTTTACATGGCTGCCTGCGTCTGGGGCAGGGTCTCTCTCGTTTCGGGGGCTGCGGCTGCTCTCCTCCCGCTCTCTGAACGTTGTCTCGCTTTCAGGAATTGTCTTTTCCAGCCCAGATATCTTCAAAGGCCTCCCCAGTGCGCCCCGTTTGGATCTAAGCAGCGCGCCAGCAGAATGGACCTGCCAAAATTAGACTTCTCTGCATGACGTTTCTGGTAAGGGCACTTTCCACTCAATACTGCACCCACCGAGGCATACGGGCTGGAGGAGTGCTTGCATCTATTATTTTTTCTTCTTTCTGAGACGGTGGACTGGAGATTATCTGGAATTTGTAGGGAGATATATAAATATATGTGTGTGTTTATGTGTGAGAGAAAGAATGAGTGTGTAAGTGAGAGACAGTCAGAGTAGCCGGTATATATTCCAACCAGGGAGAGAGAGGTGCTGAATAATGCTGCTGAATTTGATTTGATACTGTTTCTCATATGCTGTCAGAGAGAAATCGTGGTAGTCCTATGGATCTTAAAATGAACAGTTTTTCAGTTTTTCACATGTCCTTGGATCTTGGTCTTGCAATCAGTAAATGGAATTGGGTTCCATCAGTATCATTTGTTTTTATGAGGTATTGTTTTACGAGATATTTATTTTGTTGTATGTGCAAATGTGTGCATGCCTGTTTGTCTCTGTCTTGTGTGTTTTGGTGTTGGGTTTGTGGCTACAGAGTGAAGGATATTAATTTCAGCCGATGCAGAGTGTGGACACACACACCATGCCCATCCTCGCCCATGGGCCTCAGTTCCTCAGTGTATTAATTACAGGAATTAAAGCTCATTTAATCCCCGAATTCCTGATGTATCCTTGGGATCACTGAAGCAATTGCATCTCTCTCTCTCTCTCTCTCTCTCTCTCTCTCTCTCTCTCCTTCTTTCTTTTTCACATACACACACACACACACACACTTCCACACTCCCTCTCTCTTGTCTTTCTCGCTCCATCTCTCTGACTAACAGCATAGCAGGCCAGTTCCTCTGTTGGTGAGATTGGCTAATCTTGGCCAGCCACCAAAAATGAATTAATGGAGAAATCTTTGGGACATCAAAAATTCATGCCTCCACTTTGTCTTCAATAGTGTTTCCATTAGAGCAGCCACATTTCATTACCAATACTTCCTCATAGAAGCGTAAATAGTCATTTAGGTATGGATTCATTACTTGTTTACCTGAGTCCTCTCTTATAAATGATGCAAACAGATGGAAATGGCAGAAGAGTGTTTTATTAAAAAGTTACCAGTTAACTCTGTTCTTTAACCCCATCTCCACAGTGGCAACTGTTCAAAGCACGTAAACAGTGTTTGGGTGGCATCGTACTCAGTCCTCTGTTTCTCAAGCAAGACATTGAGCTCTGAACAGAACCTCTCTCTGCCTTTCTCTCAGCAGACTGGCATGCATCACTACATAATATATGCAGATATGCGTATAAGCATGTATTGAGGAGGAACACTGGGAAATGAAACAACTGCACAGCAACAGTGTCTCTGTCTCGCTCAGGAAAGAGAAATGGGAGCAGATTGGCCGGAGTCATTTACACTGGACTAACAATCTTTACAGTCGATACAGATACAATTAGGGCCAAAATCAGTAGTCAGAAATATGTTTTCAATAAGGTGGTGATTATGTTAACAGTGATACAAGCAGCGAGCAAATTCTCTGCCGGTGGTAATGGCCATTATGATAATGCTGCAGTCTGATAAGGAAATGTAAGATGGGGTAAGATAACACAGAGCTACACGAGGACTCTGTGTTTTCCTTTATGTACTGTACTCGCATACATTGATTGGCCTTGTAGCAGGACTACAAATGGCATCTTGGGAATTGAAATCATCCTAAATCTAGTCCATATGGTGAATGCCTCTCATTTTAAACTTATTTCCTGATTCAAAGCCATTTATTCATCTATTTTGATGTCTTGCCTTAGCCAAATTGTCTTCATTTTGAGTCCAAGTGAGTGGAAACTAGGAATCTTTTTGCAGTCTCCCAAAGAGGAAATAGTGTGTATGTAATCTTTTCCGTGTTTTCAATGTTTTCAGCCCATATATCTTCTTAGTGTTTGTCAACCATGCTTTACAGGGGAGAAATAAATCAATCATAATTCAGATTCTTACCAGTCAGCCCCTGCCCATCCCTCTCCGTTTCCATTCCTCTTTCGCTCTCAGCTCTCCAGCCTTTCTCATCAGTCCACCTCTCTTCACTTACATTTTTAGGTGCTCTTAGGGAATGATGGTAGGACGGGAGCGGACAGATTGGGGGTGCATTTGTCCTCATTGTAGGGTGATTGGAGAATCAGGGCCTATCAGCATAATGGCTCATATCTGCCACACAAAATGAGGCACTATTTAAAATGGGCCGATCATAGCAGGGGAAGCAGGCGAGGGGGGCTGCAGTGAGAGGCGACCGAGTGGCATATCAGACACCACGTACTCAATCCAGCCTACACAAAATGTATTGAGAAGGTCATAGAGTCGCTACACTGCAGCAGTCTCTGCCATTAAATTTTAATCATAACAGCTTATGTAAAAGGATGCTAAGACCCACTGGTCCTCATCTCCTACCCTCATCTGGTTCTTTGCTAATAAAAATCTCTGTGCAGGATTATATGTCCGTTCTCAGGGACCAGCGGCGTGTTATCATGGAGCGGTCACCACCAGATCTGACCTGATCATATCTCCTCTCTGCTGCCACTGATGGGTGCGCTTGTTCCTTTGTGAAAACGGAGAGGACGAGATCATTGATCGTATCGGCTCATGTAATAAAATTATTAGGCTGAGCTGGAGAGCCGGCCAGAGGAACAATGGGGCAGAATTCAGGAAGCTTGAAAGTGATTATCTCACGGCTAATTTTGGGAGATAAGCTCACTTCTAATAGAACTATTGATAAAGAAGTCCAAGTGGCTTGGCGAGAGCTAGATTGCTTTTGGGATTACACTCGTCCTATATTCTCTCCCCATTTCTCCTCTCCTTTTTTTCAATTAAACCCAAAACAAAGAGCCCTGTGTGTAAAGGAGGGAAAGAGGTTGGAGTAATTACTGGCTTAGGCCTGCTGCAAGTGGTGAATTTCAAGTGAATCTCAAGAGCTTTAATGAGGAGAAAGGAACATTTTATGGAATTATTATTAACCATTGTCGGGCAAACAGAGAAACGGACCGGTGTGGAACTGCTTCCAATTAGGATCGGCGCCATGACAGGAAATTTGACAAGCTGGAGCAGTCGATGGTAATTCAATAGGTCCATGGGCTGAGACACCCGATAATGTTTTTAACGCAGCGACAGAGTCCTGTTTGCTGGATAATACCAACTTGTAAAGGATGTAGTTCATTAACAAAGTCAAGAAGCATGTATGAGTCTCGCTTTCTTTTTTAGCCCTGATGCAAAGCTCTGTATTTCTAAGCTGACCTTGCAAACTGGCATTTAGGCAGAGTGAAAAGGTATTTCTTAAATAGCCTTGTACCAATAAAGGTGCTAAAATGGGGTCATGGGAGGGATTAAATAGAAGAACTGTTCTGTACAGGACCTTTCAACACATCGTTCTTTAAAGGATCCATGATAGAAAAGCACATTTCCCTACCTTAATCATCAAAAAATGTGTGTAAAATATACCAATACCCCCTCCCAGCCCATTCCATCTATTTATAAAAACTAAACCTGTATTAGTTTTTGTAAATGTCAGAAAAACCACCTCATTTACATATTAGTCAGCCTACAACAGCTTAGACCCACCAATTAGTGCTTAACTATTCATATACATTACTAAGGCTTGAAGAGGATTGATCATGTACGAATGACACAAAAATGACTAAATATAGTGTATTTAATTGTGTAGTTGGTCCCCAGGGACATTTTTTCCTGTCGACATGTCTTAGAGCTCCTGGTGTTTGGCTTTTCCTTTAGTGAACTTTCCTCAGCACTCCAAACCTTAGGCTTTGATCAAAATATTGTGCTAGTCAAAAAAAAGAAAGAAAAAAAACAAGATCAAAAGGGTGAAGAAATTAGAAGTCACATGGAATCGGGCTGTTGGAAGAAAATGTCTTCTCTGAATTCTGTGTTGGTGCTTCGTGGCCCAGGCTGATTCTGTACACAAAGTAGTTGGTGTGAATTGGAAGGAAGACGAATGCATAGGGCAAGGAAGCTGATTATTGATCCGGCCCGGGTCCTCCCTGATGAATTGCTGTTGTAAATATAGATAAAGACATCTTCTTATGTTGTAATGGATGGTAATCCCCAGATTCACCATCCTTAACAAGGCCAAGTTTATCACTTCTCTCTCTCACCACTTGACTCTTTGTGATGAGTATGATAACATTTCTGGACTTGACTGTCCGGTTGCATTCTAGTTTGGTTAAGGTATTGGCATTTGGCAAATACATGTCCATCTATCGAGTTATTCATCCATCCATCCTTTCCACCATCCATCCATCTTTTCATTCATCCAACTGTCCATTCACCCATCCATCCCATCATCCATCCAGCTATTCATCCAACCATCCATTCATCCATCCATCCGACCACCCAACCATCCATCCATACCACCATCCATACATCCATCCATCCGACCACCCAACCATCCATCCAACCATCCATCCTACGATCCAACCATCCATCCATCCATCCATCCATCCGACCACCCAACCATCCATCCATACCACCATCCATCCATCCATCCGACCACCCAACCATCCATCCATCCATCCATCCTACCATCCAACCATCCATCTATCCATTGACCGAACCATCCATCCCTTCATCCATCCAACCAACCAACCATCCATCCATCCATCCATCCATCCATCCATCCATCCATCCATCCATCCATCCATCCATCCCACCATCCATCCATCCATTATCTGAAACTTTTATCCTATTCAGGGTTGCACTTAAAAACCCAAGAATATAGAATGTTGTGAATAACAGATGTTTTCTTTCTTTAAGCTTGATTTGAATTTCCAGTAGCCCTGCCAATAAAGAGCCTATGTTAAAGAAGTGAATGGGGTTACCGGGGCCATCTAAGTAGCATTTTAATGCGTGTCAGTCACTGACAGACAGTGACAGACCTTCATAATCAGTCGGTACTGCAAATATTTAGCCATTGTTAATGTATAAAAATTGACCACAGAATGCACTTCATATTAGTTCTTTGCAATGTGTTCAGAGCTGATAAAAAGGGAGAGAGAGAGAGTGAGTGAGTGAGAAAAAGAGAGTGAGTGAGAGCGATAGAGAGAGAGAGTGTGAGAGAGGGCGGAGGAATGTTATGAATACGTTTAATGGAAGGAATAAGATATACTTCCCTTTGGGCAAATAGAGGCTATTAGCTATCAGCATATTATATTCTATATCCTCTGTTCTTTTTTAAATGCAATAGTTTTCTATGAGAGAGAGTGCCATTACCTTATGAGCATCCATATACTGAGGCCAATGCTGAGTCATTTCTTTTCAAACAGTGATTAATCGTTATTGGGCAAACCCCCGAAGACAAAAACACTAAGTGGAAATTCAACCTGACTTCCTCCAAATTGGAAGGAGGGAAATTACTGTGATTGAATTTCGCAGGCTTTTCAAATATCCAATAGTGTGTACTTGAGGTTTACGTTGGGTTTACATTTGAAAATTGTGTTTTTATTCAAAGGAAGTCATTTTCCACTGAACAAACTATTGAACTGAAATGGTTCTGCATATTAAGTTGATTTGTCAAATGTACTCAGCTGTCGTAAAACAAAGTATAAAACTATTTGGTTTTGGAGAAATGTGAAAAATAAGTTCATTACATTCTTTAAAAGGTAATTTAAGGATTATTTAATAAATATTATATCTATAAATGTTATGTATATATAACCAATGCTTGAATGGATCTTTAAAAAGTTCACCAAAGCACATTTTTAGAAGTCTTGTTAAAATTAAACAGCACCATTTTTTACCAGGAAAGTAGGCTAGTCTTCTGCAATTGCATAGCTTTCAAGTTATTATTAGAAAGCTGAGTTTGATGTTACAGTAATATATCATTCAGAATGCCCTGTATTTTAAAAGTTTTGGTCATAACAAAACCAGATCTTTGGAATATAGAATTCATAGCATACAATACTTTTTGGAAATATTGAATAAAACATCTAAGAATAGGTTTAGGAACATTTAAATATACTTTTTACTAAGTCAGTCACATAAAATACAGTGTATAAAATAAATGATCATCTAACATTTTGAAGAGTAGCAACGGTTTGCTCTTTGAATTGTTTAAATAAATTAAATGTAATTGTTTGTATTACTCTGACTGGGCCAAAGACAAAAGTCTAGACCAAATGGAGTGAAACCTCATTGACATTTAGTCCAAAGCTAGGCATTCTCCATATTTGGTAAACCATTCATTGCTGTTTTGAATGTTTGAATGTTTTAACTGCATATATATCTAAAATAACCTTTTTATCCATAACAACATATAATGCAATAGAAAATCATGTTTTGATACTGGAGATTTTACCAGTTTTGCAGGCTTTATTAATGTGTGCTGTGTGTTGAATGACAGCAGGTTGCTTCTGGAGTCACAGTGACCTTAGTTAGTAATTGCTTGGCCAAATGAACCATGTTGCTTTGAACAAGAGTGACCAACCACTTAAAGCGGAGTCAAAACCCATGGTGCTCGTTCGGTCAGCTGCTGCTCTGCTGGGACAGTTCTTATCAAATATTGATCGCTGTCTGAGTGAACGCGTGGTGTATTTTCTTATACACGCCATACATTATTACTTTAAGCAATCATTTTACCAGCCAGAATGAGTATGTGGGTCAGTTTTCTGCATTGCTTATTTGTCTTGTTTGTTCTAACAGGGCTTCATAGACAAGGTCATCAGGGGGAAAAAAAAGACGGTGGCGAGTAGGGAAACAGAGGAGTCTGAAGAAATGGTCCACAGTGATATTTTTCCCCCTCCCAAGGTTATCACTGGGAAGAAAAGGGGGACGGAGAGATGAGTGAGAGGAAAAATGGGCCTTTGGTTTGAATTACAGTCCGAGACCGAGAGCTAAGACTGGAATGCATGAGCAGGGTAACATAAAAAGACGGAGTCAATTTAGTTAATACCTGCCTTCCGTGCTGTTGGTCGCGATGAAGGCAAGCGTGTTTAGATTCATTCCACCACTCTATCATGATACAAAGCGCTCCGTCTGAAATGTTCCTTTGTTGACGAAGTTGAACGATTCTACTCGAAGAGCTTCGCGAGCTAAAGCCATTATTCATCAACGCCGTTATGCCACGCAGGCTCTCGGCCTTAAATGGATAAATAAAGCGGTTTCCCACCGTTGGAGGTGGAATTGATTTCTCCCTGTGAGTTGACCGATGGCCCTGGATTTGACAAATAGAGAAGAAGACGACAAATCTCCGAATCACCATGCCTATGAACTTCCTGAGCATTGAGGAGAGACGGTAATCTGAAAGAAATCTATTTCTCCATTAAGCAGGCAAAGCACATCAAGCGGCAGACACCTTGAGAGGAAGAAGTCAAGAAGTCTCTCTCTTTATCTCTCTCTCTCCTTCTCTCTCTCTCTCTCTCTCTCTTTCTCTCAATCACAATCAACAGATAATTGAAGTGTGAGGTTGAGAAGTCTCAACCATTAACATCAAGCTAATGAGCGCCTGTCAATGTGGTCATTTTTGATTGACCTTGACAGGTTCAGCAGGCCTTGGTCATGTCTATGCCCGTTCATGCACAAACAAATTGAAATGGAAGCTTTCCGACTGCTATGTCTTCCCGGTTCTGGTTGAATTACAGAAGGTGTGGAAATATAGGACATCCCATCTGAGAATGAGGAGCACTGGAGGCCTTCTCTGTTAAAATTAACCTGCCATGGCCACTTTTGTTTCCTTGCCTAAAGCCATCACATAGGCTTGAACGGAAATGACCTCTTACTGAGCAGGGAAAGGCAACGAAGCAAGAAGCTATTGTTCCCGTGTGGAGAACAAACTGAACAAAACGAGACTGCTCTGAAGCTGCACTGTGAGACGACATGGTGCTAGAAAATGTAAATGTTGGGTTTTTTTTTTTTTTGAACACTCAAATCTTTGCCCCCGGAATGGTGTACAACCTACAAAATGCTACAGGATGTTCAGCTTCCTTTAGTATTCATGAAACCTCTCTTAAGGACACTGCGCCATGAGAAACGGGAAAACCTGTTTTTTTCTATCATTGCACATCAAGCGATAAGCCTGCATTGGGGATGCTTAAAAAACATTTTAAGCTCCTAAACGGGAGGTAAACAGCACCATGGCCTCTACAAGTCCAACTGGGTATACTGACAAAGCACATATTGCACATTTTAGTCGCTGGCTTGAAATGAGTTGTAATTGTAGTTTTAAAAGGGAATTCTGTCAGCTCCTCAGATCTCCCTCATAATTAAATTGTCAAGATGACAAGTTATTAGGAGGGGTTTGATGTTAAATGGTGGCTATAGAAAAGTTATTTTTTCACAGGTGACAGGAACCCGATGTCTGAAGCATGTTATGCCTCTTTAAGGCACTTCACAGAAACCTATTATATGATATGGTTGTGAATGGCTGGTGCATTGTATTTTCTTTGACAAGGTTTTGCTGCAAATTTATTTTTAAACGCCATTCATGACCGGGGGTTAATGGAGGTTGTTCTAGAGCAAAATAGTCCCAAAGGAAACATTTTTTTCCGGATTTAAAACTATTTTACCCTTACCAAAATCATTTTGTGTATAGTCAGAAGGTATAACATCACTTGGTTCACTCAGCAAATAAAATGACTGTTGTGTAAGGACCTCTACAGCACACCGTGTCACATCAATGCCTCTGAATTACCGTGTTTACTGATCAGTGATTGTTCTATACAGACAAATGGAACTTAATGTTATATGGCGGTCATATGGAGTCATATGGATTTGACTTCATAAACGGGACGTGATATTAGAATAGAAATACTTCAAAAGAAAATTAGCTGCTTTGGTTCTGTGCCACATTTTCTTCTTGAAGCGCTGCTCATTGTCATGCAATCTTGTTCGTGAAAACAAGCCGATAAATGGACCGAGTCAAGTTTATGCCTCACATTTTCATACAAAGGAATCCCCTCAAATGCTGTGGCACTTATGTGCTCTGCAAAGAAACAACAAAAATTCTCACACAGATGTTTTCTAATCCTGGGAGTTATTGACTGTTTGAATGAGTGCTCTATATTGAGACCTGCTCGGTTGCAACATTCTGGCTGTGTGGCAGAGTGCGGCAGTTTTTAGTTCTCTTCATGCGTAATTCATGGTCACCTGACAGAATTTGATTTGTATGTTTACGGAATGAGAGCTTCCTGTGCAATGATTTAATCTTTTAATTAGATAATAAATCCAACACTTTGACTAATGGCCTTTCACTTGGCCATCAGCTGACCATTGAAGCCGAATGAGCATTAATGCGTTTGCTTTTGCCAACATCTGGACTGTTTCTTTGAAAAAATCGATCAATCAGTTATAGAGCTTCCTGCATAAAAATTAATTGATGTGCGTGTGTGTGTGCATATGTGTGTGTAAGTGTGTCTGTGGGTGCAGGTGTTTGTGTGTGTGTGTGTGTGTGTGTGTGTCTGTGTGTGTTAGTGTGTTTGAGAGATAGAATGTGTGTGTGTGTGGACGACTCTGCCTTGAAAAGCCTAAGTAACACTGGTGCTAAACGTTAAGCTTGAATGCTGTGTTTCTTATTACTTTTTTGCCTTTCAGCAACTTATAAATTAAGCAGAGAAATAGCAGCACAAATTTTACAATTAGCTCTTTATCTGAGGTAAAACAGGTACGCTTTCCAGCCCTAGAGCAGAGCTGTTATTTCCAGCAGAAACACCACGAAACTACCAAGATAAACTGAAGAGGAAATGTAGATTTAGGATGTGCTGGTTAGTTTTAATTATGATTGCACTGACACATTATACACTGTCATTTTGGAGTGATTTCCCATTGTGTTTCTGCTCTTTAATTAAATCAAATGAATGAAAAAAAGATATTATTATGCCAGTTGCATGCCGACTGACTCAAGATTTGTCTTGACTTGCCCTCAAATTACATTAAAAATACAACCTGAGTTGACCTGACTTGAATCAACTCAGACCTTCCTTTAAGTGTATCTAGACTTCCAACTTGACTCAGACTCGCTTTTAATTGACTCTAGACATTCAAACTGTGAAATTTCAGCCTGAACAAAAGGAACACAGATACATTAGGCAATTCATGCATTCAACATGGTTAAGAGAAAAGAGGCAAAGGCCTAAAAAGGTTGATTGGCATGTGGGTTAGATAGCTGGTGTACTAGCTAGCACCGTGTTTAATTATTTTGTCATCACTCTGAGTAACATACAAACAACGTTCCTTTAAAATATATTAAAGATTCGGCTAGTTTGCTATTATGCTAGCTAGCTGGCACACGTCCTAATCAAACAATAGATTAACCAGCTGTTTCAAGTGCTTTGTCTTTTCACTTTATTGCCTGTACAACCTCCTGCGAGCATTTTTAATGAACAGAGCTGGTTATTTCAAATTTTATCAAACGTAGCTTTTTTTGAGTGCTTTAATTTTGTCAGTTGCAAGGTCTGTCGCAGATAACAGGGCTAAACCAAAATGATCAGCTTGACTTGGGCTCGCATGAATCAACATCTGTGCCAACAGAAGTGATAAAGGCTTTATAAAAGTGTCTCAAGCATCCTCAAAGCCTTGAGAATTTCTTGTTCATTAAAGGTGTTTCAGTTATGTGGGACACATTCACACACGTTGGAACTGATTCATTAGAACATCCTTGCTATGCGTAAGGTGCTTCAGAGTGTTACAGGATACTCTGATCCAAGTTAGATCAGCAGTAAATACAGTTTGATTAAGAGCCTGCGTTTACGGCGGATCCGTTTGCGTCATGACCTTCACCTCCCCCACCCATCCCGGCTATTCTAGTCGCTTAATCGATGTTGTAATTCTCACACACTGCCCCGACTGCTCCCTGAACGAACCGCACCATGCATGCAGATCACTCTCAGCAGATACACCACTGTCAAGCACTCTCGACTACAACAGGGCTTTTGATCTAACCGAGGAGTACTAATATGCAGTAGATATTGTGGGATCTCCTCTCTCGATTTCATGCTGGAGCTGGAGCAGTGCCCACTCGGCTCGACTAACACCTGAACATGCTCACGGACTGAGCCGTCTCCAGCAGCTTTGCAGCAATGCTGCATTAAGCAGATGGCGGCGTGTAGGCCTCTCCTTTTTCTCCCTTTCTTACTGCACTTTCAGCTCATCAAAATAGTTCGACTCCAGCTGCTTCACACCGTGGGGTGCTGGGCTTTGATTACAACAACCTCTGGTTTAACCAAAACGTACAACCGATAAATTGATTAATACATCACCATAACAACTTCCTGTGAAATGATACACATATTCTCAGATTCAATTTGATACAGATTTATATATTGATGCTTAAACATGCTTTTTTTAACAGTCACACAGTACATGGACTGAATTGAAATGATATATTTTATTTGGAAAATTGAGCTATGAACTTCACAAATATAAATTGCATGTAGTTAGTATGAGACCAAGATTAGAGTAGTTTCCATTAAAGATGAGTTTTAAAGATTCTACATTAAATGAACCAAATTATGCTTTTTTTTTTTTAAACAATATATGTTTCTAAACCATACTCCTCGCTCTCCATTTAATACAGTCCTTGTATCGAAGCTACGCTGCAAAACAGCCTAATGTTTTCAATTGTTTTTTTTTTGTTTTTTTTTAATGTCACAAATGTAAGGCATATACCATGGGTGTCCAAACCTTTTGCAAAGAGGGTCAAATTGGATAAAGTGAAATGCCTGGGTGCCAATAGTTCTGCCTGACATTTTTTAACCACAAAAGTTGCATGAAAATACACACTGTTAGAAAAAAAAATCATTATCACAATTACCTTTATTTTTCAAATGGCAATGTAACCAAATATAATACACTCAGGTAAATGTGAACAGTTCGGACAACACCATTCTGCCTTTCATTGTTAAATGGAGAGTCATATCAAATTGAGCAAACTGTATAGAATACCTTAAATGTCCATGAGTTTGGTAAATATCTTTGCCTCGTGAACATTTTAAACAGAAGTTATAGGTAACGCAAAGTAGTAATAATAATAATAATAATAATAATAATAATAACAAATTGTATTTATATAGCACTGTACATATTACAAGAAAATCTC
>JBBKCR010000038.1:18250738-18275051 GCA_037577295.1 Ladigesia roloffi
ACCCGCTCTTTGTTCCTTATAATTATAGACTGTCTTTCACGGTGATAAATTGTCACTGTCTGAATACAATTCTGTATATCTGTTTCTGTTTTTTAACCTCTGTGTTTGTTTATTACCCTTATTTGCCTGTTTGTTGCGCAGTTTGAAAATGCCATCTGCCATTCACTCTCTCAGCATGTTATGACTATATAAAGGGCCCAAAATAACACAATAACATCTTTTTATATTAAGTTACTCTGAAAGGTTTTTGAATAAGTGACAGCTGGACCATTACGAAAGCAGTCCAGACTGAAACATGGACAAAGAAATGTGTAAATAACATCACTTAAATGTGTGTGAATTGAGCTGTTTTTTTTACTTAATTCCCAAGGATGGACTAATTGGACAGAAGAGTGTTGAAAATGTACACATTTACACTTTTTTCCATTATATGGGGCCTTTCAGTGCAATAATCCACTCTTATTAAAGCATTACTTCATTTTAAAGGGGAAAGGAGGATTTCAGTTCATTCGAAGTTTCAAATGTGGTGAATTACCTTTGTGTATGAAATGTGCTATATAAATAAACTTGCCTTGCCTTGCCTTACTGAGTCATCTTAATTTCCCTCAAAAAAAAAAAGAAACAAAGGAAACACAGAACATTAGTTGACCTTGATGGCCTTAATAAAGGCTGCAGGAATAAATCTGCGGTCTCGGTTCAGTTGATCTCTGTATCTCCCCGAGGACTATCGTAATATCTGCCCGACAACAGGATCTGTCACCACTTGGGTGCCACATGACTTCAGTAAAAACTCATTGCTCAGCGAATCAATGCCTCTCCTGATGCCCAAGGATGAGCCCGAGAGTACTCAAGGTCATCCATTAAGAATTTACACTTTCACCCCCCTGCACATTTGAAATACTTTTCAGAGTTTCCCCAGTGGCAGGGAGACTCAACACAGAGTAGCAACAGGTAATGTGTCTGATCCAGCACAGTCTACACTAGGTGAAAGGTTAACACTGTGAGATATTCCACACGTAACTGACACTCTTTAGTTAAGACTGGTTATGGGCCTGTTTTGATGTCCTGACATGAAATATAGACAAGTACAGAAACTCAAAAGATAGAAACTCAGAATGCAGAACTGAACACCACAGGAAATCCTTTCTATCTGTGGCCATAAGCCTGTATAAATCCTTCCGGTTCTGTAGTCATTCAGATTTGAGTGTTTAACCTCTGAATTGACTGTTTGCTTTTGAATGTTAATCTCTTTACCTCATCATCTTCTGCTGTTTATTGTATTTATTATTTTTCATACATTAACACTAAGAGACGTTTGCACTATAAACCATTTTGCACCACTGATCTGCTGGTTCAGTTGACTAAACTATACATAGAGCTGTGAAAATGTTACACTGATATTTCTTATACTAATGTCCTGGTCATTGTGCTGCATATTGTTTATTGTCTATTTATTTAATCTTTTATCTTATCATCTTTTATTTTTGCATGATGCATGCTAATAACACAAGAATATTTCTCAAGAGATAAATAGTTTTTAACTTTATATCCCATTGACTTTCAGTTTATTAAAAAAATAAACTGATAAAGAGTGACGACTGATTCCTGTTTTCTGAACTTTTTAAGTAGATGACAGATGTCCGTGTGTCCACCTAATGGCGTTTCCTTTCACATCACTCGTCAAAAAGGGTTTCAATAAAACTTTTTTAAATTTCCTACCCGTATTACAACAGGACCCACCCACTGTGCTATAATTGGCTACTTTTGGATCGATCCCTGTTCTAAGACAGTCCAACAGGTGATTCTAAAATGCTACTGTCAAATCAAAGCACAAGAGACGACGGCACAATGGCCAATTGTTGTACAGGAGGCGGGGCTACGGAATACAGGTGGGTAAAAAGCAGCAGTGCTCGCGGCAGTCAGATTTAAACAGACTGACAGTGCGTGTGATAAAGTCTAGACACCCAGGGAGCCCTCTTTGACACTCGAGCACCATGTCAAATATGGTAAATTTATGCATAAAAATGTTGCCTAGAGGACTTCAACTCATATTTTCAGTTTAATTTAAGCCCCACAGAAGCTCTGAAGGTGAGTACTAAAACCTTTGGAGAAAGTTGCCCAGCTGGGAGGAGAAACTCAGGTAAATAATGACCACTCCAGCACAAAATGCCACCAACTCCTGGTCTGTCCGGGTGGCCTCAGTTGGGGACCTTCAGGCAGAATTGGAAATGTCAGAAGTGCCTCCGGGAAAGTCGAGCGGGAAAAGCTCGTCGTCCCTGCCTCGAGCTCCGGGTCCTGTAGACGGTGCCCGGCTCTCCCCAGAGGGCTTTAGCAGCCAACAGCGCCGGGCATCCCACCTGTACGGCGGGGGCTACGGGCACCGCATGTCCGTGTACAGCACCACCAGACCCGTCCTCACCAGAGCCTACGTCCAGGGACGCGTCTACAACTTTCTGGAAAGACCCACAGGCTGGAAATGCTTCATCTATCACTTCACAGTGTGAGTAAATAGCAACAGGGACTGTCATCTAGGGCTGGGTGATACAATATAGTTATACAATAATACCATTGTCGCATAAATTTGCCAAATATTGTCGATAATAGGGTGCAGCAAAATGAGTTTATACAATTTTACCATAGAATATCATTATAATACCATTGCCGCATAAATTTGCCAAATATTGTCAATATTAGGGTGCAGCAAAACAATATTCTTACAGTCGTGAGTATGTGCTACAGGTACAGTAATTTATGTAATTGTATCGTATTATATCTTTATATTGTATTATAGAATTAGAATATCATTATCAGATACATTTGCAAAATATTGATGTGAAGTTGCAACGTCATATTGTCATATTGTCACAGTTGTGAGTGCATGTAGCAGGGATTGTCATTCAGGAATGAGCGTTATAATATAATTATATCATATATCAAATATTGTTGGTATTGGAGAACAACAATATGATATTGACACAATCTTGACACAAATGGTCACATGTATGGTTTTTATATTATTGTATAGGGTATTATAAAGGCTATACTTACCTGATAGGACAGAAACCATGATCAGTAAGATGGTCCACGCAGGGTGAGGCTCAGTACTCCGGTTGGACTGATCCCTGAAAATTCCCCAAATGTGAGAATTTCGGATAGAAGTGGACAAGGTTTGCGCTCTGGGGGCAGCTGGTGGTAAGGGAGTTGCTCCTGTGTTTGAAAGGGCATGGGTTTGAATCCCTGTACTGCTAGCGGCACCACTGATTCACTCGGTGAATGGGCACCCCTGCTTCAATTGGTGAATGGGTTAAATCCAGAGAATAATTTCATGCTGTTCGCACTGCGTGCTGTTGTGTTCTATTACAAATATATATGTATTACAAATATTACACTTTTAATATTAACTATTACAGTTATTATACAGGAAAAAGTATTTCTTTGGGGAAAATGTTGCCGTACACTGCCCTCCATACATTGTAGGAAAAAAAGCCTCATCTAAAATGGTGTCTCAGACATCAGTCAGTGCTTTCATCATCATTTAATGTAGAAACATTCTCTGATGCTTTTCTTGAGACATTTGGTTGCTGTGTGCATTCACATAAAATTGAACGTTTTCTTGTCTTAATGATTCAGCTGTGCAGATCGTTTTTCAAAAGTATTTGCAAAGCTTTTAAGTTTAGATGCATTGTGTCAAACATTTCTTTTTAAGATTATTTAAAATTGTATTTCATAAAAAATCTAATTTCAAAAAAGGCATAAATGGTCCCAGAGCTGGACATGAACAATCAAGTATGTCTGTAATATGATATGATACATGATGAGCACCCATATATTTTGCTCTGGATTAGAGTGGCTACCAACTGCAATAAATATAAATTCGATTATAGAGTTTTATAAAATTCTGCATAAATTATATATGTTTTTTTCAGGTGTGGGTGGAGAGCCACGGCTTAGAATATTAACCTGGCTGAACATAGTCTTTGGTCCATACGCACTATGTAAGTCTGTAATGAATGATCCAATCAAATGGCTAAAAACTTTGGTCATTTAATTTATAATGAATTCACACCATGAGTGCTGATTTTCCCTGTTTATTACATTGCAAACTATGAATAGAAGTATGCAAGAAGTATGAAAATGATATGGCATCATAAAATTCATACATTTAATTGTTCATCAAAGATATTCATATAATAATTTATTATAATACAAACATTAGACCCAAGGAGCATGAATGGGTTAAAATCTTCAACCTCTCAATTCAGCTTTTTTGACCAAATTCAGGTTGCTGAACATCTATTTTCTTGCAGCTTTGCCGCTCCTGACTGTGAGTGATTATTTTAGTAAGAGAAATACAAGAGAGGATCGCTTCACAGTCTGTAAAATGTGTGGGTGTCACAAAAACTTGGTTAATGAAGTCCCTAAAAACTGTCTGTTCCTGCATAGGAATGCGCAAAGCACTTCCAGAACCTGTCAGAGAAGTGTGGACTTGCATGTGGCAGTCTGGGAGGTGCAGAGCACGCTGTCTCCGAGTGTGAAGAAGCTTGTTTTCAGTGTTCGGGAGCAGGCTGTGTTGAGGGTGGGATGTTTAGAGGAATGCCCAGAATGAAGGCACCAGCTGCCTGTCATGTTTTCTATCTCCAGCAGGAGAGGAGGTGATAATGGCCGGCTAAACTTGGCTGCAGGGGTCTGCCCTCTGGAGCCCAGCGGCCCCGCAGAGCCTGCTGACCCCGCCACTCGCGGCTGTCAGGAGAAGATGGTACAGGGCTTGTGAAAGTCAGTTGTACCTGTCTGCCGTGTTTGTCAGCTCCGAAGATAACACATGCAGTGGGTGGTTGGAGTGTTGCAAGATTGCTTTTAAAGTGCAGTTTTCATCTCCAGCGCCACCTGAGAAGGTTTTTGTGTTGTGCACCTCAGCAATCGATGATTTAGAAGCTCTCTGCAGCCTCTAGACCGCTTTGTGCTTCAAGCATTCAAGCAAATTTCAAGTCGTGACTCGAGAGTTACATTGTGTCATAATCCATTTAGGAGGAGAATAAAAAACAGGAGTTTGGAGGAGGAAAAAAAAGAGGAGCGAGAGAGAGAGAGAAAGGTCATATCGTGGTCAATGGTCATACCAAGGGTTATCAAGTGAAAAAAGTGTTGTAGCTCCAGAACTGAAGAAGCAAAGTTTGGACACCAACCTCCTGGTCCTCTATGCTTGGTGTTTAAAGGGGAATTTGTGTAAATTTGATTTGTCAGTGTATCATTCCTCTAACTGTATTTTTTCCCCCTTGTGTGAGGGTGTATGAGTGGGAGGCAGGCAGGGAAACGCTAGCCAAGAATGCGCACTTGTTTATCACGGCTCCAAAGGCAGCACAACAGGGCTGTATAGAAGGAGATGAAAGGCACTTATCACTAAAGCATGACCACTCTCTGTTTGTGGGCTGGTACGCGAGTGCATGCATGAACGGTTACGCGCGTATGGGAGTGCATGCACGCCTCTGACCTCTAGGTGTGGATAAATCTAATTATTGTTCCCGGTGCATTCTTTATTGTCATCTGTCTAACTGTGTGTGATACGAGGCCGAGTGGAATGTCTCCCGTCGTCATGTGAGATTCGGACTGGCAACCGAGAGGGACCAAGGGAGAGAGACAGATACGAGATAAGACAGGGGACTGGACAAGGTGAAGAAGACAGAAAGAAATTACATTTATGGGGGATTTACATTCTGTAAAGACTAAAGCACTTTTTCTATTTGTTTTGTTGTCAAGAATGACAAAAACATGACAAAACTGCAAAGTGAAATTCAAATCATGACAACACATTTCCTCATAAGCTTTTAAACACAAACATGGTGTTAATTTATTTTAATATCATTTACATTTTAGTTAGTTTGTTTGAATGCATTGCGACTTTGAAATATTTGATGTTAAATTTTCAGAGATGCACACCATGAGCAATTATAATAAAGAGGTCTAGACAAAGGCAACATCTGTTATCACACTTTTTGCAGCTGTCAGGGGAGGATATTCATCACATCAGTGAATTAGGGGTATTTACAGCTGTGTGTGAAAAGGCTTATTATGAATACCTAATGCTCTGTGAATGACTTTGTTTCTCATTCATTCATTAAAGGACTTGTAATTCGTTACAGATAACACAGTTTACGGAAACTAGTCTAGCATGTATATTTTGTTTTGTGTTCCCTATTTCACATTTCAGTGTGTTTTTCACTGAGCGCTGCTGTCTTCACCATAGAAAAATATATATTTTTTCTGGAAACCTTGTGGATTGCTACTTTCGTCTCAGTTGAATTGCTCGATTGTCATCAGGGCCTCTGCAGCAGCGCGGCCCCGCTGAAGGCCACACAGGCCGAGGTCCATGGGTACTCAGTGGTAATGATTGTTGTAATGACTTGTGTGAAGATGGAGGTTTTGACAGCCAGCTATATCCCCATAGGCAATGTTTCTGTACATCTCTCACCCCTCCCTATGTGTCCGGGGCTGACAGGTGACAGCTGGCCTCTCTTTGTCATATAAACAGCTGTGCTGCATTCTGTCTGCTCTTTTGTTTGTTTGTTTTTTATTGTTGCCATTTTCATGAAAACACAAATGATGCAGTTTTAATACAGGCCCACGTGCTCTTTACCGAACTCTAACATACCTGTCCGGCCAGCCTGTTCATTTCCAGAGGACCTTGTGCAAAGAAAATTGTGGTTTGTGCAGTTTGCACAGTCTGTCCCTGTCAGATGAATGGCGTAGTTGGCCAAGGAAAAAGCCCTTATCTCTCAAAAAGAAAACAGCTTTATCTTAAGTATTGAGACGTTACAGCAGAGTTTTTGTTGGTCCAGCCATGCAACAGTGGAGGTGACCTTGTAGGAGAGCAGCGCAGTGATGTGTTTGACCTTAAACCCTGTGTTTTCAAATACACCTGGACTTTACTCTTAGCAAAGCAGATAAGCTCCAAAATCTTTCACTTTTCTATAGATTTTTTACAGTTTATGCACACACACAAACACACACACATTAAAACCTAATAGAGCCAGTCAAATTTCTGCTTTCTTCTCTCTCTAGAATGTAGTTACTGTGAAGCTCTTGAAAGGTGATTTTAGAGTTTCTGTGGGAGTTTGTGAACCATTTATACTGTAGATCATTTATGAGGTCAGCCACTCTGTTCCTGTTCCTTCCAGTTCCAGGTGTTGGATGGGGTTGAGGTCAGGGCTCTGTGCCCATCTGTCAAGTTCTTCCATGCCAAACTCATCCAAGCATGGTTTTATAGAGCTTTTTTCACACAAACCATTATCTGTCATCCTATGTCAACCTATGTCAAAATTGTGCCATTCATTTGCTCCTTTGGAGTGCAGTAAGCCATCATACTCCACTATTGGATACTAAGAATATTATATAAAATTGCTCGCTTGGCCAAAAATGGATAAATGACATAATCTGTTAGAAAACACTAAAAACTGCATTTTTAAAGTGTTTAGAATGAAAGCATTTTAATCCAAATTGTATGAAAACAACTATTAAAAAGTGTGGTTTTAATGGGTTTCAATTGGCCAAAAATGGCCACGAGGGCGCTGAATGTTACAATTTGATGTATGGAGTTTATTATTGAGTTTTTACTGAGTTGAATTTAAAGATCTAACATAACTCCAGAGCCTTGGGAAGTGTCATTCCATTTGCATTAACACAACTCAAATGTTAAATAAAAAGAGAGTGAAGTGGCCAAAAATGGCCCAGAGGACTCCCAGAGGGTTAACCAGTACAGTCATGCCTCCTCTTCAATAACCAAAATGACAGGAAAAGGAATTTCACCTTGATTTTACTTTGCTGACCTTCATGAGCATTAAGGGAGGGAAAAGATTGCTTTCTGCAGGGCTTTGGCCATCCAGGACCTGACTTTGCCCTTTCTAAGTCATTTGGAATAAAGAGTAATACCAGCACTTTGACAGGTCTGTAGCAGTTGTAATGGTTGGTGTAGCACAGCGGCTAACACTGCTGTCTTCCAGACAGCAAATTAGGTTTGAATTTCCTGTCTGGACACACACACCACATTACACCAACCTAGGGCAAGGTTCGTTATGCTGCTTTCCCTGCATGTAACACCATTAAAATATAACAGTAAATATCATTATTTGTGATGCAACCTATTTACTGACCTTCAGTTGCACCTAGTGAACTCTTTGCAGAAATACACATTAATGACAGCCCCTGAGGATCAGTCTTTCCTCTTAGACTGGAAATATTTCAGAAAAACTACACCTCTCAGTAAAAGGTCAGGTTGACTAACCTACCTCATCCCATCAGACTACAGAGCAGATAAGCTCTGTTTGTGCTTCCTTTTCTCAGAATGTACTAATGAATTTGTTCTCTCTCTTCACAGTAGCTTCTTTTACAGGTTGAACTTCTAATACTTTATATATAAAAGAGCAAAAGGGCTCTCTTTGATTGAGCTCAGAGGACCTCAACTGGAGGAGATTAGACGCCATATATAGTTGGTAATCATTCTTTAATAAAAACCCTTCCCTTGTGGAATGAGTGGGGCGATCACACATCCAGAATATGAAATAAGCTTCTTCATAGCACTGGAGAAGATTCCCAAGTGTTTATAGGCTCAATTGAAAGTACTATTGGTTTCTCTTCTGAAGTAGATGTGCTTTACTGGTCCGGAACCACTCCAAAGCATTTATAAAGCTGAAATTGTCCAAGTCCAATCACTGATCTTGATGTGAAAGGCTTGAAAGAAGGCACTTCACCTATTACTTTCTGTATGACCTTCTCTGGTGTGGCCTCTAGAGCTGAGTCCTTCAAACACATGATCAATAGGAAGCTCCACAAGGTTGATGCCATCAGATGTACCTTGAGGTTTAACTTCTTAGACACAACTTACCATAAGCTATCCAAAAACGATAAAGCAAAGTGGCATGATGTGCTAAAAAGGTGTCTGATTAGTAGAAAGATGATCAACTTTTTCTCATTATTGAGGCAGACCTATAGATCTACATGGGACTTACACCTGACAGTCATCAGGCTGTTTGTCGTGATGATGAGGTCTAAAGAGTCCAAAATGGACTGTTCTTAAAGAGTCTTTTGGATTGTAGACCTCATGCTAAACTGGATGACGACTGCTATTATTGTCAACAAATGAATAACATTGGATCTCATATGGTCTTATGGTTAAGATTGCGAGCCAGACCTTCTCATCCAACATCAGTTCCTGATCTCATAAATGCTCTACAGAAAAAAGGGGCACAAATTCACAGAGAAACTCCAAAATCCAAGGAGAGTGGAAGCTGTTTTAGCTACTTAGGGAGACCAACTCCATATTTAAGTCTATGTATTTGAACGTACTGTCATTAAAATCTCCGTTGGCGTAACGTTCCCAATTTTTTCGTCCATATAGTTTACATCTTACACTCTTCAGGCTGTTCATCTTGAGTCCAAAGTGGCCTGTTTTTCAAGAGTCTGTAGATGGATTGTAGACCTCATGCTCCAATAACTACCTCAGAATCATTTGCTCTCTAATGGTTTATGTTGAAAACAACCACCAGTATATATTAGACCAACAGTAACTCTAAAAGATCTGATGGGAAACTGTAAAAGCACTGAGACTCAATATGCTGAGAGCTGTGGACAGTGATGGCAGGCCAGATCTCTTGAGCTTGATCCAAAGTTTCTATATCTCCTTAACAGGAGGGCCACCTTCTGGCCAGTTCAGATTCACTGTACAAGAGAACAAATTAACAACCCTCAAACTGACTGCAGGGATTAGATTGTTACAATTTATGCAGATTTATTCTCTGTATGCACAACGTGCCATTGTTCTGGAAGTGTACTTCTCCAAGTCCTTGAAGTTTATTATCAATTTGCACATAGAGTTTCTCAGTATAACTGTACCTTAGCACCAACTTGCTCGCAGCATGGAAAGTGACAGCTCTGAATATAATGGCTTCCTCAAAGGTAAAGATTTCACTCGTGTTTACCTTAACAGAAACACAAAAAGGGCAACCTTGCAGCAATGCAGAGCATCCTTCGAACAAAATCCCGTGAGACATTTTCATCTGCATCTGCAGTATAAATATAAGCAATTCCATCTTCCACCCTTTCATGGGCGGCTGTAAGAGATACATTGTTCTTTGAACTTGGCTCCTGCTGTCAATGCTGCACTTCCTATTGGGCGAATTACTTTCTTTCATCTTCAACTTAGAAGATGAAACAAACCCAGTGGAATTTTTCTGTTAAGAAGAGCCAGCCCTTTCAGACTCTGACATGGTTTTATATGGCAAACCAGTTGATGGACTACTGCTCATTTTTTGTAGGATCTCATAACTGAACTTATAGAGCAAGAGAGGACTAAAATATATCCATACATTTGGTGCCCAAATTTTCACATACAGCTTAATCTTTCCTATGACCCGGTCCAGACCTTTCTGAACTGCTTGTTTGAGCCACGTGATATCCATCTCTGGGGAGAGGCTATTGTGATTTCACCTTCATGTGATATTCTCTTTGGCCCATTTATGTGTCTGTGGACTTTGTGGACTCTGATGATTTTGCTTAATAAACCTCTAATAGGGGAAAGTGGGTCAGGACTCATTTTCCCAGGTAGATGTTTGTGCCTAGTATTTAGCGTTCTGTAGCATTTTTAGGGATGCCAGTTGTTCTAATTCATATTACACCGCTATGTGATGAGCTCATATTTAGTCATTTAAAGCTTTATTGCTTATTTCCTGGAAATGCCATGGTCCGCTGAACCCCCACACAAAATGTCTTAGGAATGAAAAAAATTCAATGTTTTTTTCATGAAGCACAGCATTCATTAGTAGTCATATTGATTGGGTGTGACGGATGTCTTGTATGTTACATCATGTGCCGTTACATGATTTTGGTTCTGCAGTATAGTAATTCTGATTGACCTGTCCTGTTTCTAAGTACACAGTGTTGTATTTATATTTTGCTGTTGATCATGTAGGGCTGTGGCAGTACAAATTTGTACCAGCAGATGGTAGCAGTGAGTAATAATAACACACACACACACAGAAACCACCCCAAACACACACAGGAGCCATTTCCATCTCTTCCACCATACATGTAAATGTATCCATATCTTCCTCCCTGATACACAGACAAGGCAATGCAGAACAGTGTGAATTTTATACAAATATGCACCCACACCCTACACACGCACATACACATGGATCATCAGCCATAATATTAAAACCACTGACAGGTAAAATGAATAACAGTGAGTTTGTCATTAATGTATCTCCCATCTAAGAATGAAATATTTCAGGCAGTGAGCGAACAGTGAGTTCTTGAAGCTGATGTGGGCAAACAAAAAAGCATCTGCACAACATTGGCCAAATTGTTTTCTAGAAAACAAAGTGTGTGTTTGATATTGCTGTGGTAAGCATAAGGATTAATGTTTTATGACTGTTGTCTTTTGCAGGTTTCTGATTGTACTGTCTTGCCTGATCCTCAGTGTACTTTCCACCATTGATCAGTATCAGACCCTGGCACAGGATACACTTTTCTGGGTGGTGAGTGTCAGAAAATATTATTGGTTATTATTTTATTCTATTTGGGTTTTTCTTCGTTGTTGTGTTGCTAATTTACTGTCTAGTAGTTTAACTGTATGCGGTTTGAAACGTAGAAAAAACAGCTATTGTAACGAACCCTCTCTGTCCAGCAGGTGGCATCACTGCACCTCATTTAATAAACTTTAACTGCTTTATAGTTTTTGCATCTAGGATTAAAAATAAGACAGTCTGCTTTTCTTTTGACATTGAGAACAAGTTCATGAAGTAAGGTCACATGTTTGCAAACAACAAAAATATGTTACATTTGGTGTATTTGTGTTAGTGTATAACTTTTTTATAATTTGTGTACGACAAAGTTATGCATATTCTTCTTAGACATAGTTTGTGTTACAACATTTAAACAATCTGAATCAATGCACATTTCTTCAAATGCAGGTTAGTCATCACAGGAAATACGTTTAATTTAAAACCAGTTGCCTACTAAAAGCTAATGGTACTCTTTAACACTTAATATTGGATGATATTGACTGTGTCCAGGTGGTAATGTTTATAGTAGGGTCTTATTGCATCCTGCCTCTCCAGCCTAGTAATTTCTCAGACAATTGATTGCTTGGTCAGCTTAATTAATGTAACAGGAGCTTCGAATCTGATCAATACAACAATTACATCCTGTTTGGTAATTATGGAAGGTCATTGACCCTTGTGAGAGACCATATCAGATATGATGATGATGATCAATAATGGTCAAGACTACGACTTGTTTGCTTGCATGGCCCTGTGCCTCGGCCCCATATGCTAGCGTTAGTTGCCATGCTCTTTACAACAACACGCACGTTGTTTTTAGACGAAGCTGCCCTTTTACACATCAGGGGACAGAGACAAAAGGAGGAAAGAGAGAATCAATCAGGCCGGTTGGCAGGGAAAAGGGAAATGCAAGGGACAGAGATTATGGTGTGGTGACTGGGCGCTGGAGGTCGGAGGTCAGTGCGGCCACTGGATAATGGGATTAAAGCTATGCGCTGCGTTCATTAGGTGTCGCCTCGCATCACAAGTTAACGCCGTGGCCTCCAGAGCTTGATGCAGGACCAGGGCCTCGTGGATTAGCTGCAGCGGTGCTTGTTGTTTAAGAGGCCTGGAGCTTAGACAGGCCTGTAACAGGTGTCCCTGTCTCCATGTGTGGGGTAAGCCTGCCGTCAAATGTTAAGCAGCGAGTTCAACATCGTTCATTACAGAGTACAAATGGGGGCACATTATGAGTGAGGATATTTCTTACAGGAAGTAGATCTGCAGACCTGAACCCCTCCTACCCCACCCCCCCCAGCACCCCCCCGGCACTCCCCGTTTTAATGAGGCCTGGCCTGCTATATTCGCCTCACAGCTGTTGGGGTGAACAAAGGCAGAAACCATGCACTTAGCTGCCATACTGCACTGTGTCCAGCCATTCAAATTCACTCTAGCCTGTATGTTGATAAAAACAACTTTGCAAGCATGTTTATAAATGTGGTTTTATCAGTAACTCACTGAAATTAGTCTCGATATGTGACACGCATCTGTAATTAGCTGTATTACACTTACTTTTGATTTACATTCTGTATCAGTAGCTTGAAATCTGATATTTTTTCATTCTTTGAGAACAGTGACAACACAAAAGTAACACTTTGATAGAATTACATGCATATACAATTAATTGTATTAGCATTTGCATTCTGTATCAAAAGTTTTGAACGTGATCGTTTTATTTATTGGGATATCAGGCAGCGTCAACCAAAATGGGAGACTCCCATGCATATATAATTATATATCACACTTACTTTCGATCTACAATCTGTGTTATAGATTTGAATGGGATTTTCTTTCATTCACTATGATTTAAAGCAGCGACAACACAAATGTGAGACTGTTTAATATAATTACCTGCATGTAGATTACACTTGCGTTCAATTTACATTCTGTATCATAGTTTTGAATCACATTTTTTTTCATTCACTGTGTTTTGAAGCAGTGACAACACATGTGCGATATTGTTTAAAAGTAATGTTGATCTACACCATGCCTCTGTTGTTGCTGCATTAAAATCTCAGCTGGCATCAGGAGTCACACCTCAACTTTCTTACTGGCCGCAGTCAGAACACGGAGCTCCTCAAATGCAAATGGGCAGAACTGTTAATCATCACTGAGAGACAGTTTAGCGTTGCATTGTTCTCCTGATAGGAGGGCTACTGCACATTTGTAATTCATGACATGTCACCTTTGTCGCAGGCACATTCACTGAGGCCTCCTCTTACACTGCTAGGTATCTCATGTGCATGCGTGACTCCATCATGGATCTGTCACAAAGAGGGAGGGAAATGTCTATGAGGACAGGCACAAAGTGCAGGAAATCACACAGGACATCCTACAGCACCTACAGCTTCCCACACACCAGTGTGCTGTGAAGTCGCACAGCTTCTGTCACAGTGAGAAGTGCAATAGGTGTCATCCTGCCACCTCCTTATGCTAACGAGCATCTTCAGGTGCTTTAACAGCAGCAGTTCTGGAATGAGGTGGCAGCCTACACACACGGCATAAGACCCAATGCAGTATGTTCTGCATATAAAAGCCTTAAATTAGTCAGCAAGCAGATGGCCTTGTCTTTCTCCATGAAAGCCTTGCACTCAAAGAGCGCTCCTTAAAAACAGTTATAAAACTGTAACCCATTAAAGAGCCAAATAATGATGAAACGCTTGTGGTTGTAAAACCCCCATGAATATGTAATAGACCTTGACTGCAGTGTTTAGGCCGTCTTTGGTAATGGCTTACTCCTTGCACAATTGAGCTTGATTGTGGCTAATGTGATGCGAATCTAAACATTATTTAGTGACCTCTGCCTTTCCAACCACATTTTTTTTCATGAACAAAACACCAATTAGCTGTAAGGAGTGAATGTTTACATGACTAAGGGATACTCGCCATTAGGAGGTGAGAGGACTTCCTAACCCCTGGAGGTTCTGAATATTTTTTAAGATTTGGTCACAGAGGGTGTTAGGAATCACTGTAAACACCCTGCCATATTTCACCTCACTGATAAGGCCCTTTCACCCAGCCACCCACCCCTCCCCCCTTCTTCAGTGACACATGCCTTTCCTTTGTTTGCCCTGGTGACACGAGGAATTCTTGCCGTGATAAGGTGTTTTAACTACAACTTACAGTTGCTTTTCTGATAGTATTGTGGGATTTGTGTTCAACTGCAGGGATTAGTTAAATATTTCATATTTTTCACAACATCTCCTTTTTGTGAAGTGAAATAAGGCTTTATGAAAGAAATGTTCTTTTAAGTTTTTTTAATCCATGCTGGCCAACAAACAAGTTAACCACCACTTATATAACATATTTTTTCTTTATATTGTTAAAAGGTGACCATGTCAAGCAGCAGACAGAAAACCCATTTAGCCATTATTGACAAAATCTAGCAAAAAACCCTTAAAAATTAATACTATTGTAAATGAATACTCCTTCTAGTCAACATCTTTTCATTGAAATCCAAATCATAGGAAAGAATTTCTGCTTTTACAATCATATTGATTGATTATTTCGAAAGCACACATTCAACATTCGTCAATTTTTTTCGCTTTTAGCGGAAATAAATGCATTGTTTAAAAATAAAGGAACATAAAAGTGTTTTTTCTATTGCATTTTTGGAACAAAAGTACGAAATTGTATTGCTGAATCATCTCGGGTTAATTTGTGGTGTTCTTAGGCCGAGCAGTTCAGTGAACTTTTGTTGCTGTATTGATTGTGGCCGTTTTTGGTTTATGAATACGTAATGTAACATCCCAGAGATGTTGCTAATAGGTCAGCTGTCCCGCACCAACCTCCCTGTGTTGCTATGGCGTCCCCTTCCTCTCTTCGCCTTGGTGATCACATTCCAGCTGCATTTTGGATGCGAAATTCTATTTCCATGGTAACAGGGAGAGGCCGTGCATCTGGGGTCTCATTTCCTCTGTCTCCCCTCGAGCTGCTCTCATGGCCCCTGGCGCCCACTGGTCGTCCACCCAGACCTTTTACACGACAGCTGGTCAGTGTGGTCACTAGCCTAGATTTAATTAGATACTGAGCACTGGGACAAATGGGGTGGGCTAAGATGTCTCACCAGTGAATAGGTACACTCTGATAATTAGTTCCTCCACGTTTGCCTGGACATCATTTTTTATTCAGGCATGAACATAGCTTGTCTGGTTGGGAAGACGTGTGGAAAACTAATTTCCTTTTACGAGTGAGAAAGGAGTGTGATTAATTAAAATTATGAATGAGTCACATTTTTGTGGATATACACATGATATCTTGTTGCTTGTGACTACATATGGTACACAGTCCCATTTTTGTTAAAAAAAAGATGTGTAACTGTGTTTGGCATTTTTGTTAATTCCATTATTAGAGGAAGTACAAATAAGGTGACGTTTCATCCATCAGTGTTTCATCCAATTGCTAGTTTAGCTAATCAGTACTTCTTCAAATAAAATCAGGTAATGCAGTTAAAACATGATGCCTGAGAGGGGATAATAATAGGTGTGTTTTTTTTGCAATCAGTTCCCAAGACATCAAATACTTAAAGAATTTAATCCTTGATATATTTTCCTGTCTGCATCCATTCTAATGTCAATGGTGTTTTTGCTTGAAAGAACAGCTATTTCCCACATTTGTGGGTTTAAAGTGGTGATGATTTTGCTATACAATGCACAAAAATATGTATAGTAATAAATAGTACTATATACACTGATCAGCCGTAATATTAGAACCATGCAAAGAAAGTGGTGTGATCCCCCATCAAAACAGCTCTGATTTGTTGGTATATGGGCTCCACAAGACATATGAATGTGTTCTTTATTATCTGGCAACAAGGTTTTAAAAATCCTTTAGGTTCTGTATGTTGTGAGTTTGGACCTCCTTGGATTAGACTATTTTTGTCTATCACAGCAGCCATGTACATGTAAAATATTTTCACAGACCAATATAGATACAACTAAAAACAAAGTGTGTCACGTGACCGAGATAAGCATTAAATAATCAATAAAATATTTGATGACCTCCGGTCTATCACGTCTCACTGAAGTTCAATTACCAGTATATTGAAATCTCGGGAATTTGGCTAAGTCAGTAGCTTGAACCCTTTCTTTTGTATTCTAAAAAAAGAGGCCACTGTCATTACAGAGTAGTGTAGCCATGAAGGAGTGTACTCCTGGAACAGTAGGTATATGGTATGTGTCAAATTAGCATTTATATGAGGGCCAGGACCCAAGATTTCCCAGCAGAACACTGCCCAGGGACATCCCATGGCTTGTACTAAATATTGCATACCACAAGACCTGCTGAGTTGGAGATGCTCTGACTCAGTCATATAGCTATCTCAGTTTGTCTCTTATTTTCCCCACCTCTCAAATGCACCCAGTGACAAAGAGTCTCAATTCCATCTTGCTTCAAAGCAATGGGAAACATGGTTGACCAAAAACGGGCCTTTTCTGGATAAATGTCAAAACTAGGACGTTTTTAATGAGATGTTTTCAGTTAACAAAACAAATATGGCATATGGCGGTTGGGAATATCTAACATTAAATTGCTTAATATCCATTGCAGTCCTTTTTCTGGCTCAACTCTGTCCCTGTTTGCCTCTTGGTCAACTCCACATTAGCTTTATCGGCACTGTTTTAACCTTCACCCCCCAGGCTAAGTGCAGCAGGCCTGTTGTTTTACTCCATTCTGAGGAGTGATTTGGACAAGTTACCCAGTGCCAAGTGCCAGGAATTGCCCCTTTCCCAGGCTGCCCAGGTCTCCAGACTGCTTATGGGACAGAGGGCTCCACAGCCAGCCTCATAACTCATACTTGTCTGGTTCCTCGCGGCACTCAATGGGGCTGAATTGAGCAGAGTCTGAGCCTCCTTTTGTGTGGCTCTGTTAAAGAGCGAGACAAGGGCAACTGCTGTTGTTGGCCGTGACCATGAACCAGCCTCCCTGTGTTGCCACATGACGCCTGTCAACTGCCTGCCTGCGTGGTAATATGGCTCTATTAAACTCTTGTGTGTTTTCACGCACAACATTTCGAGCTTTTAATTCAACTAGGCCCTAATTTCAACCAGGTTGGGCCTTCGGGTCAATTATACATTTATTCTTCCCGTGCACAAACCGTAAATTAGATCCTGAAACAGTTAACACTCTAGTCATACTTGTCATTCTTATATTTCCCATAGAGTGTTGTAAAGGGATGATAGCACAGGTTCTTGCCTTGAAATGTACTTTTATAGTGGTTTTAAATGGGTTAATTCTCTGGAGAATTCCACAGATACCCACAAACTATTCCTGCTGTGAAAAACAATCTTGTCGTACAATAAAGTGGTTTGTTTACCTTCATTTGAAGCAGACGCCCATGTCTACTGAAATGAGTGACCACTTTACTGTAATTCAATGCAATTTTAAATGAACACTTTAAGTGATTCCCCTTGTGAAATACATGAAGCCCGTCTTTGTTTAAGTATGCTAGAAATGGGAAACCTGCCTGTTTCTCCCTGCCAGGAAATAGTGCTGGTGGTGTTCTTCGGAGTGGAGTATGTGGTGAGGCTGTGGTCAGCAGGATGCCGCAGCAAATACGTGGGTATACTGGGAAGACTTCGCTTCGCTAGAAAGCCCATCTCTATTATTGGTGAGACCATGAGAAATCATTGTTCCAATTGTTTTGTTAACCTATTAAACCACAGGCTCATTAGTCAGTTGTCAGCTACTATGAGACTAATTTATATTTCATGTAGTTTTGAGAGTGAACCCTTTATGCAGACCCTTGCAATTGTTTATTAGAGTGTTTCCCCATTTGCATGCCAGTATGCCATAGTGCCGCAATAACTTTTCATGTTTTGTTTAGCTGTCCAGAAGATTGCTCTTTGTGTTTGTACTCACAGACTTAATTGTGGTGGTGGCCTCAGTCATTGTTCTTTCAGTGGGCTCCAATGGGCAAGTCTTCGCTACTTCTGCTGTCAGGTAAAGAGCATGCAATTTAGTTTAAGTGCATTAGTTATAGAATTCTTAATTTTTATCTAATGGTTCCACATTTATTTATGGGTTTTTTTGCCCAGAGGAATTCGTTTTCTACAGATTCTGCGAATGTTGCATGTGGACCGGCAGGGAGGGACGTGGCGGTTGCTGGGCTCAGTAGTCTTCATCCATCGACAGGCAAGGAACTTCCACAATTGTGCATTAAATACACTTATTACAGTACATGCAGTTTTTAAGGTATGCATGGATAATGAATATGTCCCTCCAGGAGCTGATCACCACTCTTTATATTGGGTTCTTGGGCCTCATCTTTGCCTCCTACTTTGTGTACCTGGCGGAAAAAGATGCCGTCGACAGCAGTGGAGTCACAGAATTTGCCAGCTACGCTGATGCTCTGTGGTGGGGAGTGGTAAGCACTATTTGTGGATTAAGAAGCATTTTACAAAAGAACAACATATTTGCCATAGCAATGCACATTTCCCACTTTTGAGACTAATAAAGGTTTGTCTTAGCTTCATTGAAACCATAAGTCATGATGCTTTCAGCTGAGATCAACCACCAGAAATATGCAAATGCTCATGTTATATTTTCATGTCTGTATAAGACATTATGTTGCAGATACAGAAGTTTTAAATATTAACTGAAAGGTTCTGGTGAACCTCCAAGCATTACTGGTTTGAACTGAAAGCTTCAAGTATTAGATTTATTGTGATTGCATCACAGTGCGAGATTTTGTTATGGCAAATATTTCTTGCCCATAAAACCGATGCATCTAGCTTGCAAGAGTC
Organism: Ladigesia roloffi; assembly: GCA_037577295.1. Taxonomy (NCBI): domain Eukaryota; kingdom Metazoa; phylum Chordata; class Actinopteri; order Characiformes; family Alestidae; genus Ladigesia; species Ladigesia roloffi. Next base: position 18,270,066 of record JBBKCR010000038.1, read on the forward strand.
TTGTTAATTGTAATGACATATGTTGTTTTTTTCATGCTTAAGGTGACAGTCACCACCATTGGTTATGGAGATAAGGTGCCACAAACATGGTTAGGGAAGACCATTGGCTCCTGTTTCTCAGTCTTTGCTATCTCCTTCTTTGCTCTGCCTGCGGTAAGTCACAGACTCTAATTTAGAAACCTAAAGTATATTTCATAAATCCTTCACAAGCTCTTTTGAAAAGATAAAGAAAAGCATTTCTTCAGGGCATCCTGGGTTCAGGCTTTGCCTTGAAAGTCCAGCAGAAGCAGAGACAGAAACATTTCAACAGGCAAATCCCTGCTGCTGCATGTCTTATACAGGTCGGTTCGAGCTGAGCTCAGTGCATTGTTGTTGATTTCATTTTCCTTAGTAAGTGTGTGCTATTCTACGGTGGAACTCCTTTCAGCTTGCTTTTTGTTTCCAATCTTCTTCAGACATCCTGGAGGTGCTTTGCCATAGAGAACCCCGACTCTTCCACCTATAAGATGTTTGTGCGAAAGAGACCAAAAGACAATACCCCTGCACTGTCCAGTCCAAAGCCCAAGAAAACTGTTAGTAGGACAGATTCATTATGAGATTCCTATCAGATCTAACCTGTAAGCGACTGATCAGGCAATTTTTATATGTTTTAACTTCAGCTTGACGATATACTACACTTTACACATTTCAAATATTCTATGTCTTTTCATCACAAATCAGAGCATTGGCTACTACTCAAAACCTTCTCATTCAGCGATTTCCTTTGTTTTTATGATTGGCAACATTGTAGATTAATATAGAAAATATCACCTATTGCTCTGATGACAGCGTTGCACACTCTTTTTTTTATTCAGATTCATGAGGAATTGACCTGGAATGGTATATAATTAACAGGTGTTCTTCAAAAAGAGTTAATTAGTGGAATTTCTTGCCTTCTTACTGTGTTTGGGATCATCAGTTTTGAAGGTTGGGTTGGTACACAGTTAGAGACCCTTTTCCGGTTCAACTCCAGATTATGGAAATAACCACTTAACTAATAAAAAGAGACAATAGTCCATTACTTCTTCATTACAAAATATATTCTTGATATGCGTTTTTGTGTACTGCATAATACAATGTGTTCCTTAATCATTTTGTTTGATTTCAGTATTAGGCCTTGTACACATGGATGTCTGAATCAAGGGTTTTTTAGCCGCTTTGTGCGCCAGGTGACTAAGTACAGATTATTTTCCTGCTCATTAGAGCAAATCAGAGTGTCCACACAGATGTACAGCGTAGGCTCTCAGTCGGCTGCACATTCGTGTGGCATCAAAAAAATGTTGCATGCAACATCTTCTTGGCGTAAATATCAGCCAGAGGGTTATAAAACAATAACGTCATTGTAACTTTTAAGAATTTGTTTTCAATGTAGGAATACAAATCAAGATGTCCAACATGTCAACAATCTACAATCTGAAGAGTATAATTACTGCCCCCACAGGAAAACACACAAAACTACACATCGGGCTGCAGCCTGGCATTAAATAGTGCCAGTAAATTGCCCCTCTGAAGTCAAACAAGCACAGATACAAAACGCAACAAAAACGCTTATGGCATTCAAAGCACTTTCATTTATCCAAAATTCAAACATCCATTTGGAGAAGGCCTTTATCTACAATGTAGAAAATAATTCAAACAAAGATAAAAAACAGAATGTGAAGGTGTGTCCAAACTTTAGACCAGTTGTGTATATGTTCAATGTAAACGATAATCGAATGTGATAGAAACAATACCTATAATATGTTTACCTACTTTTATCTAGCAAGCAAACAGTACAGAGAAATTATGCATACATATAGTGAAGAGTAAAGTGAAGATGTTCAGAGTATAATGTAGCTGTGTAGCCACTACAGACATGAACATATCATGTGAAACATGGTAATAACAGTTTAAGTAGTTTTCAACCCTATCCCAGACAGGGATTAGTCTAGACCCGGACTACATTTCTCCTTTAAGGAAAATCTCCATTTGTAATACTGTGCAATGTAGTCCAGAGTTTAATCCCCTTCTGGGAAAGTGCCCTTAAGAGTCGATTTTCCCCGTCAGAGATTAATTAAACTCATGTACTGCATTTTCCTTTCAGTGGATGATCTCCATTCAAAATGCTTCATAATCCAGGACTAATCCTTGTCTAGAAAAGTGATTTGAGTTGATCTTAAATTAATACAATAAAGCCCTTGGACCTCAGACATTTGTTAAGTACTAGTAGATGTGAATATTTGTCTTTGTACTGTCAGGTGAAGATGAGGAGAAAGACGAAGAGCACTGAAAAGGATAACGGCCCAAGCTCTCCCACAGTCCCCACAATTACCTATGACTTTGACAATGGAAAAGACCCGAGTCAGGACACGGTGTACAGCACTGAACTGTCAGGTATTATCGGTTCTTTGCCGGATCGGACCGGTTTACTGATTTCCTTCTAGCATCTCAGAATTCTGCTCAATCATTTTTGCTCTGCTTTCACATTCATTGCTTTTTGAATCTGTTTGATTTCTGCACACTCATCATTTGTCTTCCCAACTCACTTTTCTCCTCATGATCACTGTTCATGACAGAGGCAAATGCTCTGAGAAGATTTGGTGAGCTGCTGTTCTTTTTAATTGCTGCATGCATTTTCCATCGGCAACATGATCAGAAAATTTTTTCAAAAATTTGCATCTGAGGTGCATTAATGTGCTCGATAGCCAGTGAAACAAAGAAGATAACGTGTATAACTCCTCCTCTTGTAGATCGACAGCAGTCGTGGGCCTCTATAACCTCCTTCCAGTTCTCCCCTCTTCCAGGTACAGTTCTGGTGCATTCAAATACGTATTAGAAACACTTTCCCCCTTAATAAGTGGTTTAGCACTTGTGTCATCTCACTTTTTTATGTTAGGAATGTGGGAAAAGCACTACTGATATAGAAAAGCAATGTTTAAAGTAATAGCTATTAATGTTGATGCTTTGCTCACTTTACGTTTTATAATATTGCTGTATATATACTGTAGCGTACATGTTCTTATAGGTAATTTTAGAGCCATTTCTATTGGTCTCTTCATCTTGCCATATGGCATAATAAAGAAAAACGAATGTTTTTATATGACCAATAAATGATAATAAACCGAAAAAAAATTAGGGGTGGTTAAATTTTTTGTTGTTGACTGTGAAAATGACTATGGACTACATTTGATCCACTTTGTGCCAAGCACCTTGTGAAGCAACACTATTTGTGTTTCAATGTGAGTCTGTGTGTGCGTTTGTAGACAAGAAAAGATCCGGGCTTTTGGATGTCCAGTCCCCTCCCCCGATCCCGAGGAACAGCAGTTTTGCGGATGATCTTGAGCTGGAGGCGGAGAAGGACGGCCCTCTCCTGCCTGTCACCCATGTGTCACAGTGAGTGGAAACACAAAAACACACACCAACACATGGCATTGCTTGTGTCCCTGAAAGGACGTTTCTCTCTAACAAACATGACAGACACGGCGACCGCATTTCACACAAAATGAGGAAGTTAGTTTGACTACTTTGATTTAGTGGCACCGTGAGTGACACTAGGTGTCATATCCATTTTTGTATAGTTTTTATCTTATGTACCATGTCTCCACCTAGTAAATCATCATGTGCGGAAGAGTTTTAGCATCATAAGTCAATATACAGTTACATTCTTTTTTTTGAGCAATTGGTTTTATTTTACATTACAGAATATACAACACAGAATATAGAAAGTAAATAGTTTTCTCCTACCCATCCCACCCTATACATTAATACACATACAAACCATAAACTTTACATACCCAAGAAATATACATAAACATAAAATAAAGAAAAATAGATAAATAAATAAATAGATAAATAAATACATACATGCATACATATCTACATAAATACAACCCTCATGTCGAATACCAAAATATAAATCAGCGATGATCAGGAAGTCCCTTAATTTTTTTGTAAGCAAGTAACTAAAGTCCTCGACGTACCTTTATGCATGCGAGTGGTTGAAATCTCCATGGCAATAATGTTGAGCAAACTGATAGCCCATTGGTGTCTAGACATTCAATTTGGAGGGCACCAACGGCAAACCAATAGTTTCTTGGCTGCTGTAAAAGCAGCGAGGAGGAGGTTTTTTTTAAAGGAGGTAAGAGGTTTTTTCATTAAAAAAAAGAGTGGGAGTTAACAACAGATCCCTACCTATTAGATTAGGATATATCAATGGTTAGCTGATTCCAAAAAGAAAAAAAAAGACTTGGACACTCCCAGAAAAAATATTGAAACATTCGTACTACCCCCTGAGAACATAGATTACAGTTTGGAGAAGAAGAAATGTTCATGTGGAATCGTTTCAGTGGAGTCAAATATATGCTGTAAGCAAACTTCCAATGAATCATTTGCTGGTTAGGATTCCTGGAAGATATGGCCTTCTCACGTGTGGCAGGCGATAGTATCTTCTATCTCATTTCCCAGGTCTTTTGACCACACAGTGACCACACCAAGAGCTTTATATGGTCATTTAAGGAAGGAAAAATAAATGTAGAACCAGCACCATGAGAATTATCAAGACAAATTTATTTTTCGGAGTGGATGGAGAGGTAAATCCACATCTAGAGGAACCCCATAAGAGCGCATAGCCCATTTTTGATATGAAGATCCATGATCTTTAATGTCCTGAAAGGTTCTTAACCTCTTTTCATTAAATAGTTTTAACCCCACACTCAGCCCACTGAGAGTAGTGAAATGGGACATTACCAGTCAATAACTTATAATTATTGAATAGAGGGGAATGATGGTGCCCTTTAACTGCAGATTTCGATTGTCTTTCTGCGGCCCACCATGTAGAGATTACATGAGATATTATTGGGCCAATGCGCAGCTTACACTGCTTAATAGAAATACTGCAAAAACGAAGGTCTTCAAATCAAAGTGAATAGTCCTGGACAAGACTGGACAAAAAAACAAAGAAACATATGT
>JBBKCR010000038.1:18282497-18292908 GCA_037577295.1 Ladigesia roloffi
TGTATTTATATATATGTATGTGCGTGTGGGTGGATGTCTCTACATACATATAAACATGCATGTGTGTGTGTGTGTGTGTGTGTGTGTGTGTGTGTGTGTGTGTGTGTGTGTGTGTTGCCCTGCACTTGCACTGGCTCAATGTTTCTCTATCTTGATGATAAGATTAGACAGAAACTCCAGAAACTGATTGTTTCCCTTCCTGTTTGTCTAGTCCTGATTACACTCCAATTAGTTTGCCCCTCTGGGAAGAGGTCAGAAAAACGTCTCTGGAAGAATTACGAACATGTAAAAATCCAATAACCTGAGCCATTACTCTTGCATACCCAGTTATCTTTTTTCCTTGTTTTGGAGTGTATGGTCACTGTTGTTGCAAAACCTTCCATCTCCAAACGGACTCATTTTCAACTACTGAGAGGAGTCTCCAACAGCATGTGTCCGTCTCACTTTATCATTCAGTATCATCTGTGTTAGCCAGGCAGAAAATGCTTCTCTGTCCACTCACCTTGTTTACTTTTCTCATTTCCCTGCTAATGACTCCTCTCTGAAGTGTTCTAGCTGTTTACCTCACTGCTTAACTGTACAGCATCACGATCATTTCAGCTCCAATCAAGTCCAGAGATGCCTCAAACAAAGCGATGGTGCTCTGCGCTTGAGAGAGGCCGCCTGCAGCTAGTGCTTCAGGATCAGCTGCCTTTTATTTCGTCCCCTTTGACGATCATTCAGCGCTACAAGCCCGTCCTGAGCTGAGGTCAGTAATTAAAGGGCAGGGCCGTGTTTTGTTGAACACACCCTGTTAAGAAGAGCTTCGTTCTTTTGATGCGAGTGGGCAGGCTCTTCAGAGCGGGGTGTTGATGGCAGTAACGGCGTGGCCGTTTCCTGTCCCACGCTGCAATTCTTTGATCTTTATTTAGTGTACTTGTCACTGTCATTGTCACAAGCACAACATCCGTTAGTATCCACATGGACAAGCACGCACATTATGACCTTTAAAATGTTCGAGCCCTCGGCCGAACACTGAGAGATCGCTTGGGATTTTATTAATCCAAAAAATGTGGATCTTGCATTAGATCACAAAGGAGTTCATCTTTTCAGGGTTTGCCTTGACACTGTTGCCTTCTAATTTACGTAAACTTGCTTTATATCTCTTATAAAAACACATTATAATAATATATATAAGTTTTTTCCCACAGATTTGGTTAAATAGTAATGTTTGTGTTTCTTGGTTGCTATTAAATGTTTCCTGGCTTCTGTATGCCATCTATTCAATTATAGTAATAAAACAAAACTGGTGAGACACAAACAAAGCATTGGTTTCGTTGCTTTTTTCTGTTGTGGCCTTACCAACATCAACTTATAACAGAAAAGAGAGACAAGGCTATGTGTTTCTGTGCATCTTATTTTGCTTTTTATCATTGTTTTTGACAGATATCTGAGCTCAATGTCTAGTTTAAACTTAAATAGATATTTAAACAGAGCATGTTTAAACTGAATGTGTGCAGTGAAAACAGGCATGAGCCCTAAATTATAAAATATAAATAAAAAAGAAATAAAAGTCTCACTTGTTTCTTTGTTGAGTTGAGTTTGTGTACTATTTGAACTTGGAGCCAACACACTATTAGGCGTGTCATATGATGACATATACTAAATAAATATTATACATTTTGAATAAATTAAAATTGTATAAAAATGAAAGGAATATAATAAAATGTAAACTAAAAGAAAATGACAAAAAAAAATGTATGTGAAGCTGCTACTTCAAAGAATCTCTGGATACAAGCGGTAATCTCGCATCTCACGTTAAGTGAGATAATGTGATTCAAGCAGTGTTGAAAGGATTTGCGCAATGTAAGTAAAGGAGATGTCCTATTGATCAACTGGTAGTAAATGAAGCATGTACATCTAAAGCACGAAAATAAATCAACTGAATCCTCATGAATTGCCACAATAAATGCATTTAAATCTCCTATGTTTTCAGCTATTATTTTTACCAGTATATAAATTAATGAAATACATTTTGAAATGCTGATTTGGTGAAAATGCTCGTCTGAAGGACGGGTAGATTCTCTTGCCATCTGCTTAAGGTTAGGATGCTTGTGGTAAAGAACTGTCATGGCATCTTCTGCTGAGCGCTGTTGTTTACAGCTTCACATTTGAATCCTTTATCTCGGTTCCTCCTTCCATTTCTCTTGTTTTTCAGACTGCACAATTCCTTTTTAAAGTGGGTTTTTTCTCCTGTTTTCACATCTGGTTGCTATCAGCCAGTGTGAAATTGGATTGGGAATGGGACAGAGATTCCTCTTCCTCTGTTGGTGTCGTCGTTCTCTTGTTCTCTCTCTCTCTGTTTCACTCTCTATCTCTCTCTATCTCTGTCTGTGTCTCGCTCACCCTGTCGGTCCCAGGGGAACCCTTTCTCCCTTTGCCTAAGTTCTTGCCAGTGTTTGCCATTAGCCAGGCTTTGTGCCAGCACCAGAGGCAGATGGTGACCCTGATGAGGTCATGAGACCAGCGTTGCTATGCTGGTAACCAGGGCTGGGGAGAGGAAGTGGCGCTGCCTCGTGGACAGATGGGTTGGTTCCCATGTTCCGTCCCCCCACACTCTCTGTCTCTCTCTCTCTCTCTCTCTCTCTCTCTTTCACACACACACACATATGCATACACACTCTCTGGTCTACCAAGTGTTCTGCAGGAATGACCAATGATACTTAAATTCCCATTCCAGAGCACAATGTTGTACATTATTACGTTCACACTCAGACTCTGAGACTCTTCATGAGCTAAAGATTCCTAATCCTGTTGCTGGTGTACTCCTCTCTTGGATATTCTGTTGTTTTTCCAGCTGTAACTCACCTTATTCCTCAAATCAGATCATTTCCAGAGTTGATTTCCAAACATTTCTTGGAGTTTCTCTTTTGGTTACAAGAGATTTTTGTGAAACCTGTCCAAACATGCTCGAGTTTTTTTGAAAACAGAAAATGTGTAGGACAGTTGGGAAGGTAGAGCTACTCAAAGACAGAGTAGGTACAACACTCACACAGCTTTCATTGTTAAAACTGCATCCTGCAGTGATGACGAATCATTGTGTTTCATAGGCTTTTATCTTAATAGTTTCATAGGCTTAAATTGAATAGTTATGTAATGAATGTCAAAGCACAGGGGTGTCCCTCTCCGGTCCAGGAAGGGCACTTTGATGGTTCTCCTCCTCAGTCACATTCGCCAAAACTGACATTTATCTGGCGAGGCGGACCAGGAGTTTCTGAGCAGGGAAATCCCCAAAACATGCTGGACCAAGAACCTCCAGGACTGGAGTTTGACTCTCCTGCTCTAGTGGAATGTAAGACGTGTGCTAAGGCTGATGTATTGAATCATTTTCTTCTCCTGAGAACAGCTTGCTTCTCATATTTACCCAACCATATCAGTTAGGACTTGTTTCTGCTGTCGGCGACATTCACATTTCATGATTAAAATGAAAATGGCAATTTGTTTTGGATTGGTTCTTCATAGTCTGCACAATGGCCATGTGTTTTTGTAGAGACAATTTTGTCACTAAGAGGAACTGGAGGGCTTTATAGTTGGGAATATTATCACTTACTGCTTGTAACTTGCCAGAGGGATTCTGGTTCAAGTTCTGAATGGCTCACCAGGGAGCCATATATTGGCACTTGCCTGGAGCCATGCATATATGTATTATCCTCCATTTCCCCATGTTGCCTTGCCAAGGAAGATCCAGACTCCCTCAGGCAGCTGTGTTCGTGAAGTTATCCAGGCCTCATAGCCTGCAGCCTGTCTAATGCTAATGCCTTTCTTTGAAGGGCTCTTGTGACCGGTGTGGCAGACACCAGATGGAAGCATTTGTATGGCAAAACAGCATAAACACTACTTGTAGACCAAGACATAGATTGACACGTACATACTTACCCATTCCTCATGATAAAGAAAAATGCAAATTTTCAATTACATTAAATGATCCTATTGTGTAAAGAAACAAAAGGTTATCTATAGGAAGGAAATAACCGCTTGCACTCACATACACCCACTTGTTTTCATGTCAGAATGGGGTGTCATTTATGGGTATCATGTGTATAACACATGTTAGTACATATAGGTTGAAATCTTTTTTGTTTACACTTCATTATAGGGTAGCACTCTTGTATGCCATTCATTCTTATTCCAAACTACTTTCTGGAGACACTTGTGGGAATAAACCTTAATATGGGTTTATGGGACTTATGTGGGTCTTATATAGTGGTTGACCGTCAGCAAATTCAATGGAAATTTGTAAGTTTACTGTAAATTGTATGTTTTTAAAATGCAATATGGATATTTTGTTAAAATTGCTTCAGAAGATCCAGACCATTGTCCTTCAAGGACAGCTCATGTGACATGAAAACATACAGACACACACTAGCATGTGCACACTTGTTCAAAGGCTTGGAAAGCTGAAAGAAGGGTTTGTGTTCCTTTCTAGACCCCATGTCCTGGTTATGACCTCTCTTTGTGTCTGTCAGGGGCATTGCCTGGACTTTCCATCCGTAGGGACTGCTTCAGGCTCACCTGAGGGCTTTTCCCAAACCAGATTGGATTGATTTGCAAATGTTTGTGTCAGAAGCGCAATCTGTGTTTAGAAGCTGTTGACTTGAGGATGCTCCTGGCACTTTACAGCCCTATTGTCCTTACCTTTACTTATGACCATAAATAAGTCTTTCATTTGGCTTGAATGGCAAGTAATCAAACACAAACATGAGAATAACTAGAACTCTTTTCCCATTCTATTCTATTTAAATGTACTTTAAAAGAGACTGTTCCCAGCTTTTGAAAGACTCACATTGACTTTGCTTTCAAGTTGTAATGTCTCTTTCTCCTTGTCTTTTGTTCCCTGCATGAATAACGTGATCTATAAACACCCAGGTTGCGGGAATCTCATCGAGCGGCCATTCGGGTTGTCCAGAGAATGCGCTACTTTGTGGCCAAAAAAAGGTTTCAGGTAAGGCTTTTAGATGTTCTCTAAGTTTGTTTTTTCTGAAGTCTTACTGCCGTTCCTGTTCACACATATCTTAATCTGCTTTAATACTGAGGTCTTTGCTTTTGATTTAATCCTTGACAAGCTTCTAGATATTTTTGGAACTGAGCCCTCGGAAAATCATTTGTAGGGTCAGCAAAATGTGAGTAATTACATAGACTTATTAGGTCTGCATGAGAGGTTGTGATCTTATTAGAATGTAATGCTTATCTGGGTGCATACTGGAATTAGAGCGTGTTCTGGCCCAAATGCTTTAGCTGCGAAATCTTTTGGGATATTTTCCTTAAGTAAATGTTATTTAGGCAACATTTTTGCACCTATTTCTATAAATATAAGGGACATGTATGACGTTTACATGCATTTATGTACAAGCAATATTCATATTTCATTTTTACATGACCATTTTCTAAACTTCTGATATTCAATTAAAACAGTATGCTTTCGTTATTTTGCCTTTCAACCTGTGCATGCAAATCACTTCCGCTCTGACTGCCATCACCAAACCAGTTATTTTAAATGAAACAATGTTCATGCTAACATTTAACTATTTATATTTATAAAAAACAAAGAACATTTAGGTTTCAGTTGTATGGGCCCTTTAAATCATGGAAATGAATGGAATTCCACTGTTAGCAGCTGTAAAAAAAATCAAGGAAAGTCATTTTATAACTAAATGGAACAACTAGAGCAATTAATCTGGGGTAAAATTCTCAGAATGTACCTTAAACAGTATGTAGCCACAGGGGGAGCCTGCAGCAGAGCCTAATATCTCATTATTGAGACAAACTAATCCTTTATTTTAAAAGTAAATCTATATTTATATTTATATTTAGGACACCATTTCTATATTTTATAGGGTACATCTAGTGCTCTATAAGTTTTTGTCCTCAGCTTGGTTGATTAGTGACCTTGCAAACATTGCAAACAAGTTTGTTTGTCAGTTGTCAGTAAAATCTGGTCACCCAGCCCTAAAACTGTACACACTCTCCTCTTGTTGTAGGCACTCAACTCTGATCACAGTTTTCCGTTTTGTTCTCTCTCTCTCTCTCTCTCTCTTTGTCCTCCTTCCCTCTTAGTGTCCTTTCAGTTGCCTTTGCTTGCCACACTTACGAATCTCTGAAATCCCCTCGCCCTCCCCCTCCCACCCTTCTCTCCTCTCACACACTTGTGTGACACCAAACACAGAACCATGACTGTGTGTGGGATGCTGTCAACCACTTTCGCTGTGTCTAAACTCATGGCGATGTTTGCTCGTCCTTGAACAGATTTACTCTTTGTCTGAATTGGGTGCTTCCCACCACAGATGTGTTAATGTTTGCATTTTTTTGTCAGGCTTTCCTTGCTTAAGCAACTTGGAGGCTTATAACGAACATGTGACTTTCCACATTCCCCGCTCATTACTCAGCAACTTCAAATGAAATCAAACAAGCGAGAGTGTCGATGTCTGGCCCTAATCAGGTTCAAAAGCGAGGAATCAGCGCTTGATCAATATTTAGGTTTGGCGTCGGCAGATGCAGCTTCTCCTCTTCAAAGGAAAAGCTCGGCAGATCCTAGCGTTTGATCTAAGGCTGTAAAGATGTCAGGTGATGATGAAAGTTTGTAAAGTTTCACATGGTGTTCATGAAGTAATTGTAGACTTCACAAAAATCCACCATGCCAATTAATCAGCAGTTCATTCACAGTGTTTCATTACAGCATTTTGTCAGAGGTGTCTCCACTTGCCAAGCATTATTTCATGTCATTCACACTAGATAAATGGAAACAAATAAAATACGACACTGTGTTTATGTATACTGCAGCAAGCAAGAAAACCGTATGATGTGAGGGATGTGATTGAGCAGTATTCTCAAGGCCATCTAAACCTCATGGTGCGCATCAAGGAGCTTCAGAGGAGGTACAGCTTTGAATGCTCAAGATCAGGCACTTGTGACTTGATGATTATTAAAAATTGCTGCAAGTTGGTGCCAGTTTTTTTTTTATAATTTGCTAAGGATGTTGTCTTGTATTGAATATTTGGTTTCATTCTAATGTGTTTTGAGCAAATTAATGTATAGACAAATGCACACCACATTCTTTGCAAAACTGCACAATATTTTACTTTAAGTGCAAATGTAGCCGGAAACTATCCTGAAATTTCTCCGGGGTTCAAATAATGTTTTTTGCTAATTATTCATAATAACCCTTAAATGAACAGACATTTTTACGTGTTTATTCTTTAGCTTAGAAAAGCCGAACATATCTTGGCCAGTTATGCTGTTTGTGTTCTAAATGTTAATGATTTTATGTAATTTGACACTGGAAATATACAACCAAGACACAAAAAGTGTCAATTATTCAGTTGTGCAAATGGTTTTTCAACCTTGGTAACTAATAGAACATTCATAAATATAATTTGTGTTATATCAACAGCCATAAGAATGTATATCTTACCTGCTCTTTACCTGTTTTCTATAGACTGGATCAGTCCTTGGGAAAAATTACCTTGTTCCAGACCAGTTCAGGTACAGTCAGTCAATGTAACCACTTTACCTCTTCAAAAGGAAGCATTTTTTTATTCCCAAACGCCTGCTTGCTTTTCTCAGTGTTTTGCTTTGTCTTTGTTGACGTTACTACCTTGTGCTCATGATTCCGGTGGTATTCCTGTTTCCCTCAGACCGCGCCAAAGACAGAGGTTTAAATACTATTGGCTCCAGACTCAACAGGATGGAGGAGAAGGTAATGTTTTTGCATGTTTGTGTTCAGCGAGAATGCGATTGTGATTAAGTTGATGGAGATGCTGAATTTCAGATGAGTAGAATTCCTCAGCTGCCTCGCCCGGCATGCCTTGAGACAGAATCACAGAATCTAAAGAACAGAATGATGGGAATTCACTGACCCAGAATGAACAGCCATTCACATTTTCACTTGTACATGTCCGTATGAGCCAGACTTCAATTTGTTAATGGTCTGAGCTTTATCATTTCTGTTGAAAATTCCTCAGATCTAAATCTCATCCCTCACTCAGCAGGTTTATACCTGTGGCAAAGTGAGACGCCTCCTCACCCTTCATTCAAATGTCACTTTTAAACTTATTCCTTGAGCATTTCTCTGAGTGATGTGTGCTGATAAGCACATTTAGAGTCTGAAAGAAACTGCTTTCTTCACGTATGTGTGTGTGTGTGCGTGTGTGTGTGTGCGCGTGTGTGCATGTAATGAGAAAGCTCTTAGCCTGACTGACAGACATCGACTCAGGAGCTTTGCAAACACTCACTCTGCTCCTGTTCATTTGCCACTCTGGCTCTAAATCCTTTTACAAACACTTTTCATCCCAGACATGAACTCAGGGGAACACACACACACTTACACACTCCCTCCCTCCGCCCTCGCTTCTCTCGTCTGTAGCTCTTGCTGTCTCTGACTCTGTCTGTTTATCAGACTGTCTGTCTTTCCGCCTCTCTCTCTCTCTCTCTCTCTCTATCTCATCAATTTTAATTACCTATTTAAATTCTATGGAAGAAGAATTCACTTTCATTAGTTTGAAGGCGTTCTGTTCTGAGAAAACCAGAGAACATTTCCATAAAAAGAGACTGGTACAAATTTCGCTAGAAAATTTACAAAAATCACAGAGCTCTCCAGAGCCTTCTGAGCTGGATTGCTTGCACTATTTTTCTGTCTCCACTGTGGACCCGTTTTATTTGCCAGGGAGAAAGTGATGACAGCAGCCAGGGATGGCAGGATGCCCTGCCCCATGAACTGTTGTGCTTCTTCCCATAATTCGGCAGTAAACAGGAAGCAGACAGTGTCTGAGATAAACAGGAACAAATAGCCGGAGCTTTTTAGGCAAACAGCCGCCTGAAGTATTTTGCTGACCTGCTCTCTGTATTCTTCTCTGCCACCCACTGTGACACCAGACCACACTGGAACTTACAGTTGATGTAAAAAGTGGACACACGCCTGTTTAAAATGCCAGGGTTTTGTGCTGTTCTCACTTATGCAACCAGCTTATTGTATGTATTTTTATTTTTACCTACCAAATTTGTTTGTTTTTCAATTGAGTTGTACAGATTATAGGTCACATTAAAGGAGTGAAACCTTTTGGTCTCATTTTTTTACAGCTCAAAAAACCTGGCATTTTAACAGGGGTGTGTACACTTTTTAAATCAACTGTATATCAGTGCAGCATAAATATGTATTTACTGTATTTGTATGATGTGCCGTACATTGAAAGCACTCTGAAACAAGGGCACTTTGAATATACATGATTAAAACGTCAGTTATGTGCACATTGAGACAATATTTTACATCAGCATGACTTAAAGACAGCAGCTGCATTGATGCAACATATTTTATGTGAGAAAATTGAATGTCTAGTGTGTGTTGGAATATATTTAATTCCTTTGTAATATATTGCCAGCATATTCCACTATGGTCCAATTTAATGTAAGCATGACAAATTAAATGGTCAAAAAACAGTTAATGGAGCATAGCAAATGCTTTGTTATGAGTCTTTTAAATTCAAATCTGGGATGTATATTGTGTAAAAAAAAACAGATATTGCCCAAAGTAAATCAACGATTCAGACAATATTTAAAGTGATACATTTTACGGGAAAATGAAGTACTAATCTAAACAACATACTGTAAGATCAGTTCATTACTTTCTTCAACACAGGAAATGGTTCTTTTGATTTCTATTCTATGTGATCAGCAGCTTCGTACGAACCATGGGTGACCACATGACCCTATACAGTATTAGCACGCAATGTGATGACATGGAATGGCGAATTTGAAGCATGTCAGTTATCCCCACTAAGTGGTTTCAGCTGTTCCCAGTCATGGCAGACAGCTCCAAGTCCCATTCCACTTCATTTGAGCTGGTGCTTGTCTCTCTGTGGTTAGCGGGGTGTATATTTGTATATGTGTGTCTACGTGGGAGAGCCTGCGCATGTTTACATGCTGAGCCTCATGCCATGTGCTGTATGGCCATGTGTGTTCTTAATGCTATCATGGTATAAACGAAGTTGTTGGTCAGAAGCAACTTGTCTGTTGATTCTTAATGGAGTGTAGACAGACTCGGCTCCAAACATCACTTAACATGGACCGGACCTTTAACCCCAGAGTAGTATATCTCCACATGCATCCAAACATATATTATAAACACACGGCTGCCTCATGTCTGCACATATTCATTTGTTCAGCAAATAAGAAACAACAATATTAGCATGCTCTTCATCGTACTTCTAAATAGTCCATGCCAGATAAATGTAGCCGGGTATTTGAGAGAGGCTGAAAGGACACAACTTTGTGTTTAAAAGGACAGTTTACGCTAAAATGAAAAATTGATGTTTATTTGCTTACCCCCAGGGCATCCAAGTTGAAGGTGACATTTTTTCCTCAGCAGAACACAAACGCAGAT
>JBBKCR010000038.1:18304854-18329551 GCA_037577295.1 Ladigesia roloffi
GAGCTGTGTGTCACTAACAGGCCCCCCTGAAATTGCTTTGCCCCCCCCCCCGCCAAGTAAAAAAGTCTAGCTCCGCCACTGGCTACTTTAATTTTGTTCAACCTGTAGCGAAAGAGAAATTGGAAGAGATTCAACTAAGAGAATAAAAATACAGAAAATGTCTAAACAGTTATTACATTAGAAGCAATATCCGTAAAGTGTAAAAAAGTAATAGATTATAATGTCCATGTGCTATAATGTAAATATTTGAATAATGGGTGTGTCTACATTCAAGTTCGACTGAAACGTGATTAAAAAGATCAGGTGATTTCTAAAAGGTTGAATGTGTCTGTATAACAGTTTCGTCTCGCGTGGTCAATCACAGTGTTTTGTTTTCTCCATGTGAGTCTCAGATTCACTGATTGATCAGACTCTGTCGAAAGTGGAGCTCCAGTGGTTCAGGACACCACATAATCTTATTCTCTCTTTTTCACATTTATTCGTTCGTTTATAAACGGACGTTTTAGAGGCTAATTTAACAAACAAACAGATAAAACGATACGGGCCTGTTCGTCCTAAACTAAAACTTCAGACTGGTTATGAGCCTGAACTGAATTAACGAAGGTAATCAAAAGAGAAAATCAGTGAACAAGAAAACCCATCTACTTTCGGGGTTTCGTGACAGTTCTCCACTCACACACTCGATCAAACCACCATCAGAGTCTCTACTGCAGACTCACAAAGCATAACATATCTAATTGTAAATAATCATAAACAAATAATGTTTATTTTGATGTTGAAGATGGCATTCATAAAATGATACTGATGGCGATGATAATGTTATGACAAAGTCATTCATAATAAAAATAGTAATGATGCTATGATGGTGATGATGGTGACATAGTAAAAATAATGAAGATGGTCGTAATTATGGATGATGATCATAATTGTGATGAAGATTATGACGAAATTCACTATAAAATAACTATGATGATGATGGTGACGACACCATTAATAATTAACATGATGATAACCAGAACAACATCGATTTTATTCTTATGACCCTTATGATTATGATTATTATGAATATTATTATTATTATGACTCTTATGATTATGATTATTATGAATATTATTATTATTATTGTTGTTGTTGTTGTTGTTAGGGTTTTGTTGTTGTACAAATAATATAAATAATAATAACAACAATAATAACATCAAAACCATAACAACAACAACAATAATTATAATAACATTATTAATAATAACAATAAAAATAAAAATAAAGTGGAAGTGAACGTTAAGCCGTTTTTTCGTAATCTATCTAGACTGATGGACCAAAACATTATATTTTACCTAAAAATTATCCACATTTTTGCTTCTTCCTAAACATCCCGAACCAAAGACACTTTCAGCCAATCATCCTTTCATTTATCCCGCACCGCCCCCTGGTGTCTTTTACTTAGAATTACATTTTTCTGTCATTCATTCATTTATTCATTCGGTCTTGATTTGATCAAAAGTTCGCTTAATTTCATTTAATTAATTAATAATTCATTTTTGATTTTAACTCTCTTTGGAGTCCTGTGACCCTAGGAAATCTTTTTCCGTTATAGAAAATGAAAGAATAAAAGTCTGAATTACGAGAGTACATCCCAATTCAGATTGAATCAGAATGTATTTAATTGTTCACTTTTCAGTTATGCTTTTATATGTTTTCTTATTCATTAATCAACGTGTTGTAGAGCATTACCATCATAAACAGAAAATATTTTCAGGCAATAAGAGTAAAAAAGGCAGTGCAGTCTGCACAATAGAAACTCTTTAAAAAACATTTCTAAACATGGGACACAAAAAGCTGCCGCAGGTGGTTTTAGGCAGTTAAAAGGAGAGTTGTTGACTGAGAACAGGTGAGCTACCCTACATCATCCCATTAAGCAGAACAGAAGAGGGGCAAGCAGCAATGCACAGACTCTCCTCTGCCTGAAGAGCTTTATTTACTCTGGCAAACAGCTTGTGATACTAGCTGAGCACCCAATTTTAGATAAATATTCAATTCCTCACTAATAAGAAATAGTTTATGTGATTACTTTACAATTAGAGACTCTATGTACTTCACATCAATATTTGACATTAAATTGTGTAAAAGTATTTTGTTGAGTAGATGTTTTCCTTTTAAATTCAATGGGATTATTTCATGCTGTATTAGCACAGTTTAACTAACTTTCTACTTGTTCTACTTGTATTTATTAGATTATTATCCATCAATAAAAAACATCAAATAAATAGATATTTTACCTATATGCTCCTTTAGAACCACTGTACACTGTATTCTATGTTATATTATTGTGAAACAATTAAACTGCATTATATGAGTAAAGGATATCATATGAATAGGAACATAATTATAGATATCACAAAATCATTCTGCTTCATGAGGTACTGATTAGTGATCAGCGGAATCAAATCTCATTTCATGAAATCAATACTCTCTTCTTGCAATGTGACAATATGGATGGCAACTGTATGATTTATCTTATTTTATGATTTGTCATTTCTTTTAAAATTTTGCTTTAAAGAACAATATTTTTATTTGGAAATCAGGTGAAATATTGTGAGCACTGAAAAATCAATCCCTGCATCTGTAAAAGATCAAACCTGAAACATTAAATAGAATAAGCCATTATTTGCACATATTGCAGAGAATTTGCAATTTGGTAATTCACTTTAAATCTATAAAACATCCTCAGAGTTGATCATGCCTCTTTTTTGGTGAAGTTATAAACATGCAGGTGAGTGGTTTGGTGTTGCAGCAGCTGATCTGGGGTTGGTCAGTGTCTGGTTGGTAAGAGCACACCTGAGCTTCATTTCCTGGTTGGAGAAGGCACCTGTCCAGTGCAGAGTGCAGGTCAGTGCTGGAGCTCAGCAGGAGAAGGATCAATGGCACAGAGGTACAACGACATACCCGGACATCAGGACCTGCCTCTGGTAGGAACTTCTGCTTCTCCATAAGGAACATTATTGTCATAATTTTACTCAGCTCATATAATCAGACCAATCACAGAACTATTAAGGTAGACATGTTCAGCCCGAAAGCTGTAAGTGCTTTCTATGCAGCTAAATCTTGTTGTTTTCTGTTTATTAAAAGAGATCATTATTATTTTGCATGGCTCAGATTATTCTGTTCGAGGATATTACTTAAAGGCATTTGGGCTTTTTCAACTACACTTCAAATCTAGAAACCATACAGGATAGTGAGCAAATGTTATTCGGTTCCTCAAATAAATATTCTGACAAAAATATTTATTTGTAATAATAAGAAAGCACATATACAGATATTGACATATGGACAGACATATCTAGTTACCTTTTGTGCAATCTAAGGTAATTCCAATTGGTCATCATTAATGCAAATGACTGTACACACACACACACAAACTGGTGCGCACACACACACACACACACACACAACTACATTCTGTAGTCAAATTGTGATCTCCACCTTTGCCTATACCTAGACACACACCATGCACCTGCATGCACTTTACTGAGGTCTGAGGCAAGTACTTTTAAACAGTCTATTCATATTTAAATATGAATAGACTGTGGTTCTATGTTGTAAATATGTAAATATGAGATCTATTGCCATTGAGATGTGATTATCTTTGATGGTGTATTTCTCTACCCATGTTTATTTAATATATATCAATATAAATATATAATTCAGACACACACACACACACACACCACCATTGTATATATTACAAACACATTTTATACAGATCAGCCATTGTACTAAAACCACAAAGAGGTGAAAGTGGTGTATGGCATTGATACAAAAAACAAATGGTTTAGTGTAAGGATCTGTGTAACTTTATTAAGGGTTCAGCTGTAATGACTAGATGAGTCAGAGCAACCCACAGACAGCGTATGGGTCGTCAGTATCTACCCAAACAGTGAAGGATAAACAGTGAACTAATGACAGGGTCGTGGGTGCCCAAGGCTCACTTGTGGAATTAAAATGATCTTTTGCGGTCTGATCACACAGAAGTTCTACTCTAGCACATGTTGCTAAAACATCTGTGGTAGAAAAGTGTCACAACACAAAGAACCTCACAGCTTGCTAAGCATGTGAGCATCAGAACTGGACCACGGGGCGATGGAAGAAGTCAATCTGGAATGATGGATCACGTTTTCTTTTACATTGTGTCAACGGCTGGATGTGTATGTGTTGCTTACCTGGGGAAGAGATGGCACCAGGATTCACTATGGGAGAAAGGGAAGCCAGTGGAGGCAGTGTGATGCTCTGAGCAATGATCTGCTGGGAAACCTAGGGTTCTGGAATTCATGTGGATGTTACTTTGACATGAACCCTCTCTCCAAACATGACTGTAGACCAAGAACACCCCTTCATGGTACCGGTGTTCCCCTAAGGGCAAATGATTTTTCAGTCCGATAATGTGTCCTACCACACAACAACTGTTCAGGAATGTTTTGACAAACACGACAAGGAGTTCAAGGTGTTGATTATGCCTCCAAATCCCGTTCTCAATCTGTGGAACTTGCTGGATAAATTTGTCTAATCCATGGAGGCTCCACTTCCGACTCAAATGATCTGATTCCAAAGTCTTGGGGCCAGACACCACAGTACATCTTCAAAAATCTTGTAAAATCTATGCCTTTAGAGGGTCAGGGGGGGGACACAATATTAGGCAGGTGGTATAAAATTGTTTACTATATGTGTGTGTGTTTTTCCATAATTACAGCAATATACAATAATTCACAGAGCCACAAACACAGTGCCTCATTTGTATTTGTATTTGCATACTCAAATAGTGACTTAAGTAGATTATCAACAATCAGGTTTGCTAATCCTTGTTTGCATGTTCATGAAAGGTGTAAAATGCAAGATCGTTTCTTCCAGATGAGAGCTGCCATCTGTCTAATAGTTCTTTAGAAACATACTTTTCTACAGCAGTGAAACGCAAGAAAGTCTGAGAATCACCTGTGGCCCCTGAAGTGAAAAGGGAGTGTGTTTGCATGTGCAAAGAAAGAAGATGGAAATTTAACCTGCTTTGCATAAACCGGCCAGACTTTTCTCTTCTGAATTGAGTGGCACTGTACACGACTAACATACACCAGAATAGAGTGATTTTGTGTTTGTGTGTGTGTTTATGTTCTCAGGTAGCAATACACCAGGGCAGGAGGTGTCCAAAATGTGGGGAACCACTGCTGGGCACACAGGAGCATGGGTGAGGATTTTACAGGATATTCCAAGTAAAAGTTCATTCATTTTCTGTAATCACTGAATCCTTACCAGGGATGTGGGTACCCAAAGCCAATAGGCATGAGGCAAAGGCTCAGCATGGGTAGGGCACCAGTCCTCGGCAGGGCACACACATACACACCCCATATGTTCACACAAATCAATTTAGAATCCCCAGTTTACCTGACACACATCTTTGAACTGTGGGAGAAACCAGAGACCCCAGAGGAAACCCACACTGCCACGAGGAGAACATGTAAACTACCCCACACACAGGGCCCAGATCTGAACCCCCAACCTTGGAGATGTGAGGTAACAGTGCTTCCCACTGTGCCTCGATGGGGCCTGAGATCTAAAAACATAAAATATTACATAATGTCCAAAAGTATCCATACGTTCCTTCCGAAATTATTACCTAGCTGTTTTATGGTGTGTGTGTGTGTGTGTGTGTTTGTATGTTCTGTATTCTCTATATTCTGTAGTGTTGTACCTGGGTGCCAGTGCTTCTCAATGACTGAAGAATCAGTGCCTCATAAGTCTGTGAGTCAGAAAGGCCATAATAAACTCCACGGTGCTGTAAGTCATCTCGGAGACATTGATTTCACTGGGTCCAGTAAAACCAGGGGCAAGGTATATCTTCATTATCACTTTAAGTATTCAAGTTGAAGTCAAGTATGCCATTTTTATTTTCATTTTGACTGTGTAGCAGTGACAAGTTTATCCAGAGCCATTTCATCTATATTATTACACTATTACATGTAAATCTCATTTAAGTTATCCCAAGTGAACATAGGGTTATTTTCCCCCAAGCTGATAGACCAAAATATTATAAGCTTATGAGCTGCAGGGGTACCAATACAAAACTGAAGGAATACTGAAGTGTGCAGTTTTGCTTAAATCTTTGCCAGGGTTAAAACTTGCTTCCTCATGTTCATCACTCACACACTCTATTTGTCAATCCAGTTTGCCAGGTTTTCCAGTTCGACAGATCCAGCCCTGATCTACCAGTTGCTGACGGAGCAGTGGGGACTGGCTCCTCCGCACCTGGTGGTGGCGCTGGTGGGTGGTGATGAACTGGCCCAGATGAAGCCCTGGCTCAGAGACACAGTGAGGAAAGGATTAGTGAAAGCGACCCAGAGTACAGGTGAAGGAACTTACTAACCCAGGAAAACTCTTTTGTCACAAAATACTTAGGCCAGTTCAAATGGCTAATTAGATTGAATCCCCACTGATCTGTGTTAACTAAAGGGTGCTTATAAGAGAGTTCAGAATAAATGGATTACTCAGTTCAATTCTTACCATAATCGAACAATTGTTCCTTCAATAACTACTCAAGTAAATAATGGCAGAACAGAACTTTGGCAGAATTTTTCATCAAGCATCTATTATTTTGGAAACCACAAATGTTAGGTTCCATTCTCCTTCATTTGCAGTTTTAGAATCAGTTAAAATGCAAATCAAGTCTGAACAGTAGCCATGTTCCTGCATGAATGACTAGAAATACATTCTTAATTTTTGTAGCCTCTGTCTATGCTGTGGCATTCATGGTTGTTAATTGTGACCCTTCTTTAGGTGCATGGATATTGACTAACGGTCTGAGGTTTGGTATCACTAAACACCTTGGCCAGGCTGTGAGGGACCACTCTCTGGCCAGCACCTCCTCAAAGGTCCGTGTGGTAGCTATTGGAATCACCCCATGGACCACAATCCACAACAGAGACCTGCTGCTCTCAGCCAAGGTTATGACCCTGAGCATCATTAGAGAAGATTTTCTTACTTTATTTTAAAGTGACAGTAAGCAATAATAACTGTAAATTATTTCATTCATAAGTCAGAACTTTAGTGAATGAAATGAAGCATAGTATCAACAGAAACCATTCATCAACATTCCTTTATGAGGATTAAACTAAGATTGCATTACATAGTCTTTATGTGTGCCAACTTTTTCAGTGCCTCATTTGCATTATAGTCTGTGGTTGAAGATGTTCATTTACACATTTTTAACACCTGGTCACAAAGAATGATATAATTTCTCAGCTCAGCTGTAATTTAAAGTTAGCAGACAGACCATTTGAAGTCTTAGATTGTGGTACCATTCCATCATTTTTATTACACAATATTACAAATTCAGGTTTAATGTAATTCCACAGCCTGATCATCCAGCAGCATATTCCACAGAGGACCTCCCCCATGGCTCTGTGTACTCTCTGGACAGCAACCACTCCCATTTCATCATGATAGAGGAGGACCCTCAGAGGTCCGGCGGCACCAGCGACATGCGAGTCAAACTTCTCAAGCACATCTCTCTACAGCGCACTGGCTACGGAGGTACTGAGTCCCATTTAAAAATTTCAGTTCACACTCAGCTCTCCTTACGCACCTAGTTCAGCTTCAATTATAACCTCAATCCTTGTTTTTACAGGCCCTGGGAGCTTCGAAATCCCTGTTCTGTGTCTACTAGTGCATGGGGAACCAAAGATACTGCAGGTTACAGCCAAAATCACATTTTTAAATAAAGTCTCATGGATCATAGTGCCATTAAATGCTGTAGACTCTTGACTGTAGGTAATACTATTGAGATAATGCCGCTTTAAGTTCCATGAAGAACTTTTCTATAGATAATTCTTCAGAGAGATATTTATTTCGAAAACATCTTCAGAATGGAAATGTTCACATTTTCCCCTGAATTATACATACTAGTAAAGAACCATGTAAGAAAATTTGTTATGTGAAAATACACTATGTGGACAAAAGTATTGGGACAATTGGTCACTACACCAACATTTAATGAAATTGTATTAAGCTACATAGACCGAAATATGGATTTGTTTTTCCCATTGCAATTGCAACAGTTTCTTTGAAGGCTTTGCCCAAGATAATGTTGGGAATTTGTGCATGTTCATTCTGTAAAGCACCTATGAGGTCAGGCAATGATGTTGAATGGGAAACTGTGCCTCGCAATCCCCATTCCAGTTCATCCCAAAGGTGTTGTATGGGGTTGAGTTCAGGGCTCTGTGTGCACAAGTCAAGTCCTTCCTCAGCGAATGTAGCCCAACACTATCCCAAACCCATCCCAAACCTGTCCCAATACTTTTGTCCATATTGTATACATTAATTAGGTAATTCTGGTTGGTATATTGCTTTTATATTTACTACTGTGCTTTATATTTGCTCCCATTCCTAAATATTTTTTATATACAGAGGATGTACAAGACCATCCAAAATTCGACACCCTGGCTAATCTTAGCTGGCTCAGGGGGCGTGGCAGACATTTTAGTTAAACTGATATACAGAGGATGCTGGGAAGCTGAGATGGTCCAAGAGCTCCTTCTGAACACGTTCAGCGGCCTGCACAGCACAGACATCACCTCCTGGGTCAAAGTGGTGAGGAGCAAGTGCAAAGATAGACTATTTACACTGAATCTTAACATGGTTAGCACAAGAGCTGCAGAGAAGATAAGATCAACTTTAAATAACTGCCTTTGTTTCTGATTAGATTCAGAGAATTTTGGATCATGATCATCTGTTGACAGTACATGACCCAGAGCAGGAGATGTCTGAGTTAGACACTGTTATACTCAAAGCACTAGTTAAAGGTAAGTATAACCCTCCAGCTAGCTATTGAAGTCTACAGCAAAACATTAACTTTCTATTGTGGGGATATGACCATTCCAAGTACTTGAAACCATAAAAATAATTTGTGTTAAATAAGAAATTATAAAACATGCATGAGTTTGATCCCCAGCAATGACCGTGCAGCAGCCATCCCAAAACGGGCAGGTATCTCTGTCCTCCAAATGAGATGCAGTTACATAAAAAAAGATTGGGACATACTCTGCACTGTTTCTGTAATAGGTAGTTGGCAGTGATTAAACTCAAAGGCAAAGAACTCATTATAATGGCATTGGAGCATCACCAGGCCTCTCACTTATTAAGAATATGAAGATTTCTGAATAGTAATTATGCAATTTGGAAATTGGCCTGCTCCCTTCTCCTTTTCGATCTCCATCCCTGTTCTCTTCTGCACTGCTCACTGTCCTTTTACCTTGATGAACCAGGCCACACTGGCAGTACAACCATTTATCTTTGAACAGACTGAGGAAATTAGAAAAATATGCTCCTGCTGTTACCTTATCAGTCATTTAAAAAGAAATTCACCACTTAGTATGTGTTAAATCTTTTAACAATAGTTCAAAAGATCAGGCTTTTATGCTTCAGTGTTTCTGCCTTGTTAAAATATTCCTCTGTTTTTTCAGCTTGTAAAAGTCAAAGTCAGGAGGCGCAGGATTTCTTAGATGAGCTGAAACTGGCCGTGGCCTGGAACAGAGTAGACATTGCAAAGAGTGAGATTTTCAACGGGGACGTAGATTGGAGTGTAAGATATTATTTGTTTATGTTCTGAGGTGAAATTGTATTTTATTGATTCATCAGTAAAATATATAAATATATTTCTCTCAGCCACAAGACCTTGAGGAGGTCACAATGGACGCTTTGGTTAATGACAAGCCGGATTTTGTACGACTGTTTGTGGACAATGGGGTGAACCTGGGAGAGTTTCTGACGTATGGACGTCTTCAGGAGCTCTACTGCTCTGTTTCTGAGAAGAGCCTCCTCTTTGACCTCCTCCTGAAGAAACACCAGGAGAAACAGATACTGCTGGCCTCAGCACGGACCCCAGGCCCACCTTTCATGGAGCCTGGAGACAGACATCCTCGCTTCACCCTGCACGAAGTCTCCAAGGTCCTTAAGGATTTTCTGCATGACTCCTGCAAGGGGTTCTATCAGAAGCTTCCAGCGGTAAGCAGGGGGAAATATGACAGTGTGATAATAGTATTCAATTTAAATATCAACCACCATGAGTGTTCCAAAGTATATCATCGCTTGACAACTGTACAAGGTTTTGCCACATAGTCAAAAGATCAAATTCTCATGCACTGTTCAAGCAGAACTCTCCCTCAAGCATTTCCAAACTGTTGAAGGGTGCATGGTCTGTCAAGTTTCTCAAAACGTGTGTGACTGCATAGATATGAAAATGTATAGCCAACACATCAATCCCTTGAGGCATTTTATCATATAGAAAAAGATTATCAGATAGTGTTGAAACTAAAACACACACACCACACCTGTGTTTTGTAAGACAGTTGGCAAGGCAGTTCAAGTCTCACTCTCTTTCTCTCTCCTAATCTCTCTCTACAACTGTAGGTTGATTGTGTATAAAATAAGAATAGAAGAGTACATTAGAGTAGAAAACTAAATAAATATTACAGGAAAAAGAAGCAATTACACATGGGTTTCTATCAGATGTGTGGAAACATTTTATTAGAGAATCTCATTGCAGATGCTTGGTAGATGCTTAGCTTGCATTTACACTGTAAACACAACCTATTATGTATGTTATTTAATCACCTTAACATTCCCCAACCTTGGGCTTCACCCTGTTCTAACTCTAACCTTAGTTCTAAACCTGCCAAATACTAATTGTAATTCAGCCATGGGGAAAATTCCATTTCTTCTTAAATTTTATCCTGAAACAAAAAGAAGGCACGAGGGCCTAAACACAAACCAAGCCAAGAACCTGACTCTCAACTGAAATGATGGCAGAAGACGGGTGTAGATTCCAGACATATAAGACGGTGAACCCACCCTGGAGTCTGAACCAGGGGAAGCTTAAATACAAACAGGACTATGAGGAGAAAAATAACTCGGTGACACAAAACTAGACACTGTGAATTACAGATACAATTTCAAACCAAGAGTCCGACATGTACACATGTGGACAAAATTGTTGGTAACCCTGATAAATCAAGTATTTCTCTCAGAAAATAAAAACAAAACAAAAACAGGAGCAAAAAAAAGCAAATTTGACATATCACACAAAATTCCAAAAATGGGCTGGGCAAAAATATTGGCACCCTTAAGTTAATACTTGGTTTCACACCCCTTGGGAAAAAAACTGAAATCAGCCTCTCCCTAAACATCAATACGTTTCTTAAACCTCTCATTTGGGAACACTCTCATTTGCAAACTGCTTCAGGTCTCTCATATTGGAAGGGTGGCTTTTCCCCACAGCAAAATTAAATCTCATTGCTGGCCACTTCAAAACTCTACAGTGCTTTGTTCCATCCATTTGAAGTATGTTTGGGGTCGTTGTACTCCTGGAAGGCCCAAGATCTCGAATGCAAACTCAGCTCTCTGACACTGGGCCCTACAGTGTGACCCAAAATCCTTTGGGAATCCCCAGATATCATTGCACACAGTTAAGGCACCCACTGCCAGAGGCAGCAAAACAACTCCAAAACATCATTGCACCTCCAACATATTTGACTGTAGGTACTGTGTTGTTTTCTCTGTAGGCCAACATTTTGGCAAACTGTAGCCTTGTTTTTTATCTCTCTGTGTCAGCAGTGGGGTCCTCCTGGGTCTCCTATCATAGAGTTTTTTATTTAAACATGGACAGATAGATCACACTGACACTGATGCTCCCTGAGCCTGCAGGCCAGACTGACTTTCTTTGGAACTTGTTTGCGGCTGCTTATCCACCACCCGGAGTATCCTGCGTTGCAACATTTCATCATTTTTTCTCTTCCGTCCATACCCAGGCAGAATAGCTGCAGTGCCATGGGTTGCAAACTTCTTGATATTGTTGCGCACTGTGGACAAAGGCACATCTAAATCTCTGGAGATGCACTTGTAAATATGAGATTATTGATATTTTTCCACAATTTTGGTTCTCAGTTCCTCACACAGTTCTCTTTTCCTCTTTCTGTGGTCCTTACTTTGTGTGGCACAAATAGACACACAATGCAAAGACTAAGTGAGCTTCATTCCTTTTTATCTGCTCTCAGGTGTGATTTTTTTATATTGCCCCAGGTGAGTTTAAAGGACCATCACAAGCTTGATAAAGTCTTATTTATCCACAATTTTGAAAGGGTGCAAATAATTTTGTCCAGAGTTTTGTGTGACATTATGTCAAATTTGAATTTTCCCTTCTGTTTTTGTTCTGTTCCAATACACACAGAGAATAAACATGTGTAAAGCAAAACATGTGTTCATGCAATACTTTCCTGGAAAAATTCAGGGCTACCAACAATTCTGTCCACATGTGTATGTCACACTAATACTTTTGAGTTTAAAGATTGTATGGCATGCTGATAGTAGGTCTTAGTGGTCCCCTAATACTGAGTTTTATTAGCAAGACCAACTCTGTATTGTGTTTGTGCATTTTCAGAGAAAATAAAATTAATGCATTTTAGACGCTCACAGGAAGGAACTAAAAACACATTTGTGCTCATTTGTACATTTTAAGCACAGAGTAACTGCAATTTTTCTCTCATTGGCAAGCCATGATGTCTCTACATGACAAAGTGGTTTCTCACACAATTGCAATGAGAGTCAGTGGAACTGATTTTTAGGGGAGGGGGCTGAAATTCTCTGGGCGGGCAATTTCATGAGAAAGGGGAGCTAAACTTTCCCGTCATGACTACATAAGGGGAATTTTCAGATCGGGCCATCTGAGCTGTCGTTCTCTCAATGGTAGAGCAACAGCAGTCTTTAAACCTATCGCCACTTCTAGCCATTGCAGAAGCAGTCTTGCAAAAAAATCTCATAAATGGACATTTTCATGGCCTGGGACCTTTAACCATTGAAACACCTGTGGATAATCTATAGGCAGCTATCCGTATAAAGTGCCTTTTTCAAATTAATAAGCAAACTGAGAAAAATGTTGGAGTCAACTTTTAAGATTTTTCATTGACTGTTATGAATAATTTTGTAAAATAATGTGTAGATAATGTAATTAGTAATTGATGTGTGAGCCTACAACTGAAGTACCCCCTCAGACAGGGGGAAATGGATTAACCCCTTGACCTTGATGCACTGCTTGACTTGCTGAATGGCATAAATGCAGAAAAAGAATATCACACTGTTCATACTGTGGGTGTGACATTAAGGGCCACTTTACTTGTTTATAATCACCCTTCAGGAGAGAGTGGGCAAGGGTCGCCTTTTCCACAATCAGAAAGACTTACCGGACCTGGATCAACTTTGTGAGAACCCGTGGAGGGATCTCTTCCTATGGGCCGTCCTGCAGAACAGGCAGAAGATGGCGAACTACTTCTGGGCCATGGTGAGACTCTACAGGCTGATTTTCCTAAACCAACTCTATTTACATCTATATGATTTATGCCTTAGAAAGACTGTCTTATCTGTCATTGTCCTGTGTGAAACAAATTGGATGCTTATGGCCTTAAAGGCTGGAAGTGGCTTGTACAGCAGCGAACAATGGGTTAATGTGGTAATGACTAAAAAAGAGGAGGGGACCACTTTTTAATCTCTGGTCAGTGTGTATATTATCAAACCGCTGGTGTCCAAAGGCTTCAGTATTAAAATTGGCATTCCTTACATGCTGCTTATCATATAGTGTTTAGATGTTTTATGCAGCTCTATACTTATGGATACACGTGTACTTACAAGACAATTTTAACAATGACTCAAGCTGCATGTGTGTGTGTATCATAGGGCCCAGAGGCAGTGGCTGCAGCGCTGGCAGGCTGTAAGATCCTGAAAGAGATGGCTCATCTGGAGTCAGAGGCCGAGTCTGCCCGCTCCATGAAAGAAGCCAAGTATGAGCAGTTCGCTTTGGGTGAGAATCACACTGCACATAGCAATAAATCAGTTGCAACCAAATAATGACATACCAGCAGCTTACTATGATTAATGTACCAACAGTTTAGTGTACAATGACTTAAGTACCAGCACTTTAACATTTATTTATCGATGGATGGATGGATGAATTGACAGCCAGATAGATAGACAGATAGACAGATAGATTGAATAATTGTATTGTACTAATAATTATTTACCCACAATTTAATGTCTGTGTGAGTTCCTAACAGAAAAGTGAATTCATTTATTTTTCTTCATTATAATGAATGAAGCTTCAGTTTTTTGTTTTCTGCCTTTGCTGTCAACAAGTATTTCAACTGTTTGCATTGTCTCCAGATCTATTCAGTGAGTGCTACTCCAACAGTGAAGACCGAGCCTATGCCCTCCTGGTGAGAAAAAGCTCCTGCTGGAGCAAATCCACGGTGCTGAATCTGGCCACGGAGGCAGATGCCAAGTCTTTCTTTGCACATGATGGAGTCCAGGTCAGAGTCCAGATCACATCCTGTCTGTTCAGTCTTGACACATAAATTCTGTAGTGTCCTGTGTGCAGTAATGATTTTGCTCTTCTGTGGTCTTGGCCAGGCTTTGCTGACTAAAATTTGGTGGGGAGCCATGAAAACAGACACATCCATCTATAAACTGGTCGTGTCATTCTTCTGCCCACCTCTAATATGGACTAATCTGATTAAATTCAGGTGTGAGCTCATACGAAACCATCGTATTTTGTATCTTATGGTACAGCCAAGAGACTGAACTAATGGCAGTGATTAAACTGGGATTCACTGTGTGTGCTCATGTGTTCTGCAGTGATGAGGTGCTGCAGAGCCGTGGCGTAGGGGAGCAGTTTGCAGAACTGGACAGTTTGGACACGGAGAAAGCCCTGCTTTTAAGTGATGATGATCCAGCGTCAGTGTCTTTATCCCTGCAGCCTAACATGCCCTAGACATTTTAACCTAAAAAAACTCTATAGGGACAAATGTATTGTGGTTTGGTCTCTCCCTTCCAATGAGCTGAACACCTGTTAACAATAAAAAAAAACCTTAAACTAAACTGACAATACCTCCATACTTACTATCTTACTTTCAATGGACATGCAGCTGCGTAATGCATCAACATAAGACATGATTGGATGAGTTCGGTGTGAAAGAAGTTGACTGAGCCATACAGAGCCCTGACCTCAACCCTCAACCCCGTCCAGCAGGTTATGAATGGGGGACCAACTCCATAAATATATGAGTGAAATGTTATTTAATTCCATCTTGGTATAATTAGGTGTCCCAATACTTTTGTCCAAGTAGTGTATTTGTGGTTTTTTTAATCTACTCTTATTTAAAAGTAGGTAAATTAAGCTTTGCTGATTCTTATCTCCATATGATGTATTAGTGATGCTGAGGCGGCGGGTGATCCTGCAGATCAGAGCTGTGGCCAGGCCTGGAGTCAGTTTCTCCTGCGCCGCTGGAAACGCTTCTGGAGCGCTCCGGTCACTGTGTTCTTAGGAAATGTCATCATGTACTTCGCATTCCTGGTCCTTTTCACCTATGTACTTCTGATGGACTTCCAGCCCCCACCTCCCAAAGGCCCTTCAATGGCTGAGATCATTCTCTACTTCTGGGTCTTCACACTCGTGCTGGAGGAGATCAGACAGGTGTGACACGGAATAAAACAAAAACAGGAACAAAACTAGAGATCTAGCTAGTTGATCATTAATGATAGTTACACCTCAAGACTTATATGTGGAAACATGGCATGGAGTTTATATTGATGTCTCCTATTCATCATTTAATGTAATCAAATAAAGGGTTCTAAACTTTGCACATTACAAATTGAGTCTGACCATTCTAATTTAAAATATTCCTTGTGGTTCATTATGTTTTAACAATTTTAGGCCTACAGTAACAAATATTTGTGGTAATACAGCATCATTTCCCTGTGCCTCAGAGTTTCTTCACAGATGAAGACATGAACATCCTGAAGAAGTTTAAGCTGTACGTGGAGGATAACTGGAACAAGTGTGACATGGTGGCAATCTCTCTCTTTGTGGTCGGGGTGTCATGCAGGTACAGCATTTTGCTGAATTAAGATTAAAAGTGCTTTTGCTAAACATAAACCTTGCATGAAATCTCCTCTCTTAACTGTGTAGGATGATGGAAAAAACGTACGAAGCCGGACGCACCGTCCTAGCGCTGGACTTCATGGTTTTCACCCTAAGGCTCATCCACATCTTCGCCATCCATAAACAACTTGGGCCCAAGATCA
Organism: Ladigesia roloffi; assembly: GCA_037577295.1. Lineage (NCBI taxonomy): Eukaryota > Metazoa > Chordata > Actinopteri > Characiformes > Alestidae > Ladigesia > Ladigesia roloffi. The sequence goes on from JBBKCR010000038.1 coordinate 18,321,019, forward strand.
TCATTGTGGAGCGAATGGTGACATTATTACTGAAAATATTGAGATTATTAACCTATTCATGATACTGTTTTAATATGATCAGGCTAAAAAATAAATAAATTGCAAGGGTCTGTATGTGGGCTCACACTTTCACTTTCATTGCATGTTTTTTCAAGTGGCTCATTTTTATGTTCAGGTCATTGTGGGTCTAATTAGAATGTACTGGATTGCTTGCTTGGTTAGTTGATTAAAAATGTCTTAATACAAACTTATACACTAATGAAACAAAAACAGGAACACACTTGTTTCAATGCAGGTTAAATGTATGTTTTATAGAAGATATAATTATTTTTATATTTCTTTCTGAATAGTAAGACTTACAATCAAACAATAATAAAAGATCTGCGGTTTAGGTGTTAAAACGCTGGCAAAGTCGGTCTGATCTTTGACAATTGTTGTCTAAGCTGAAACTTTTTTGTGTCGTTCTCAGATGAAGGATGTGTTCTTCTTTCTGTTCTTTCTGAGCGTATGGCTGATTGCATACGGAGTCGCAACTCAGGCTCTGCTGCACCCCAACGATCCGCGACTGGACTGGGTCTTCCGCAGGGTGCTCTACCGGCCTTACCTGCACATTTTCGGACAGATTCCACTGGAAGAGATAGATGGTGAGCTGTTCTTTTAGTGCAGTTAATGTTTTAGGTCTAATACATATTGTGGATGAACAAAGAATATTTAAACATTCACCACCTGTCAAAATGTTTTACTTACTTTGCCTTCATTTTAGTTTTTTTGCAAAAACTTTTAATCTTGTAAAAACACATCTTCAAAATTTTGAACATAAATGCACTCAAGCTTGGGTATACTTCACCATGCTCACTTCATATTCACCTATTCATATTAATATTCATTTTTTTCCTAGTGCAAATGATGTGACAAAAACAACTAGCTTACATTTGTACAAAAACATTTTGAAAGCCTTTGATGGCTGGAAGTATTTGTAATCAAAATTAAGAACCGCGTTTAAATCAGTGACTGAGACTCATAATAGACTAAATAGAGTTTAATTTATTGCAAGGGGTGTAACAATGCATTGAAATATTGTGATATGGCAATGCAAAATTGTGATACTATGAATAATAGACATGTAACATTAGTAAACTGACTCATTCTAAATGTAAGAATACTGAACTGTTTTCATTTTTAGCCAAAACACTCACTTTAATTTGTCTACACCTTCATGACAGCCTCTAGATGGAGACAGATTACAGATGAATCATGATTCCATTGCTTTACATCTCTCCACAGCGGCTAAAATGCATCCAGACAACTGTACCATGGATGTGCATTACATCATTGCAGGCACTCTGCCACCTTGTCCAAACATCTACGCCAACTGGCTGGTCATCCTGCTGCTGGTCATCTACTTACTGGTCACCAATGTCCTTCTGCTTAACCTGCTCATTGCCATGTTCAGGTCAGAGATCATTTGGTCTGTTCAGAGGCATAGTCAGTAACATATCCCATTACAGACTCATATTTCCACTAAGAAAAGGAGGGATTATCTGTATACAGGCCAAAATGAAAGAGCAGGCCTATACATTCAGAACCAACAAAGCTTTAAACTGCCACAATTTCTCCAATAGTTACACATTCCAGGTGGTTCAGGGGAACACGGACATCTTCTGGAAGTTTCAGAGGTATAACCTGATAGTGGAGTACCACAGTCGGCCTGCTCTGGCTCCTCCCTTCATCATTATCAGCCACCTGTCCCAGCTCTTCCTCAGCTTCTTCAAAAAGACAGAGTCCAAACTAGAGCACCTGGGTGAGTCCCACTCAGCCCTTCTTAGTAGTCAGAAATTGACTTGATTTTACAAGTATGTCATGTTGATTATTTTGGGTGAGTTATGAGCGCTGCGTCATTCACATGATACTCAAAGATACACCATAGGGACCAAAGTATTGGGACACATCCTTTTTAGGATTGGGACTAGGCCCCTTACTTCTAATGAAGGGCAATATTCATGCTTCATCACACCAAAACATTTTAGACAATGCCTTGCTTCCAACTCTGTGGACACAGTTTGGGGAGGAGCCTTTTCTATTCCAGCATGACTGTGACCCAGTGCACAAAGCGAGCTCCATAAAGACGTGGTTGAACGAGTTTGCTGTGCAAGAGCCCTCACCTCAACCCCATCCAACACCTTTGGGATACACTTGAATAGATTAACGTTTATGTACTTGAAACAATGTCTTCAAAGTCCCTGTTGGTATAATTGTCAGGCGTCCCAATACATTTGTCCATATAGTGTATGTACAAATGATCGGTGAAATTCTAATGCAGTGCATGTTTAAACATGACTTCTAAAAATTATACTGCTTAATATAGCATTTTCAAATTGGCAAGTTCCTTTTTATAAATTCTCAATAGTTTGAATCAGAAGTCAAGGGAATATGACCGTATTTAACTTGATGTATTGAATGGTCAGAGAGGGAGCTGCCGGTAGCGCTGGACCAGAAGCTGATGACCTGGGAGACTGTTCAGAAAGAAAATTATCTCGCCAGACAGGAAAGGCGCCACCTGGACAGCAGTGATGAGAGACTCAAGAGCACGTCCTCCAAGTGAACAGCCCTCTTATATGGTTATCTTGGGACAATTTACTATAGCGCACTGCTGACGATAATATATTCCTGACTAATACGACTGTATTTCAGAGTGCAGAGCTTGCTGAAAATTGTGGGAGGATTCAAAGATCAAGAAAAACGTTTGGCAGGCATGGAGACTGAGGTAAAATCAAGACTGGGGTGTAAGCAATGCTCACATGAGAACACGTTCCTGGTGTTAGGAATGCTTACTGAAATCTTATAGATAGTCACTGTCAGGTTAAAACCTAATATGTCCAAAATAGCTATTTTTAGGAAACTATATAAAAATGATGTATATTCTAAATAAATGAATACTGTGTCATAAAAACTGTTATAACTATATTCAACACTTTTCATTGGTTAATAATTTTTAAATGTTACAGACCCAATACTGACCAATAGTATCGATTCAGGACAGGCTCTAACTTGCCAAATGTGTTTTTTTTTACAAACAATTCCAACTAAAACCTAATTAGACTAATAAAGATGTGGTGCTAGTGGCCTAGTTGGTAAAACACTCACGTGTGAACTCAATCATCACAAGGTTGCAGGTTTAAACCCCCACTTTCATCAATTGTGTACTTGAGCAAGACACTCACCCCTCAGTGTCTCCATCCAGGGGGACTGTCCTGGTCACTAATGATTGTAAGTTGATCAGCCAAATGCCCCCTGCTTAACTAGACCAGTGTGATGAGTCAGTTATCTGTCTCAGTGTTATGGAGATCTTAAACTTAGGATCAGTGTTTATACTGGACTTTATGGTCACATTTGCAAGATTTGGTTGGTGGTTTATGCTGATTTTTATATTTATAATATGAGTTCAGCAAGAAGTGGGACAAAGTATTTAAAAGCATCTGTAAAAAAACAGTAAAGGTAGATGCAGGTCCATAATATCCAAATAAAAACTGTGTTCAGTATAGTTTAAGAGGCTTTTTACAGGATCCATTACTGTATTTATCAAAAACAGTCCCACATGTACCTGTTCATGAGACAGGTGGCAGTCTTTCTCTGGGAGTGGACGGAAGCAGGCCACAAAACTTAACAAAATTCATACATATTTAATAAAGCTGCCAACCAGTGACATTGTGGAACAGAGTGAATTAAGGAAAAAAAGTTTTTCAATATTACCATATCAAGATGTATTGTAAATGTATTCTGAATATGATATGTGTTGAATGCACTGAGAAGAGCATTCAGTATTCAACCACCCTTATGTCCACTTCTTAGTAAAGTTTAAATAATAATACTGAACACTGGGGCCAAGTTTATTAGGGATACATTCTACATTTATTCAAAAGCTTTGTACTCTAACTGGCAACTTAATTAGACACATGTACAGCAGCACCTAGTTCCTCATTTGTAAGTGTGCAATTAAGGACTACATCATCTTTTCCCTGCATCATTTGTGTTAATCAATCTACAATCCCAAATCTGACCATATAGCCACTCCTGGATGGTTCCTGGAGTGCTGGCTTCACAGCTGAGGTGTATAAAATCCCAGGAAAGCTGCTGTGCCCATTAGACTCAGACAAGCACTGGCATTCTACTAACATGTTGGTGTAATTTCCATGCTGAGTACACTTCACCTCCCCCAAATCCCTGATTTGTGGTGGTTTACAGTGGTCCTATACATTAGATGGGCTAATATCAGTGACAGACAGACAGACAGAGAGAGAGAAAGAGAGAGAGAGAGAGAGAATTTGATACTTTATTCATCCCACAAAAATTCACAAAAATGTGTGTTTTAATGTCCATATTCTTTGGATATACCAGTGAAGAAAAATCAGTATTAGACATTCACACACACACAGAGCAGCTGGAAGGGCTTCCACTTGCAGTGGCATCGGGAGAAGTGATTGTAAATATAGAAAATGCATCTAAATGGTAGATGTTTCAGATAAAATTGCCAGTGACTACAAATTCAAGGTAGACATACATAATAAACTGGCAGCTCAGTATAAGGACCTGGTGTCCTCATGTGAATGTAATGTAACATATATGAATGTAATACAGTCTTGCCCTTGTCCCTCAGGTGAAGTATTGTGGAGAGGTGTTGTCCTGGATTGCGGAATGCTTTGACAAGAGCACTCTAAAGTGTGACAGAGATGCTCCCAGAGCTCCTCGTAAGTCTTTATCTGGGTATTAAAGTCCCTACTTTCAACCCACTGTTCCACATCCTATTCAGGCCTACTATCACAATTTCTGTATGTATCACAGGAACCCGGGGTGGCAGTACAGGGAGTGTCTCCCAGCCAAGCACACCAAAGACAGAGGAGTCAGAAGGACATCCAGGCTATGCAGGGAACAAAAAACTGCCTTACATCGACGAGTGAAAGAAGCAGCAGAACAATGCAATACTCTTTTGGACAAAGGGAAAACTATGACTAATGATAGATTTCATTTATTCATAGTCATTTTCTCCCAATTAAGGGATGCTGTAGAGAATAAAATGAACAGATTTTTTTTTAAAGTGCACTATAAAGATTAATATATGTATGGTGACATCTCAAATGTAATGTGCAGTTACTCAATTGGCCCTTTTTCCTATATTTTCACCCCAACATGTTGAAAATGTCTTTTTCTTTATTTTAAAGCATTGTCTTTTACACCCTTTGTTTTTTTATATAATATATTTAATGTTTTTAATTATGTTATCATAGATTTGCTGCATTTGACCCCATGTACCTAGGATGTTATTGATCTTCATTGTGTGGTATATTAAATACAACAAATTTTATTTTTGTTTAACATCTTTATATATCTATCACAAAGAGGAGTTCTCAATCTGGTGTCAAAGTGTGATGAGTCTGTCTCCAAAGCAATATGGCTGAGCCTCTAATTCACACTTCCTCCTCCGCACTTCCCTGTTTCATGCACTATAAATGACCCTCGCAGATGATTTTGTAAAGTTATCTCGAAACAGTCTTTGAAACCGGAAAAGACTCAGCTGTTCTGAGTATGGGCATCCACATCCAGACTTTTCAGCACTGATTACTCATTATCAAGGAATGACAAATACAGTGTCCCCTAGGTTAATAAATCAGTAACCTAGGGAAGTGAGAGAAAAAAGAGGAAAAATGCACCACATTAGAGAAAGGGACATGACGAGTTTGCTCACAACACTGAGAAAGACAGACTGCAGAATCCAAGAAGTTAATCAAAGCCTTTGAATAAACTTCTAAGGGGAGAACAAGACCACGTGACTACTTAGGTAAGTGTACTTACTGTACATATTAATGTACAAGACATTCACACACACAGGATTTCATTTAAATGATGGACTAGGGTGTGTGCAACATCATTTTTATGACTGACCTGCAAATCAGATTGTTATACAAATAATCATTTAAATAAAAATATACAAACATAACACAATTATAGAGCAATTTTACGAATTGCTCCAAAAACAAATCTCTACAAATATGGAATATTCACTTTCTATTTTCAATTTCTATGTATATGTGTGGTCCATCCGAAGCATTTTGTGTTTTCGTTTGTATTTACACGCACCTACAGATGCTGAGAAGGGACACACTGAATCATCTCCATTTAAATGGGTTCTTAATTTCCACATGACGAATTTTTTTTTCAGTGTCGGATTTGTCTTGATGTTTTACATTCTAGTCAGTGTGTGAGTCAAACTAATTTTAATATTATACTTAAAATAGCTCATGTTCAGTCGGCATACTGCATGTTCCCCCATTATTGTCTCACCTTCAGGCGTCCCTGCCGCTCTGATAAACAGGCTGAGTGCTGACGGTAGCTTTTTGTTGAGTTAATCAGTAAACACGTACACACCATACAGCAAGAGCAACAGGAAGCTGGTACACCACAGGAAGTTTCTAAAGTGCAATTTGCTCACCTGTCCACTTTCACAAGCTCTCACACGCTTTCCCAGAATATCAAATGTTTCTCAAAATGCTCCAAATATGGTGATCACAAGATCAGTAGCACAAAAGCACACGGCAAAACATCCTTCTGAATCTAATTATGTGCCTTATTTAACATTTCTCATTTAGATTTTGTTGCAAAAATACATTTAGGCAGATTCATTTAAAATGATCTTATTAAGTAAAAGTCTCTCTTGATTTGTACGTCATTTGTTCTTTTTTTTAAGGTGTTTCCCAAAACACTGTCTCAAGGTCCTGGAGGAGGACATCGCTTTGAGTATCCCACCATAGTGACAGTATCTGCAGCCTGAAAGACAGAGTCTGTTTTTGTATTGTGGGATCCCTTCACTTGATAACCTGTTCTTGCACAACAGAGAACCTTCCTTATTTGGTGTAAACCATGAACTTTAGATCTATAGTCACAGGAACATCAATCAGTTTCAAATCAACAGTTTGACTGAACCATAATAGCAGATGCATTAATCATGTAAAGACGTTTATGGTTGCACGTCATGTTTGTGTGGTTTAGGGTATAGATAGTGATGCTCTGCTGGTAAAAGGACAATTTTAAATGTATTGTGACACTTCAGAATTACTACTTTAGTAAACATTCTCTATAAGTCCAACATAAAGGTTTGACTGTCGTACATTATAACAACTGCAGCCCCTTTAGTTCAGAAGAATTTTGAGTAGAGTTAGCTGAAAGCGTTGAGGTCACATTTGTTTGGTTTGGTTTTATGAAAACCTTATTACTATTGTTTTGCACATGTGTTGCCCACTAGTGGACTTGCAGCAAAAAGTTTAAAGCAATAACGTCTTGAAATAAGTCAAGTCCTATTTAATTTATTGTGTGAATTATTAAAAAATGTACACATGTATGATTAGATTTTGACTAAGTTAACAGTAATTGTTAACTTAAGAACTTAAGAAGCCTAAAAAAATTATATATTCTGATTGTGTATGACATTCTCATGACTTTTTACATAATTGTTTTTTGGTTCTCATTACTAATATAACATTTTAATGTATAAATTTCTTTACTCCTGTACTGAGTAAATCTCCTTCAATCACAGCTATGAATTAATTTAACTGCAATGAGTGTGAAATCTGATATTTGAAACCCATTTGAATGGTAATTGACGCCATCAAATTGAGGTGTGGGGGCAGGTTTAGATATTTATTAACAGGACAAAACCCTTTTTATGAGTGTAATGAGAGATGTGGAGAAAAATAGAAGAGAACAGCGTTTCTGCAATTCATGGACCTCAGAAACATAAAGAGAGAGGACTGACATGAGACCGGACTGAGGGATGTAGAAATATGAGGGCTACTGAGAAGAAAGGCTGGACCGGAAACACCTGGGAAAGGAGAGACAACAAACCAGATGCAGGTGTACATAATAAAGTTTGGACAGGATATGGGCAGATCCAGGAACCGAAACACTGGAAAACTGAAGGGCAGTAAGAAGACAAGGGGCTCCGTTACAACTTCAGGGGATTGTTATGAGGTCAGGACTTTACACCCCTAATGGATGTCTCTATTCTCTCTAACAAATATTTCTCTGTATTTTATTGTGTACCTTCTGATTCTGTGTAGGTTTCTGCCCCCTGACTTGTGCTTATGGTGCATCTGAAGTGAGGATGGCGAGCTCGGGTCATCGGCGGGTCCACAGTTTAAGCTCCATGCCTCTGCCTCTCCTGCCTCAGTTGCAGGCCGGTTCCAACGTGATGCCGGACTCCACTGTCGGCCATATGAACAGGTGTAAACAAATTTTATTACCAACTGGAATGATGAAACATGCATAATGTGTTCTTGAATACTTGATCTTTCAATTTTAAGCATTATTTTAACAAATATTCAACATTATCTGGTGGCCTATTGGTTAGGGAGTAGACCCTGTGATCAAAAGGTCATGGGTTCAAACCCCAGACTGCAAAAGCCCCCACTGAGGACTCTTAGAGCAAGGTACCATTCCCACACACTGCTCCCTGGATTTGGTGGTTAAATACAGGGAAAGAATT
>JBBKCR010000038.1:18332489-18359983 GCA_037577295.1 Ladigesia roloffi
TAAGGTGTTTGGCATATTTTCAGGGGTAAATTAATGTAGAGTTAAGCATATTTTAAGTACATTGTGTTTCATAGTGACATGGGCCTTTAGCTATAGCGCAAAACTAAAGACACACACTTAAGAAAACTAACGGCTACATTTGAGACACAGAGAAAACTGTAAATTTTATTTCAGCAAATTCTCACTCGCAATATACTGTATGTAGAGGCAGGGGTGTCGTAGTTGGGTGAAAAGTGGGACTAAATTACCAGGGCCCCAAGTGGGGGAGGGCCCCTGAAGTTGTAGGTAGTGGTGAAGCTCAAGCTTACGGGGGCCCATGCTCACAGAATTTGGTGCTATGCCCCTGTGTAGAGGCCTACCTTAACCTTGACTGCCCTGCTTCCTCTCAGGGTCAGGAGCTGACTGTGAGGCAGATGGCCCTTCTGGCCTTCAGGGATTTGGTCTTGATGAGGCTTCCTCTGGAGGACCTGCTGCTCACAAATTTATCTCTGCTTCCCACATCCATCACACAGATGCTGTTGGTCCTACAGGTGAGAATGTGTCCTCTGTATATGTACATATTGAGAATGTGCTTGTATTTATGCTTGTTTTTGCATGTGTTCAGGGAGTTCATGAACCCAGGGGCTCCTCGGAGGAATACTGTCGGCTTGAGAGAATGCTTGAAATGGTGGTTTCTCCCTATCTGTGGAACTGTAAAGACAAAAGTAATGTGTTACTTGCATAGACATGTACAGAGTAGCCCATTCATTAGGTACACCTACCATATGCTTCAATTTCTCCGTTTTATCCTGTACACCTAATGGTCAGTGGTTATACTCTGATGGTCCCATATGTGTAACAGATGGGTAGAGTGTGGCTGTCAAACTGTGTGGTGACAGATGGTCCATGGACAGTAATTTAAAACCTACAAAAGACACCTACACTATATGGACAAAAGTATTGGGACGCCTGACTATTACAGGGACTATTAATGACATTGTATTCAAATACGGACCTTAATATGGTTTCAGCCCCTCCTTTGCAGCTATAACAGCTTCTACTGTTCTTGGAAGGCTTTCCACATGATTTTAGAGATTCTGTGGGAATTTGTGCCCATTCGTTCTGTAGAGGATTTATGATGTCAGGCACTGATGTTGGACGTGAAGTTCTGGCTCGCCACCTCCGTTCCAGTCTATCCCAAAGGGTCAGGGCAATGGTCAGGGCTCTGTGTGGCCAGTCCAGTTCTTCCACACCGAGATCATCCAGCAATGCCTTTATAGAGCTTGCTTTGTGCACTGGGACATAGTCATACTGGAATAGAAAAGGTTCTTCCTCACAAAGTTGAAGACCTCCATTGTCCAAAATGTCTTGGTCTGCTGAAGCTTTTAGACTGACTGAACATCCAGGGCCTACCTCAAAAAAAATATGTTTCTTGATACTTTTGTCCATATACTTTGTGTATGTTTTTGACTAAACTGACATTATGTGCAGGTATAAGGTAGGTGTACATATAAACAGGCCATGAACTAAAATAAGCCATATTAATTGAGAACTAACATTGCCCCTTCCCTTTCACTCCTCTAGGCTATGCAGAAGAAACCAGAGGAACTAGACACCTCATCCAGCCTGAGATAAGGATTACCCAGCACATTTCAGAGGGTTCTCTCCTGTCACCTTTAATGGAGCAGGAAGGAGAGATGTATCTGGAAAGAGGGCCCAGTCTACGGCGCCACACTGTGGCCAAAGGCCTCTCTAACATGCAGCTTACCTGCGTTACTGGTATGGTGCGTGCTGGATTGGCAGACAGCTGTGGAATCATTGATGAAATAAGCGAAGAACACCAAAGGAATATTTTTCTTAAAGCAGACACACATTTTGAGAGCCAAAGCTGTTGAGGGATTGCTCTGATTTCTTAAAACCTGAAGATTCATCTTTCATGAAGAGAGATAAAGCGATCGTTTTAATTAGAGGTTTATTTGTTTTCATATATTAAAACATCAATTGGTTATATAAACACCTAGAAATGAAAGGATCTCATTTTAAATGAGTCAAGACCACATTTGAGCCATGAACTGTTGAGCCATGTCTTCATATTTATGTATGATGATTTTATATCTACAAATATAAGCAGATGTTCTTCAAGCTCAAGTACATTCTGCTCATCAACCTGGGTATAAAATATATTTAAAAATGACTTTAAAATCAGATTTTAGAGAGATAGGTTTAAAATGGTTACCCCAGTGAATTTCTTTGGAAGTCTGTGTTGGTTTTAAATATTTTTTGTTATCCTGAATTCTAAATATTTATCCATGGTTCAAAGTGATAAAGTGATCTTGTGAAGACCAATGCCTCTGCTGCTAATTATTTTACTTGAAACTGTACCTCAGTTCACTATATCTAACATGCATTTCCCTATATGTGACTGCATTACACTACACAACACATTAGTCAGAAATGACTGTTAGACAACGTGTCCATTGTCAATGTTTTCTCATTTGGTGAAATGTGTAATGGTGAATGATTGCAGCACACACAGTAAACTTTAATTTGATTAACTAGAATCCTACAGAAATGCATCTCGTGATCTATTTAGCATCCAAATGGTGCTTCTTTAATTTAATTTATAACGATGAAATCAACCACAGCTGTGAGGCTAATGTTGCTAACAAATAGTCGTCAAATCCTTCTGTAAAATAACAGCACCAAACTACGGCATCTGCCTCTCGTGTAAAGTGATGTCTAGGGTTCGTACACCAAGATGGCTAGTGGCACCACTGAGGTACACACTGCTCCCCAGGCACTGTTTTCCTGGCTGCCTGCTCCTTCTCTGGGTAGGTTAGTAGGTTAAATACAAAGAAGAATTTCACCCTCTTCACACAGTGTGCTACAGTGTGTTCACGTATGACAGAATGGTCACTTTATTCGCAAATCATCATAAATTAGTGGACTGAGTGCTAAACCATGTCCACAAGTCTGCATTGCCTTATGCACTTGGGATACTGACTGCTATCGCTCCTTAACAACATTAGTCTTGTATTCCCCACACTAAAGAAGCAAAATTTGGACACGAACCACATCTTAGGTGATGGACTATATCAAATAGAGACTTCTTCTAAATAGTTGATGAAACTGTAACAGTGTATTTGATTCATCGAACAACATCAAATTGACAGAGATTTGTAAAAAAGAAAAGCGTCAAAGTTATTTAAACACCCAGTAACATAACCTGTTGTAATACAAAAAAAAAAATACAGAATTTCACAGTAGCCTACATTCTGGCTGCTGTTGGTGCAGTTCATTTACAGCAGCAATATTTGTAATGTGATGAAAACGCTTCTTTTCAAGCATCACTTGGGAGTTCCTCTAAAATCTTGGCTATAAAAATGTATTGTGGTATCTGTGATGTGTTAAACTTTTGAAATCCACCTTAAAACTGAAATCATGGCTGACTCCAGCAGCACTGTTCTAGCTCAAGCTTAAATATTACACATGAAGGCAGTAGATCTATACTAACCACCCGGATGTCAGCTGAATGTCAGTCACCATCCACTGCTGATCAGTAAAGAAAAGTTAAAGCACCATTAGGGGTGTGCACACTGAATTTTTTTTTTAATGTACCGCTATATGCAAAACAAAGGCTTCTGAGGATTCATAAATACTTAAAAAAATCCACTGAAATCCATTACATGACCAGGATGTGTCTTTGAGAACTTGTAGGGGAGGAGTGGGAGATGGCCTCAAAGCGATGGCTCAGGGCCTCTGGGCTGCACTCCCTCTCTCCTCAGGCTTAAGTCAAACCGTGGAGTGACCTCGCATCGCACTAGTAGCACATCGTCTCTCACGAAGCCCCTCTGACGCAAGGCCTGCAACTGCATGAAGGTGACATAGCCGAAGCCCTTGGGATTGCGCTGGACTGTGGGCCTCTGGAAGGCCTGGAGGTCAGGCTTAGTCTCCATTACCTCCATGTGGTGTTGGCCCTCTGTCTGGTCCAGCACAGCGAGTCGGATGACACCCTGCAGCGGCCAGGAGAGCTGGCTGTCAAACTCGCCCTGCATGGTGTGCACGAATAGAGAGATGTAGTTGGAGCAGCGAGGTGCGCTGGGAGTTTGGAGGTGCAGGCGCAGGCAGAGTTTATAGCCCGGCCGGCCAGTGTAGAAGGGTGGACTATGGAGGACCACAGGCTGGCCTGCCTCCTGGTTGCGAAGGTGAGCGGAGAAGCCTTCCAGCCGCCAAACGTAAATGCCCTGGTACTGCTGGGCCTCCAGTTCACGCGTGGACTCTTCTAGGGAGGCCAGTTTCTTACGCAGCTCTGTCATCTGGGTGGATTGCGTGTCATTCCGGATGCTTAGCTCCCGTAACTGGTGGTCCTGGCGAACCAGGCGGCCCTCTAACTCTCGGACAGTCTCGCGCAACTGAAGCAGCTCCTGGCTGCACTGGCACTGCTCGGCCGGCCTGGGAGATGCTCTGTGTTCATCCGTGTGGGGGAACGCTGAGGCAGAGGATGAAGGCATTGGGCCATTTAAAGACTGGTTACGCAGGAAATCTGCCATGCAGCGCATGTGCATCTGTGTGAACTGCTGCATGTGGTCGGCCAAGTCATTCCTCATCATCTGAAAGAATAAAAAATATTGCGTTTACTGACTTGCATACAAAACCAGTCTGTCAACACTGCTACATTTAATAGTTCACACCATAACAGTTTAACACAACACATCAGAGACATGGACCACCCATCATGTATACTATGGAAATGCATTGGATAAAATGGTACAAAAGGTACAAAGTATGTTTATCCCATTTAATAGAAACTGACTGTTTCTGTTTGAAGCAGCATTACCTTTTCTCGACAACCAAACAAGCTGAAAGTACAGGAAACAGGAGCTTTTGGACAATCTGTGTCACAGTGAGGGGCCAACTGAAACCAGAAAACACACAGGTTACATTCAGTTTTATGAGACGTAACACAAACGTTGTATTTGTCACTCATTCCTATAAGCTCACCTGCTCTCGAATAAGCTCCATGGTACAGTATTCACACGTAATAGTCGCAAAGGGACACATCTCCTCATGAATCTGCATTGACACAAAGTACCACATAACAGTAAAAATCAATTATTGTTTACAGAACAAGAGATTTTGCTGTCAGATTCTGTCAGCGCCTCAAAACAAAATGTTAATAAAAGGACATTTAAGAGTGTCTTTACCCCTTTTTCAGCATAGACTATTCTCTCTGCACATTCAGGGCAAGTGATTGTGCGCCGTGAACACTGGTGGCTGACGTGCTCCTCCATCTCGCTCTTCCACACCGGTTCGTGGCACTGAGAGCAAGGTTCTGTGGCAAACTTACACTGGGGGATGTGATGCTGTAGAACCGAAATACATACACATCCTTTAATAAATACACTGGAAGGCCATATATTAGGCAATGCAAACAGTGTGGTTGCCTATAAACCAGATTTTTTCAGTGGTGACACTAAAGTACTTCGTTTCACTTCTTAGTATGAAGGTCTTTTTTTGCTGCTTTTTTTTTTTGTCAAGTTGGTGGTGAGGGTAACATATTTAGCCATTGATGGGGAACTAATTACATAAGCAGTTCTGGGAACAGGCAGGAATTTCATTAGAATGAATGGAATTTACCTCCAAGTGCCTGAGCTCCATTTTCTCATTACAGCCTACATTGCGGCAGCGCACGGTAAGAGACAGGATCTCTCGCTTGGCAAAGTTATCTGGAAAAAGCTGTTCCTCTGTCAGCACTTCATTGTCAACTGGACATTTCTGCCCTGTGTCCCTAGAATGAAAGTACAAAAAATCAAAACTCTTGCATGGTAACAGAACGAAACAAAAATTCTATTAATTAATTTCTAACTCCAGGTAACTTTTTGCGTTTTTTCTCACTGATGAAGATACAGCATGACTATTTAATAACTTTATGAACTGTAAAATTAAATAATATAACTTGAATAATAATACCTAATTTATTAATATGGTTCTAAAATAACACTTGACATGTCCGGATAAGTGTTTATTTTTATGTGAAACTACAAATAAACTTTGCCTCAAAACTACAACAAATGGTCCTCACCTGATGGATTTCCTAATACAGCTATTGCAGAACCGATGGCCACATGGTGTCTGAACTGCTGACCTCAGGCCCATCAGACAGATAGGACACTCATACTTGCTCTCCAGTGGGGGATCAAAATCAACGTCATAGCCCTGCTGGTCTGGCTGGTGACATGAAGACACAAGGAGTGTGGAGGGGTTCTCTGTGGGACTCAGGTAGGACTCTTTCTCCATAGCTGCAGCACAGCTGGACGGCCATGTATACTCATTGCACGAATCATCAAGACTGGACTTCTGTGTGTCACTACACGCCATCTAAATCCGCAAAAGAGAGAAGGACATGGGAAAAACAGGATTGTTGTAGATAAATGTTTATCTCTTAACAACCAGAACTTTCTTTGTAAACTACAGTAGCCGCAGAAAATAAAACGGTGCAGGACTTTATCTATAAAGACATCATAAAAATATCATATGAAAGCACTCAAATTTTATGTTAATGAAACTTATTTTCCACACTATTGGCTGGTTTCCGGGATATGGAGACAACATAAAGGATTTTAATGGATATATTTCACCAAAAATAAAATCTGTCCATAGCTATAGACGATACTATCTGAGAAACAGGCCTTTAATAACCAAAACACCTCCACCAAAAATGTTATCTGTGAATGGAATTAAAAAGCTTCAGCACTGTAGGGCCAATCCAGTTAGAGCATGCTTGATGAGATCTTGAAGGGAAAAAAAGAATAAATCCAAAATACATTTATCTGGAAATAGTACATATTTACAAATCTAACAGCTCATTTAATGCAGTGGGTTAAATGAAGGAATAACAGGTGACTTTCAGACTAAGTGCACCTTTACTGAAAAGAGCTCAATAACTTTTTACTTTATAAAAAAAAGCTGGGGGTCTTTACAGGCAAACTGAGTATCTTATTGCTTGGGAGACAATACATGCGCTTTCTTTAATTGTATTCAATCTGGAAACCATATGGTTACCTCTGCCAACAAATCTAATCTAACCATGTCTTAATTGAACTCGCTTTGTGCACAGGAACAGACGTACTGGAATAGAAAAGGTTCTTCCTCAAACTATGTCCACAAAGTTGGAAGTATGACGTTGTCCTAAACGTCGTGGTGTGCTGAGACATAAAGATTAAGCACTTCATTAGAAGTAAGGGTAGCCAAACCCTGAAAAACAGGTGCGTCCCAATACTTTTTTCCACTTAGTGCATCCACACATGCACACACACGTATGTAGCTGGGCGGGGCTCCTCTGGATCAATACAAGTTGAGAAACTTTTCAAGTTTTTAAAAGCCCACTGTTTCATATCACCTGCTTTATAACACTCTGGATCATAAAGCGACACGACAGCGTTAACTTGATTATTATACTGTTATAAATATAGAGAAAACTGCAAAAAACAACGAAATTAATTTGGCTGGGGCTGAGTTCATGTTAGCCGAGTTAGCTCAATTGAACAAGTCGGTTCAAACTTCCCTTCCTGCGCCCTCTAACTAAGTATATGCGCCTATTTATGGTACAGTATAAAGGATATTCCTACTTAATGTATGGCTCTCTATTATGGCTGCAAATATGTCAATTTCTTTATTATTGTAAAAGATTTAGGAACTCACCTCGCTGGCAGTCTCTGAGCGGGTAAATGGAGCTGCTGCCTCTTCCGCTATCCGAACGTCATTTTGCGAGGTTGCCAGATTACGGTGGAATTCCCCTCTGGCGAGAGAGCAGTGCCCTTATGAGGCAATACCAAGAGGGATTTTAGCTTTATCCTTGATTGGCACTGTTCTTTCTGTTTATTATCAAATATGTTTGATTGCATACCAGGCAGTCCAGGAGAAATGTATTTGATTTACATTCCTGCAGCATCTTTCATACATACAGGTGCAGTGCTTCCCTGATGAATGAAAAATTAAATAGTAAACAAGTGACGAATAAGATTTATTAATAACTGTACACATCCACCAAATGATTTGTGCAAATGCCTGTGGCAACTTGGTTGATCAATCACTATGTGGTTGACTATGTGCATTATCATCTTACAGTCAACCATGTGCAATACGGAACAATGTTCTCAACGGGTGTTAAAACATGATTATTTTGTGCAAAATCTTATTATGTGCAATAATCTTGCTATGTGGAGTTTTCTAAATGGATGCTAAATTAAATTTAGTTATGTGCAATATCTAGCATTTGTGTATAAACAATCGTGTATTTTTATTTTGATGTTTTTTTCTTCCAATTCTGCTTTATTCAATTTAGACTTTATATATTTTTTTATATTTCGTATTGTTATCTGTGTTCCTATATGTCTGTGTAGTCCAGGGCCAACAACGTTTTCTAATTCTGATACATGCAACCACAGTGCTTTACTAATATATGGAAAAACAATTAAAAATATATGTCTCTACATGAAAATAGACAAATAAACAAAAAGTGAGGGTAATATATTAATAATGAAAGTAAAATAAATATAAACAAAACAAAAGAGTATAAAACCATTTTTCAAAGGTTGCGCCAAGATTGACTGCCCTAAAAAAGTTCCATGAGTTAGAAGCCTCTCCACTTTCATGTATTTTACGACAAGAATTTGGTCTGTGTCTGCAAAATCTAAGATTGCATGTTGGAACATAAAGAGACAGAATAAAACATACAAGTCTCAGTGCTCTATTCTGTTTTTTTTAACTACTTTTTGCTTACCTAAAATTATTAGGCTTTAAAATGGCTAAACCCTATTGATCGCAGTTGGTGCTGCTTCATCAGTGGCCTTGTCTCTGATCTACAATCAATTTTGAGTGGTGCTGTTACAGATACAAGAACCTAAATATGTCACTCAAGATAGTATAGAGGAATGCTCTAGGGGAATCTTGGTATTTTATTATAACAGTATATAATATGTAGTGCTCAATATCACAAATTTAATTCTAATTTACAATACAAATATGTCCAGGCATAAATAAATGTAATAAATTACCCAGTTACTGAAATTATGGACTATAATTCCAGATCTAGTCCAATGTAGCTAATCCACACCCAGTGTGGTTAAACAAAAAATTAAGTATTTAAAATGAAATATGTTTTATTTTAAAGTACCATCTATCAGTTGATCTGTATAATATTACTGTGTTTTCTGTATAGTATTTCTGTAATCATACTCCTTAACGCAAGAAGACAAGAAAGTCATAACGATGAGTACAGTCAGGAATGTTATGCAGCCATGTCTTTTACAGTAATGAATTTTGTCCGCTTTGCTACTCGTTTAATTACTGCAGTTGGACTGATATGATCTCAGTACCTTTGGATTCCGCCTTGATAAATAGGGGATTGCCTAATTTGTGAAAACTGGATGTTGTTTTGTTTGATGCAGCAGCAAGAGGGACTGATTGGAGGCATATGGCAACCCTGCTGCCTGTCACATGATGGACACGAAACTGGGTGAGTAACTGCACATGGCTGGAGGCCAGAGCCAGTAAAGGGACAGATTTACGCTCATTACGCCGTTACACACCAGAGGACATTTGAATAGGAGGGTATGCTCTGAGAACTAACAGCACCCACCATAATATGTGATCTCAAACAAATTGAAAAATAGTTTCTTTATGAGAAAATTGTACAGATTATTATAAAAGACTGAAATTCAGCTAATTTAATTTGCAGCATTCAGGGAAAACCCCAGGAATTAACATTACTGAGCCTTATGTCGGTAGATGAGCAAAACAATAATTGGACTATAAATAGATATAACTTGACCTTTACTATTAGGTCATCAGATAATCATCTGTACATTTAAAAAATAAGTTGAAAAAAACATATTCAGAACAAATACATATTTGAAAACAAATGAGGACTCGCATTAATTCAGTTTTAACACTCCTATAAAACTAGTGCTATTGTACTAGTAGTAACTTGCCTCCCTATGGAATTTATGTATGTGAATGTAGTGTTATGAGTTTCGATTAAGTATTGTGTAGAGTGGTGCACTTGCCCAAGTAAAAAGGCCATTAAGTGTGAACCTCTCTGCATTTAAACCAAATTATCTGCATCTAACCCATTCACCAAGTGAAGAAATGGGCAGCCCCCACAAGCAGTGTGTGTATTTGTGTATGTGGGGTGAGGGGGGTGGGGGGGTGGGGGTGTAATTGTATTGGTGCCAATGTATTAAGGCAATCTGAGACAATCATTGTGTATCTTCATTAGTGTATCTGTTAGTGAGTCTCTTATTACACACATCCCAAAATGTACTAAATCTCTGATAATCTTTTTGATGGGCTTCACTTGCCTTAAGAATGAATAGTTTAAAGGAGCATTATAGAAGCTGCAAAGGGGACCAACACCATATCAAAGTCTATGTATCTCAAAGCAGTCTCATTAAAGTCCCTGTTGATGTAATGTTCAAGCGTCCCATTACTTTTGTCCAATATCAGCTGGTATTTGTGGGGGCCTGGGGCCCCTTTTCCTTGTTCATATAACATGTAATATGGACAAAAGTAACATACATATTAGGGGTGGGGCGGAATCCGAACACGGTATTCCGAAAGGCACAAATAATGTGTTTTTACAAATACCGTATTCCGACAAATACTTTCAAAAATATTTTTATTTGGAAAACCCTCCTTTAATGTTCTACATTACTTCACATTGTTATGTTTCCAAATACAAGTATTTAGATGTAAGCTCCCATTTTATCCAACAAAACATGATAATGAAAACAAAATTTTTGACCATTACACTGACTTGTAAATAGAAATGATGTATATCGACATAGCTCATCAAAATGTAAACAGAAATTGTGCCCATAACATTAAATTTTAACCATAATAAATAGTTTAGGCCTACCCTACATCTTCAATAAATATGGTCAGTCTTCAAAAAGAAAACATTCTGCAGTGCCATGATATACAAAATAACATCAATAAAAGAAAATAACAACACTGGACAAGGGGCACTTCTTGAAACATTACAAACATTAGTCAATCCGTGTTTGAATATGAACGATATAATCGTTTATGTTCTGCCACTGCATCGATGCAGTATCGTCCATGTCTACATTACGATACATCAATTACTTGATTAATTTCAACACCCCTATCCCATAATCCTCTAGTTCAGGCTTATGTTCTTACTTGCTCCCTCCTCTCCACCACTGAACATCATCTGGCTCTGCCATCCTTCCACACAAGGTAAACCCAATACAGACTCTTCTCTTTTGTGATTCCCCGCCTGTGGAATGAGCTGCCTAAGCCGAGAAAAGCAGCAGAATCCCTCTTTATCTTCAAAAACCACCATAATACCTCACAATATTAGCCGCTAAAGCGTCTGTCAAATGATTTTAGTAGTAATTGTAGTAACCATTGGTTTTGATAATGATTTGTCACTCAGTAAGATTATTGCATGGTATAGAACATGGTAGACTGTTGCATACCATAGCAGGATAATAATGCACATAGTAATACATATACTGTTAGTTATTTAAACCCAGTAAGAAATTACACAACAAAGTAGCATCAGGTTATTGTACAAATTATTGTGTGGGTGTGTGGCAGAGGGAGGGGGTGGTAGTGTTTGAGAGCAGTGGGAAGAAAGGATTTCTTGTGATGCTTGGCACATTTTATGCAGTCAATGACTAAAGGCACTTCTCAGCTCAGCAACAACACGGGGTGATAAGCCTGGACAGAATTCTTCTTTGAGGAGAAAATAACAGAAAACAGAGGCTTATCAAATTAACGTGAGGCAAAACTTCCTCAAACTGTGTCGTTAGGTTGTTGCTAATAGATTTGTGGGATTGGGTTACATTGGCAGACTGACATTTATAAAGCTGAAGAAAAGAACTACAGAAGTTACAGCATTTATTCAGAAGAGGGTTTAGGACAGGGGTGTGGAACTCCAGTCCTGGAGGTTCATTATCCAGGAGGTTTTGGTGATTTCCCTGCTCAGAAACACCTGGTTCACCTCTCCAGATAATTGCCAGGATTAGTGAATGTGTTTGAGGAGGAGAACCATCTAACTGTGCTGGACCTCCAGGACTGGAGCTTGACACCCCGGGTTCAGGAAATGTCTTAGCAGGCAGTTTGCATGATGGTATTGGTGAGGTACAAGCCCTCATCTATATTAGTCTTGTATCTCCAGTGCAAATGTAAAGAAACAAACTTCAGACATGAGGTAATTGACTTTATCAGAGGCAAATGGAAAATAGTGAATTTTGGTCAAACGGTCTCTAGCAGGTGTGTGTGGACTGTACGTTAACTGTCACGGCCAAGATTTTGGAACTGATGTCAGCTTTTGGACTCTTCACTTCTGTGTTTCTGCTCGTCATACCCGAGGCGGTCTTTCTGCGGCCGAGTGCCTGCACATGCTGTCGAAGTGTGCATAGGTGGGGTCACAGTGGTCCTCTATTCCTTATGAATAGAGCATTTTTTAAATAGCAAGGTCAACAACCTGCACCAACAAGGCTCCTCATTGAGTGCACCCAAACATGCAGATCGCACCCTCCTGCTCACACAGAAGTGCCTTTAAATTTTAACGAGCTTCCAACGTAGCTTTGTGGCTACAAATTCGCACACAATTCTTGATGTTAGATAGCACACCGCACAATAAGCAAATAGAAGAAAAGCAAGTCAGCAGATGGATGGATGGATATGGTCCTAGGACAACCAGCTTACATTTTATTATGTATTGTTTCTATATATGTAGTGCCATGGAAAGCAAATAAAGTGCAAATTAAAGGCAATTTACAAATTTGAATCAATAATAATGAATACTTCAGCATTTTCCAGCCTATTCTCTGTCTAACTGCATCATGTTTAATAAAGGCTATTGGCCAGGAGTTGTACAGCCTAGATTTAAATAAGCCCATGTAAGTACAATATATGTAATCAATATATGCGCTTTGCATGTCTGTGAGTGTGTGTGTGCCTCTCTTTGCCTTCATAATCGGCTGATTGTGCAACAGGGTGTACGTCATTGCTTCATATATCAAATGTCTGACAAATACTCTGTTGTTTGTATAAGACAGACCAAATACATCGCTAAAGTATCACATTTTTTATGTGCTACAATCCCCTCTATTTTTCATCTATGACTTACGGTCTGAGAGACATGTTCAGTAGCTGTGAGAGACATACTGTAGCCTAAATGATCTAAGGTAGCCCATGCAGTGGAAAGGATAAGGTATCATAGCGGCATAGTTCGACATGCACCAGCCGCCTCAGTTGTCTAGGAACCGCTGGCTTAATTTACAAAAGCACCTCTGTGTGTAGACCCTCAGGAGCACACCTTTCACATGTGTTTTCTATTTAGCAAAGGGTGTTGCGCATACGCTGCCGAGTGGGTCAGGCCAGGACAACGGGGCCATTATAAACCATTATAAACGCTGTATCTGTCCACTCAGTTGGATCCTGTCAGCGGTTGGGTTGCCCTTTGATACCGTTATAGTGGTCTGAAGTTTGCCACTTTAGTGCAGCCTTGATATTCTTATCAGTGACCCTCTCTGGCATCAGGCCTAGTTGGATTCAAGGTGTGCAGGGTTGGACTGACCATCTGGCGTATCACATTTTCCTGGTGGGCCGATACGCTATTTGGGGGAAAAAACATTTATTCATTTATTTGTTTGTTTGTTTCTTTGTTTATTTGTTTATTTGTTTATTTATCTTACCGACCAATGAGACTGTTAGACCTATGGCCCAAGTTACACTGGGGTGGTTCAATTAACTTTTTTAAGTACCACCCTCGCGTTGGTCCCTGTGCCTGTGTGATTAATTTACAAAAAACGTCAGCTCACGGGATTATTATGAAACACTCATCTGTGGCCTATTGGTTCTTTTCTTTATTGACACGAGGCTGGTCTAATCATATCTTTAAACTCCTCCTCCTTTTGTGTCTGTGTCAGTGGATGAGACGGAGCGAAAACCTAAAACTGCTAGAGAGGAAAGAACTTCAGGCAGACGCCGCCAAATGTGCCAAAATTACTTGGGGTATTTCATTAGAATTTCCGTTCATTTCGGTCAATTAATCACAGAAAAAATCATGCTGATAAATCGTGCCACGTGACTTTCCCCGTGTCTTCTGTGCAGTTTCACAGTCTTGGGATTCAGTGTCGTGTCCAATATTCTGTGTTTCATTTTTCAGTGTTAGAACCTGACTGCGTAAACTGATTCTATTCACCTTTAGAGATAATTATAAAAAATACTTTTTTAAATGCAATATATTTTTCTGTGATTATGCATCATGAGCAGAGTTGCTCCTTTTCACCTAAACTGAGAAATACCTCTTAGCCCAAGTGATCAGCCAAGAAAAGTTTACAGGTACAAATTAGATATGCAAAAATAAAACAAACAAATAAAATTAAATAAACTATCTTACTAGAAGTGCTTTATAAGAGGCGAATCTAGAAGTCCACTCTCAACTAATCAAGACCCTAGAAACAATACACTGCTGAAAACTCATCATGCACTGTGAGTGTGTGCTGTTTTAGGCTTGAGTTGTAATTGGATTGGATCATACTCAGTCTTAGTTTCCCTCTGAATAACGATCCGGCATTATTTTTATTTGCTAATGTCACTAATACCAATACCCACCGTTAGATTGTGGTACTGTCTTATCTAATTTTTTGTGGGGTTTGTTTTTGTTAAATACTGCTACGGTAAGGATAAAATAGAAGGGTGGGTGGGGGAGGTGGTCTTTTTCTACTGGACCAGTTACATGTCATGCACTTGTAATTAAATTGCAACTGCAGTTTCAGCAACTGTAAACTACACTAAAACAAAGGGTGCCGGAACTGGTCCTTTGGAGTGATACCATACAATCTCTAAAGAGCCTTTAATTGGAGAGTTTAGAGAATCATGTTAGTGAATGAAATGTGGGAGCGGCATTTTGGGAAAACGTATTTACGTATAAACGGCGCTGTTTTTTGTCCTCTGTCAACTGACGTACAGCTCAAAGGAAACCTTCAATGGGAAGTTGGCCGGGGCGCTGATTTTGGTGGCTGTCAGGCCTGCTGTAATTACCTGTCCGGGCTGAAACTTTATGCTGGTCATGGGCAGTCATCCATCATACTCAGTCAGCCTTACTGTGGGGGCTGTAATGACAGCTGGCATATCGTATGACTGGACACAATGACCCCCCAGCAGTGGCCAGAGCACAAAGAGGAACTGTATGCAAAAATATCTCATCAGTTCAGGTCTCCGAGGCTTCTAGGACCCACCGCTGCCTCTGGAACACTGTGACCTGTGAGGGGCGTTCAAACACATATGCAGGTATGTGAAACTCGCTAATAGCAATGACCTCAGACGCAGACTCAGGCTTTAATCAGCTGTTGGGGCAGGATCAGAAGAAAGCCAGCTCTGTTCCTCAGGATAAGGAATTAGTGTTCTGCCACTCTCTTCTCCAAACATTCACACACCCCAGAGCACACGTACGCTCTCAGAGGAACCATGACTGGTCCGACTCTCCTACAGGATGTGTGAACTGTGGAGAAATTCATCCTACATGCGTTTAAATTTGCTTATGACGCGCCACCCTCGTAACTCAGCCCGAGAGGAATGGTCCGAGGTGGAAGAGAAGGATTCTTTTTCAGAGAAATTTCAGGAATCCGTATTTGCTTTGGCTAAGAAGCCTTGGCAGAGAAATATTTGTCCAAAATAGAGATCATATTGAGAAATTATATAAATAGCTTAATGAATCCGTCTTACTTATGGTTCATAATTTCTCAAGAATTGTCCTTTTTATCAAACAACACATTTTATACAGATACTTCTGAGTTCATGGCTTGATATCACTATTATTTTTTTGCTTGCATTAATTTATCTGCCTTTTAATGCAAAACACATTTGCTCATATGCAGCCTGTGGTTAGAGATGAATCTTCCAATACCAGGCAGATTCATAGCTGTAAATGCTTAATTCCAAGGCAACGAGACTAAACAGGAACTGGATGCACAAGCAACATTTTTAAAGTGACGCTCCCTTCTTGAGTCATTTGAACTAACCAATCAAACGCGAGGAAGAGTCAAACAGTACAACTGTGTTTTGCAGTGGTTATGATACATGAGATAGTCACAATTAACAGGCTAAGTGAGGGGCACAGTAGGGTGAGTGCTCATGTGTGTGTAAATGGGTGCCATTGAGACGGGACTGGCGTCTCTCTCCTCTGCTCTGGGACTCGCTCTGAGCTCCAGTGACCCACTGCTTACAATGCCCTGTTCACTTCCAGCAGGAAGTAAAATAAATATGTTCAGCTCTCTCCAAAAACACCATGTGAAATTATAACAGAAGGTCCCTGTAGAAGAAAGCCCATTTCCAGGCAGCAGGGAGGCACTGAGCGCAAAACAGTTCTGGGCTGCTTATGGTTCTTGTGAAAGGCTGAGAATCTGAATCCAACTGTCACAATCGCTTGCCGATTTTGTCCTGTCAACTTCCTCCATGCTTGTCTGAACTCTTCCTCGAGGTAAAGTGGATATGGAAAACACAGGTATCAGGTCCATGTAGAGAAAAGGTCAGAAAAGAATTGACTTGATGTGACATGTTTAAAATGAGGATATCAATTCTAACCAGACCCTCTAACTCTGAAATGGTCACCTAATAAAACATGGAAAAACCATCTCTTTTTTTACATGAATGTAATTTTAAGCCACATCCATGAAAGAGTTTTCAAAGGGTGTCAAAAATAAAAACTGAAAGTGAAAAAAAACACGATTTTATTACAGCAACAACATAAAAGGCATTATGGGATAGAGACAGTTTCTCACTTCTCCTCATCCGCCCGCCAGCCAAGCAGAGCAAACATTCGAATGCCAGGGTGGGCAGATTGCAGAAAGGCATCTGGAATGACAACCTGCTGAAACTCTGTGTCCTCACACAGGTTTGTGAAGAAGCTTTCACATTTCCCCTGAGCTTTGAGTTTTCTCTTCCTCTACAGAAGCAAGTCTGCCAGTCAGGAGGAAGGCTGAAGCCTTTCAAGCGTTTGGCCTTTTTCATGAAAAGAGTCCTTGAGTGGATCGAAATGTCTGTTGGTCCCTGAAGGCCATTCGAAACCTAGTGTGTCATCGATGTCAATCACTGAGGGTTGACCTAATGGCATCAACCGATTGGCTGTCGATTACAAGGAGGCCTGCTTGCGAAGCATCCACATGCAAATATATTAACAATAGCTTCCTCGTTTATTTGAAACAGACTCTTAAACTGAAGCTGCTTGTCATGGAAAATATGATGAGAAAGTCGCAAGAAGATCTCACTCGATGATGCAGAGAGTAAGGGAATGTTACCAGTGTGCAGTATTTCAATGACTGACTCTATATATGACAAAAACCTGCAAACTCATTCAAAATACAGTGAGGTACCATGGAAATTATGTTCAGAGATGGTAAAAGTGTACAGATTCATTAACAAAATTCTTTTCTAATGCTCTTTTTAAAACTGTGTGTTTCTCTGCTGATCATTATCTAATCAGAAAAGAATCACAAATACAAAATGTGAGGTTATAGAGGTAAACGAGGTGCAGGCAATTGAATTGGCATGCTTACAACAATTTGAATTATGATTCACATTGCTGCATTTAACCAATCACAGATCAGATAGAGATGTTTGCAAATAAATTACTTATTGGCATCTGTGGTTTTACTGGCTGATCCGTTCAAGTTTGGAATCTTAAGAATGTCATGCTCATCAAGTTAGAAAGAGTCTGATGTATAAAAGGACTGTAAACTTTTCCTAGATTTCCATTAAGTCCAACTAAACGGTTCCACTTAAACAAGCACACTGACTCTCACATATATACTCAAGTCTACTTACAGCGTAGTCTACGTACAGTGTATATAAAACACTTTCTTTAGTTAAATCGTCCATGTTTGTATGAGACAATGTCATTAGTTTCTCATTTTGTCTTTCAAGGAAACAATGGGAGTTTAATTGTAACGGACATTGGCTCCTAGCTCCCAATTTTTAATATAAAATGCAAAATATTGTTATTTAAATTTTGCTATTGTTGTTGTTGTTGTTATTGTATTGTCCATATAATTTATACACACACACACACACACGTATGTATTAATGTATTATGTATTAATGCATATATATTGCAGTGTTTGGAGTAAAATATGTAATTCTAACACGTATCAAGAACAAGGCCTGAGAAAATCTGAGATATTCCTAAAAAATCTGCTTTAGAGAAGGGTGCTGAATAGAGGACAAAGCAGTTATACAGGAAGACAGTGGGGACCCGTTTGAAGTTTGTTCCAAGCAGTTCAGTTACAGATTCCAGTTTAAATCTGAGCCAGAATGAACGACCCTGCCCCTCCCACCTAAACCTTTCCAGGGTTTGAACCCAAACAGCAGCTTTAGTGCCACAACTATGGGGCTTAAGAAGGAATAGCACTATGAGGTGATGGAAAAAGGTGCAAGGAGACGTTGGGCATGTCAGGAAGTAGATTTTCCTTGAGCTGAGCGTCGTAAACTGTTGCGCCTTAGCAACACTGAAGTTCTTACTCATTCAAATCAGGTTAAAAGGGAATATTTTGCATGACCTGATGCAGCTGGAACAAATGAAAAGAGCAGCTAGAATTAAATAGCTGATTGGAAATGAAACCTGATCCTGTTCTGCTGTCAGAGTGAGAGATTTTTAACGATGTCAGAGACATTGAATGATTTGTCTTAAGTGAGACTGCTTTTACATGACAGCTCAGTTTTACCACTGCTAAATTCAATACCATTTGAATTCTAATGTACTACTTGGAGGAGGCACCATCTGGAATTGCTGCCAGAGTACCATGATAACAAGCTGCACAAAAAATGACAAGCACATGCAGAGGTGCATTAAATTTAATTGCAACGTGATATACACATAGGCATAAATGAATAAATGTCCTTGAAACCTTATCAAGCTATGGATCTTAAGAGGAAATGGAATAAAATAAGCATAGTAGCCCATATAGCACAAGGGTGGGCCCGGCCGCTGAAAGAAGCCTTCTGTATGTGTCCAGCCTCTTAGTTGTTCTTCTCCATCAATTAAAGTGACTCAGTGCTAGGAGAAATGATGCATTTGATGTTTTTGGCATAAAGACAACAAATGACTTCATACTCCAACAATAAGTAAACTTTCCTGTCGTAAACACTATGCTTATTTCAAACAGAATTCACTATATGGACAAAAGTATTAGGACAAAACTTTATTTTATGGTTTGGGCACCTTATTTCCAGTGAAACGCAATTTTAATGCTTTAACAAACCAAAATATTTTGGACGATATAATATTTTGGGAAAGAATCTTCTCTATTCCAGCATGGCTTTGCACCAGTGCACAAAGCAAGGACATGGTTGGATGAGTTTGGTAAGGTTAAATTTGACTGGCCTGCACAGAGACATGTTGTGGTTGGGTGTCCTAATACTTTTGTCCATATAGTCTATTTATTAGATTATATTTTTAGGTTTACATATGAGTGAAATAGTCCACACAGTTAGGCTGTAGCAACACTTGAGTTCGTACAAACTCATTCAAATCAGTTTAAATGCAAATACTTTGCACGGCCTGATGCAAATCGAACAAATGAAAAGAAAAGCTGGAATTAAATAGCCTGAATGGAAATATTGTAGTGGATAAGAAGTGAAACAGTGTGAAGTGAAACACTATACGCAGCAGACGCAAGCAAAACACAAACAAACAAAGAATCTCTACTGGTAGGATTTGAGGAATTGTTCTACATTGCTATTAGTCAATATCTGTCTACAAAAAGCTCAGTTTGGCCTGTTTTAAATTGATTTATTTAGCATGAGACAAATGTAAGGAAATATTTTGCCACTTTGCAAATATATTGTTCAGAAAAATCATACTTATGAACAATATCCTCCTGCAGTGTGCATGTGCTCTGGAGGAGCATTACATCATTTAACTCAACACAGTAGATGCCAAGACAAAGTTGTGTTTCCTCTCTCCTCCGCTCCTCCTCCCCCATCCACCCGTCCCCCTTCCGTACCCCAACCTTCATTGGCCCTGACAGCTAAACGTGCTTCCAGGCTTGAGTGAGTTTCTTTCTGCTCCCTGCTCTCCTACCTGAGACCTGAGGCAGCGAGCTGACAGGACAGACCGGGGTTTTCTTTCGGAAAGGAGAAATAAAGCCAATATAAAGTGACTGGACTATAGTTTCACCTTTGTAGGAGAGACTTTGCTCATCCAAACAGGTAAGACAGCCACTTTTCTGCTCGCGCACAGTCTGGGTTTGTCCTTGGCAGCTGTTACTGATGCCCAAGAGGTTTTGGTGATGATGCTATTGTAAAACGTCTTTGAGTCTCTTATTTATAAGAACAATTGAGTCACCTGTGGAACTACAGTGGAAATATATCTAGCATATATCTAATGTCACATTGATTTTTTATTGGGATGCATTTGATCTGAAATAAGATCTTAAATCTCAGAACTGATCTAGTGTCAACCTGTCCTCATGTAGCTCTAAAGAAAGCAGAGACCCTAGAAGTTGCATCAGCATAGTGTCTTCGTTTTCAGTTCTGCTGTGGTTAATACTGAAGGGGAAACCAAGGGTGGGATGAGATTTTATGTTAAGATAGCTTTCCAAATTTTGCAGATTTTAAAATACTTTGAATTTGGACTTTGAATTATCGGATGATTTTGAATAGTGGGCTGAATGAATTGTGAGATGCGCCTGTGATGGAATGCAAGAGATAAAATTCTGATGATCCCTGGCAATCTGAAAATCAATTTAATAATATTCAAATGGTCTTTAATGCTTTCAGAATATACCAAATTACAGACAAAGGGCTTACTGTGACATTTGATTTCAGTGGCAAGACCCACAGTGATTTAAAGTTCTCTTTCTAACTGTCCAAGTATTTCATTGCAAAAGACGTTGTTTTATACTAGCTCTGTTTTTTTTGTAATTATTAAATTATTACACTATTATTACAGTATTATGCTAATAAAACGTTTACATCTAAATGGCTTTTTTTTCTGACAGAATTTGTTTGTAATAATTATTAGTGGTGTGTGCTTGTTCACTACTTTACCCGTAACACAGATTTTCCTTTTTCTCCAGCCTCAGTTGCTGCCTAAGAAGGCTATTCATGGTTACTTAGACTGTATTCATATTTTAATTATTGCAATATTTCATTTTCTTTTTTTTCTTCTTTTATTTCTTGGAATGGTTGTTAGGCAGTTGGGATTTAAAACCTGACTCTTGAAATTACAGCGGAGGGATCCAGACCCACCCACTCCAGCCACAACTGGACACACACACACACTCACACATACACTCACATAGAGTCTTATAAGGCTTATAAGCTGGAAGGATCTGAGATATATTAATAATTCACTGAATAATATTTGAAGGATTTGAAGGATCCCTTTTAAAGGCACGCTGAGGTGAATTTCTACATTTTAGAATATTAAAGAAAAACTCAGTGAAATACTAGAAGCTAAGGAATGTTACATGGCGATGAGAAGTGAAAGGTCATGACAGTCTGAGTCTGTGAACTGGAAAATAACTGAAGAATTTTCTTCAGCTGAAGATTCATAATTCACTGCCATGACGAAGTAGTGAAGGACCGAGTGGAATACAGGACGGAGTAGTTTTTCTGCTACCTATGCTGCTCTAAAGTCTCAGACTTTGCTGTACACTTAAAATCAAAGGTTCCTTCGAAGATACTTGGATATGCATTTCTAGGAAACATGTCATTGAGTAGAAAAGCAATAGCAAAGTCCTTTGCACTCACACATCTCATTGACAAAAACGTTATTTTATAGCACTGCTCCCAGAAGCCTTTCTGGCACCATTATCTGGCTATAAGTGTAGTTTCCACTGTCTTAGTGCACATGGTTTTTGTCGGTTAAATATAAAGGGCTCATATCACCAAAAAAACACTCGACTTTTTTTAAATAAAGAATTTTAATAGCATGTATACATTGGTAAAGGTTCAAAATGTATCATTCACCATTCCACGCGGTGCATATATAGAGACTAAACTACAAAAGCAACCTGTTTTGAATTCACTGGTTTTGTGATGTCACAAAAACAGTGCATTCCCACATATCTGCATTTTTTGATCTGCTACAGTTTAGCCCACCCAGTAATGAGTGGGACACTTTTTAACTGTGGCATGACACAAGGCTGCCAATCAGAACCGAGGTCAGACTTAAATGGACTATAACTATAAATGACTTGTTTAATGGATTAAAAAAATAGCTGGAAAATGAGCATGTAAAATGAATTATGACCTTTTTTGGTGGATAAAACCACCAATTAACTGCCCTCAGGGGAATAAATGTAGGAAATGGGCTTTTTAAACACAATCAGGGCTTAAACAAATATTAAGATAGGGACATAAAAGGCAGAAGGCGTGCTGCCAGATATTGCAGAGCTGCACCGCTGATACTGTGTTATCAGTCATTTCCCAGCAGTTTGGACTCTAATTATAGTCTAAAATTCTTTACCCTGCCACAAAAAATATTTGGTATGTTTTCAGGATAACAGATTGTTTTAAAATGCTGTATTTGGTTTGAAAGGACATGAACATTTTTTTCCTTGACCTTTTTGGTTTGAGAGATTCTGTACAGATAGATCTATCTGCTGGCCAAAGGGTTCCTGTCAATAACATCTTTGATACCTTTTCTAATATTGGCCTGTGAGAAATGAAGCCGGCATGGCAAGGAGGTAGACAGGAGAGAAGTGTAGAAGAATCATAGAATTTCCCTGCTATGAGTAAGACTGTCTTTGTTTTTGATGTCATTGGATAAGGTTAGTCCATGTAGGAGTTACAGAAAGCAAGTCAAATAAATACACCCTCTCTCTTATGCTGGGCAATGTTGGAATGCAATCAGTTACGCTGAACCTACAGCTGAGGTTTTCCTTGTGCGTCAAATATTTGAGGCAGATTTTCCAAACAAGCCTTCGAGATGCAGACACAGTAGGCTTTTCTTTATTCATTCATGGCTGGCATCTGATAATTAATGACACTATAATTTCCAAATGGTCTGGTATAATGGTGATGGTGTAGAGAGAAGTGCTTTTTCCTGTGTTTTCTCTCTGGAAATTACAATGCAGTCTGGTTCTGGCAAGTCCACTGACAAAGGAGACTTGTTCTGGGCATGCTTTCTCACAGTACTTGAAGGGGGCTGCCTTGAAATTGTATATGTTGCCAACATATAAGGTTTAGCGAATTTTGGTTTATAGTTTTTATTTATAGTCACTCAAAAGAAGTGAGCTAAAGTTGTAGTTTTTTGCTGCATTTATGTTCAGTAAATGGAACCATAATGAAACAATCTATATGGTTAATTTAACATCTAGGTGAGCCATGACATCACTGCTGTTACTGGGTTTGTGCCTCCGGGTAATCTCAGCTACGTGGTTTGAGGATTATGTAAATACAGGTAAGCAATTTTCTGCTCTTATCAGTGATTTTTATTTTAAGTGGCCAATTTTTGTAATGCAGATAATGTGACACAGCTGAACTCTGTGCATTATGTTGCACCTGCAATAAAAACCTACCAGCATGAGTTGAATTAAAGGATAAAATCACAGAAAAGACATTTAATGCAATAGGTATTACAATATATATAATCAGAATTGTGCAAAAATGAACCATTCCCTAATGAATAGAAGGACACACAAAGAAACTCAACCAAAAAAATTGTGGGTTGCTATCCATCGCTACTTGATACTGTTATAATCTTTCTATGATATGTATATTAAATGAATCAGCATGATGTAAAACAAATTGGCAGCAACTACAATATAATACAAAATGCTAATTGTTACATAATTCATCATAACAATATTTTCATACTGTCAGATTATTTCAGTTAGAAATTACTTGATATTGTTATCTGTATTCCAGAACCTGAAAACATACTGAGTGTCAGTATACCGGTTGAGCGTCCTCTCCGCCCCTTACTGGGAGACAGCCTGGTCCTGCCCTGCTACTTCCAGGATAACACAGTCCACGACCCTGGAGCGCCCACCATAGCCCCTCTCTCTCATCGCATCAAGTGGCGCCTCATCACCAAAGAAAAGACCACTGATATTCTGGCAGCCTCAGAGGGTGTAGTGGCAGTGAATGATAAGTATATGGACCGGGTGACTATGGTGGGATACCCCATGACACCTACCGATGCCTCCATTAAGATATCGGAGCTCCTCTCCAATGACTCCGGAGTGTATCGCTGTGAGATCATGCATGGAATCGAGGACAGCCATGACACAATTGATGTTCTGGTGCAAGGTATTGACACTGAAGGACACTAAAGTGGAGTGCAATAATGTTTTACAGGTGTATTTAACATTTAGTGGAGCACATTGTTATCGCTAACTCTTTAGTTATTATATTGTTATCACAAGCTCTTAAGGATTACGAATTCGGTTTTGAATCATGGTACTCATATTTATATTTTTGTAGGTTTTATAGGTATTTATAGTGGACCTTCTGTATAAGGATTTAGTGGAGTTGTGTGTTTTTACACTCTACTATAGTTATATAGTACTATAGTTACTATATGTGTTTTTGGATGCCAGTTCTTAACTATTTAATATTTTTTATTCAGGTATTGTGTTCCACTACCGTGCTATCACTAGCCGTTACACTATGACGTTTGAGAAAGCAAAGGCCGCCTGTATTCAGAACAGTGCTGTGATTGCCACACCGGAGCAGCTGCAGGCAGCTTATGATGAGGGTTACCACCAGTGTGATGCAGGCTGGCTCTCTGACAAGACTGTCAGGTATGAATGCAATGAAATCTTAAAGGTTCAGAGATATGAGACAATAGTTTTAGAGCTCTTCATCGCAACTCTGTGGGGGGCAATTTAAAACAGGGGTGATCCACAAAGGGACAGTATCAGTCTTCAAACAATGAACCTGCACTTTCCAGGTTTGTTGGAATCCAGCTTTGTTGGTCTTTGGGGATAAGAATGAGCACCCCGGATTTAGAACTAGTAGAAGTATTATGAAATAATTGAGCACTTCTACTTGGAGCCAAGACATCCTGCATTTGAACCGTGATGCTCTTTATTTTAGGAGTTTTTTTATATGATAAAAAGTGTACAATAATGTGGCCTCTACTATCACCACAGCCTAGCACACAGTGGGAACAATGTAAAATTCTTACTCTGTATTTAACCCATTTGCCAAGTGAAGCAATGAGTAGGCAGGACCCGGGGAGCAGTGTGTGGGGACGGGACCTTTCTCATGGATTCCTCAGTGGTGGCAGTGAAATTCATGGGATTCAAACCTACAACCTTCTGAATGCAGAGACATCAGATGTGTGTGATGTTTTTTTCTGAAACTGTAGTATTTACTGTCTTGCCTCCTTTTTCCTGTTGATCCCAGGTATCCCATCCACGACCCCCGAGAGGCCTGCTATGGTGACAAGTATGAATTCCCAGGTGTCCGAACGTACGGAGTGAGAGATGCAAATGAGACTTACGATGTGTACTGCTTTGCTGAAAAGATGACAGGTACATGGATGGTTCCCATCATTTGAAATGTTTTTTTTTTTTCATTTAGACAAATAGTTTGAAAACCTACATCATCCAGTGTTCTGTTACAGGAAAGGTGTTCTATTCTATGTCACATGAAAAGTTCACGTTTGCTGAAGCGGAGGCTCAATGTTCCAAACTGGGTGCCAAGTTAGCCACTACTGGTCAGCTGTACCTGGCTTGGAAGGCGGGTATGGATATGTGTAATGCGGGCTGGCTGGCAGACCGCAGCGTCCGCTATCCCATCAAAATCGCCCGGCCGCAGTGTGGGGGAGGTCTGCTTGGAGTGCGCACTGTGTACCGCTATCCTAACCAGACAGGCTACCCTCTACCAGACTCACGCTACGACGCTATCTGTTACACAGGTGTGTACAGCCATAGACCGCAATTCAGTCTTATTGTAAACTTTCAGCTGCATCCAGCAATTTCTTTACCATTATTTGTGGTTTCATCTTTCCACTGAGTGAACACTAGAAGTCCCAGAGGGCAGCCATTTGGCAGTTCTACCTATAAAACCTTCCAGACAGCCAATGGGCTGGAAGGCTTTTAGCTAATTTCCTTAATCAGCTGGGAAAGTATGCTTTTGTTATGTAAACAAGGCGTTAGTGTGGGTTTTACTTATCTAACATTGCATTCAGTACCTCTTCTGAACTATTCTGGAACTAATGCATTAACACTAATTAACTGAAACAAATGTATGAGTAACATAGTTATGAGAGTCACCAACTAAAGTGTGGACCCACATAGTGGCCTTTACAGCTAATATTGACTTTTCATTTTTATTTTAAGTTTATTTAGGAGACATAGATTCCCCAGATAAATCAAATCTATTAAGATCATTGTGTTAAGAAACAGAACATCATACCAAGAGGGATTTATTGTAATCAGAACATTTAGTGGGAAGTATTTTTTAAACATTTGAAATATTTTCATTTTGTAATATTCTGTCTCATACTATCTTTGAATATTCTGTACACATGTTAAAGGTTTTAATGCGCACTGGGAAGAAATACATGGAAAAAATCTCATTATTATTCATGAAAAATGATTCTTCATCAGCTCACAACACTAGGATGACAAACCTGCATTTTATTTGACATATTTTCATTTATAATTTATGATTGTTTACTTAACAGTGTTCTACCTTTTTTATTAAAACCTTGATTCACTGAGTGAATAATTTTTTTTGTTTCATTTAGAAGAGTATGAAGAAGGTTCAGCTGACTTTCTCCCAGATAGAAGAACAGCCACCGCAGTGAATGTGGGCATGGTGACAGAACGCCCCCAAGAGATCAAGCGCACCTTCACAGAGAGTGAGCTGGTAGGCGAGGTTGTGACCCACAAACCTCTCACCACCACCGCTGACTTCACACACACAGAGCAGAATGTTACCCAGCTACCTCTTTCTCCACCACCTAGTGCCACAGAGGACCTCACTGACCCGATAATGTGGGGTCAACCCGGACTGGAAATCCCCCATGAAAATATAACTAATGCTACAATGTCTCCCACGGGTAAGTAATATGTAATGCAATACGATGTAGGTATACTATGTAGAAGACATGGCTAAAATTGTTATCATGATTTTGCTCAACACACAATTTTCATTATTATGCAGCTAACATGAGTACAAAATCATTTTATTTTGCTTTATTGTTTGAAATAAACTAAATCAATCTGTTTAGCTACATATCTATGTATCTATCTATGTATGTATGTATGTATGTGAGGCCAGAAAGGCACAAATAACTTGTTTTTATGAATACGGTATTTGGACAAATACTTACAAATAAAAATATTTGTATTTGGGAAATTAACTAAAATACAAATACAAATACGGATACAAATACTTTTCCCCTTTCAACAAATACAAATACGGATCCAAATAGTGGCCTATCTATCTATCTATCTATCTATCTATCTATCTATCTATCTATCTATCTATCTATCTATCTATCTATCTATCTA
>JBBKCR010000038.1:18371845-18409479 GCA_037577295.1 Ladigesia roloffi
GCTGGTTTCGGACACAAGTGCACGGGTTTGGGTCATGTCGGTTTTCATTTTTTGGGCCCGATCTGGGCTCTAATGTAGAGGAAATGTATCGAGAGTGGACAAAAGTTTTGGGGCATCCCTTTTCTTGATTTTTGTCCTTTAAATTGGGTGCGTCTTATATTCCGGAGTGTCTTATAAGGCAAAAAATACGGTATATCCATTTTTTACCTCATGTTTTTTTACCTCAGTTCCGTTCGAGCTGCGTCTCGGTCGCTGCGCAACCAGTCGTAGTGGAATGGTAGAGCCGAGCGGAGCCCATTGGACTGGACCTTTCCTTGTATATACGCAAGTTATTATATTAATATCATAAATGAATGATTAGTCGACTAATCGCTAAAATGCGGGAGTGTTAGTCGACTAGGAATATGTTTAGTCGGGGGCAGCCCTAGAAGTAAATTCTAGCCAAATATTCAATCTAATAAAGTGGGGAACAAACAGATTCCCGAATTGCAGGGTCTTACCCCTGAAAGAGGAGGAGAAGCAGAAGACATCAAAGCGGTGTAGGTTTTTGAGTCTGGGTCCATAGCTGCGTAGGCCAGGGGCCAGGCCGACACCCCCGCAGGGGGTCCGGGGCTGAGTGATGGGGTACTGCACCGTCCCGTCTGCCAACCAGCCAGCATTACACCAGTCCAGCCCCTCCTCCCAGGCTGAGTAAAGCTGGTCAAAGGTGGCCACTGCAGCTCCCTGCTCCTCACACGCTTGTTGGGCTGCCTGGAAGGTCAGGTGGTAGCGGCCGTGATCAGGCTGGTAGGGAAACACCACGCCTGAAAGAAAAAGATCAGGCCCAAGGTCACTAGTGTGTGGAGATGTGACCCATTCTGTCAGGTCTGGACCGGTTACAGCATTGCTTAAGTTCTGTGTTAGTATTTCAGTCTGGTCTTTAGTAGGGAATGATATGCAGCTGTGGGGGTTTTATGTTGTGTTTGTCTTTTGTGATTGAGTTTTGGGGTTTCCTTTGTGTATTTAGGGGGGTTTACGCGTTTCTGGTGTGGCTTTTGGAAGGATATAACCGTAGATATCTGACCTCTGAGCGCCAGGTCCACTGCTGCTCTCTCATCTTCCAGCCCATCAATGACCTCACATCGATACTGCCCACTGTCATTCTGGCTCACGTTAGTGATGACCAGTGAAATATCTCCTGGAAAGTCCTGCTGAAGGTACACCCGATCTTCAAAGGTTCCAAAGCTGCGGTGACGCTGTCCGATAGAAACCAGAACATCAGACTCACTATCCTCAGAGGTGGGTAGCCAGGTCCACTTCACCCGCACCCTCCGAGGGTGGCTCAGGGGAGGATCGTACCAGTAACGGCAAGGAAGGGTGACATTACTGCCCCACACGGTGAAAGCTGAAGACGGCTGAGCCTCAACCCGCAGTTTTACTCCATTGAAGTGAACTGTAGCCAAAATCAAAGAGATGAAAAAGTTTACCTTAAAGCATAGAAATCCTTCAGAAGCTTTAACATGCATAGAATTTTGGTGTAAAGAGTTTAAGTTGGCACTGGATTTAAAAACTGATGGGCATCTTAATTATTCGTGACTGTATTCATTTGTTTTTTTTGGTTAACTATTCTTATCATTGGTCTCTACAGGATGTTCTCAAAAAATTGCACCTGTTTTTAAGTTTAAATAAGTGAAAGGTGGCCATTTGTCCCACATGAACCCAACACAGCACAGTGAGAACAATGGGAAATTCTTCTATGGATTTAATCCATTCACCCAATGAGATGGGTAGTCAGTGACGGCCGGGTCATTAGGGGACCTTACTTAAGCGTAGGACACTTCAGTGATGGCACTGACTTTCCTGGGATTTGAACAGGGGCGTGTCTACAGCCCCCCTCCCCTCCCCCAACACACATGACATTCTGGACTCACCTCTGGATTTGAAACCACGACCTTCCAGTCATTACAAACCCCCAGGTCATAAATTGCCCCACAAAGTGTTAATGTAACCCAATATAAGGCTTATCCCCAA
Organism: Ladigesia roloffi; assembly: GCA_037577295.1. NCBI lineage: Eukaryota > Metazoa > Chordata > Actinopteri > Characiformes > Alestidae > Ladigesia > Ladigesia roloffi. The sequence continues at coordinate 18,373,856 of JBBKCR010000038.1, forward strand.
GACCCTGAGTTTAAGAGCCTCAGGCTTTATCAGCCGAGCTACTAAGGCAGATGTAGCTTCGCTACACTTTTCACAAGCACGTGTATGCCATGTTTCTTAAACCTAGATCCTTCACACACAAATTATATAATAAAATAATTAAATTAGAAATTAACTAAGAAATGCAAGTTAATCTTGAAAGGGACATACTTTCTCCATTTCCTTTGCCGTTCAACGTGTCTTTGTAGTAGAAGCCATTGGAGGCAAATGAGCCTGCCTGGCAGGAGAGGAGCAGTTGCACAGCAAAGGCCAGCAGAGGGAGCACTTTCCACATTTCGGCTGAGTAAAAAGAATTTTGCAAAGAATAAACAAAAGAATAGAGAACAAACGACAGAATGGAAAATAAAATAAAAGAGAAGAGGAGAAAAAAAGAAAATAAATTGTAGTGATATTTTAAAAAGTTCATACTGCCATACTCTAAATGGCATTATTTTTATTTAAAAAATAATTAAGTAAAATACACAGTCGTGGCTGCTGAATTGTGTATCACAGAACATGTATGTAGGCTAATGTAAAATAAAGACCTTACAAAGCTATAATTCTGCAGTCTAATTTATTAACACAACATTACAAAACGTCCTACTGACCTTTACTTTGCTGTATTCACTACGAAAGGCACCTGCAGTCAAAAAGGATCCAAACTGTCGCTGAGAACTTTCCTCTTTAGTCTTGGATGCTGCAGTTAAAACCAGGATCCACAAAACTGAAAACTGAAGTGAAAAATAGATAAAAGCTCCACAGGAGTTGGTTAAAAGGAGTCTATATTAACCTGGTGGGGAAACTAGGAAACCTCTACAACCACAGGAACTCCGTTGTCTTAAGAGGGAGGGGTAATGTCACCTCCACCCTGCACAATGCCACAAACCTGAATTATAAAATAAAAATGTAGCGAGTATAATTAAACAATGATGATATGTACAATGAAAAACTAGGTACTACAAAACAACAACAAATGTCAAAAAGCAGTAAATTATCATATTTAAAAGCAAACGATACATCATAAATATATTTATACTACTAGTAATAACACCAATGACAAAATAAAAAAAAACAACCACAATGACAGTAATAATAATATTAATAATAATATAGTCATCACAATGTCATAATAAGTAGTGCATGCATACAAGATAGCAACAATATCAAATGTCAAAAAGCCTATAGGTTCAATAATAATTAATTTAAGAACCATTAGGAACTTACATCTTATTGTGTCCTGTGACTTGTTTACTTCCAAGTTCCTGTGAGCCTCCCTCTAAGAGCGTTGTAAACGCTGTCCTTTTGGACATGAGATCATTGTATGGTCCATTTATCCCTGTAGTCTAAACCATAACAAATGAGCTCATCTTGAAACAGCCTGGAGAAGAAAAGGCTCACCACTGTCTTGTCCGTGTTGATCCAAACACAGGTTAAAGTTCTGCCAAGAAGATAAATGAAGATTTTGCAGGATGGTTTTCTTTAAGTGCCCTAAGACTTCAGAAGACCAGCCAGTGAGAATAAGTTGAGAGAATAAAGGATGGTGTACATGTAGTACTTTTTTTATCATTAAAAGCCTGAAAAACTGCAGTCCAGGTTTTGGTGAGGCAGATAAAGACCCACTTCCATCACCAGCGCCCAATAGATCATGCTGAAGCAAGTACCTGGGCAGATATCTGAAACTCCTGGAAAAAAAAATGGGCTCAGGCTTTTCATCAGCCGTCTGTTTTGAAGCACCTCTTGATTCCCCCATCTGTCCTTGGCCTCTTGGGGCCATTACGTGTGCTGGGAGGGCAGTGTGTGCACACCGGCGGGGCAGATGAAAGGCCTAGCTCCAGGCCAGGAATGCAGAGCTAGTGTGAATAGCAGGGAACTGCAGAAGGAGGCTGTAATTTTTGTAATAAACTGTAAATGGTTTAAAGAAAACAAAAAAAAACCTGTGCTCTGAATGTCAGTATCACATGCACTGTTCTGCAGATGGCACACCGATATGTATCAAAGACACTGTGTTATGAATCATGTCTTCTTGACTTTAGGTTTGAAGGGTAAAAAAACTAATTTCCCATTTATCCCAGATGTACACCATCAGCCACAACATATTTATTGTCCAATAGTGGTGTTGAAACTATGAAGTTTTACTAACAAGCACTAAAAGTCATCTGACCTTTCAACTTTCTGTGAAGACTCATTCAATAAATCCCTTCATTGTGTGCAATATCTTAGGTGCAATAGTCATATCACTTCTGTCAATATTACTTATATACTACTGATTTCTACTACGGGCAGTAACAGACTCCTAAAGACCATCTCTTTCATTAGAAATTACTCTATAGTCAGGGGCGCAACCAGAAATCTTGCCCCACCCCCCCAGCCACTCCCTTTATTAAAAATAATATTACTAGACCCTAACAGGGCCCCATGTCAGTGCTGGGCCCCTAGAATCATTCTAACCTTTCCCCCTCGGTGGCACCCCTGTCTATAGTACTTATACTAAGTTAGTCATCTAAAGTATTTAGACCTGACATTTGCGTATTCGGTATAGTGTAAGTTCATACTGAGTGTATCGGGATTATTTTGTGACAGAAATGTATTTTTATAGACTTATTTATACATTTTATATTGCTTTCGTCTCTAAGCAGAATTCTTGGTGATGTGATTTAAACACAAAACGTTTTTGTAGATTCACTGGAATGTACTCACAGACATATTTGGCCCATTTCCAAGGATTTATGTATTTCAATTGCATATAAAATTTCCATCAATTTGAATTGCTTAGATTTAACAGAAACTTAAATTCAACAAATAAACTTCATGTGCTGCATATTTGTAAATGAAACAATTAAAAATGAGAATTATGTAATAATACCAATAAACCCAATACGATTTGAATAAACAATGGCACATTTATCTATTTATCATAAATCTTTAAATAAACTTTAAATAAACATAAATCTTTAAATAAAATTGAATCTTCCTTAACCCAAAGCTCGTTTAAAATCAGTTTTAATTCAATTTCATTGTTTTCACAAGCCACAGATTTATGCTAATTTTAATCAATTTAAATAAATACATTCTAAACATGTAAATATCTAGATTAAACCAAATAGGTCAAATAAACTATGCCATGGTTCATTTTTCTGTGTGGGATAAATGGGAAAAAATATTTCAATTTGATTTTATACAGAACCAATTCTTTACTGTCTTTAACATCCAAAAATATTATTCACTCATAAGTCTCCCTTTCATTGCACATTTACTTTTAATTCGAGCTTTAGGAATCTATGTTTCTGGCAAATAAACTCAACTGCTTCATTATTTGAAGCCCCTTTTGACAATGTTTTTTATTTATCACTGAAAGTAAGTTTAAAAAAAAAAATCGCAGAATCACACAGCCTGGCTTATGGACCACATCATTAAGGAACATGTTAAAAAGCAACCACAGAAGAGACTTTAAATTATTACTTTTTTAATGACTGTTAAACACAACCAATGTATTTTACAAAAAGGTAAAAAAACACAATTATTCTACGCTGCTGTTTGAATTTGGTTGTCGAGACTGTCAATAAATAAAAGGAATAAAAGGAAATCTGAATTAGAAATGAAATTAAAAAAGAAAATAAATATAGCCACTAATGATGCAGACATTAACGCTTCATGGTGATATGTTGGGACATTTCTGAGGCTTAGCAACAGGTTAAAATAACATTAGCCATTAATCTCTCTCTTTCTTGTGCATGCATCTTTACAATTTCTGTCAATTTATTGCACAATCCCTGACAGTTATAGTCTGATTTCAATAGGCAATGGGAGTCACCGGACACCAAGCTTGGGGGTGGTCAAATGTGATGGTAAAATCAAATGTACAATCTTGAAGGCGAGGCAATACATGTGAACTGGGTCATTTTTGAAAATACAACATTCCCCCAATTACTGATATTCTTTTGTTTTAAGATTTAACATATAAATATGCAAATGGAAAAAAATTAAATAGACATTTTTAGCAATATATTATGAAATCCTTAAGTAAATTTCTTCACAATATGGTCAGGAATTGACAAGTTGGCAGGTTCTGCATTATTAAGTGAATTTTCAGATAAAATGCACCATTGTCTGAATGTTGACAGTTCCACAAATGAAACATGGCATGCACATGCGTGTGAGAAGAGTGGCAAAGCTACCTTAAAATTTTGGAAAATACGATTACATGCAAATGGCCAGGAATTTAACACACTAAAATAAATATATTTCTGGGTTTTGACATTTTTTCTGAAAATTGGCATGCAGGATTTTGCCATAAACTTAAAACAACAAGTCCTTCACATTTGTAAATCTCACTTACAATAATGTTTTTTTTAAACAGTTGTTCTCAAAAGCTGTCCCCCAGGCGGTAGCAACTTGACTATGACATCTGCTTTAAAGAACCATCATTTAAAATATTCTTCAGGGAACCAAAAGCTCATCCGATGGTATGGCTCCACAGAACCTATTGTGCAGAGTTGCTATAAGCGAAATAGTTTCTAGTAAAGCGTAGAAACTTGCAAATCCAAACCTGTAACACGTTTCTCTCATTGGACATAGGTCTGTGCTACTTCACTTGTGTGGTCACTTCAACAATGTCAGCCACATACAATACAAAAGTTGGTAGAACGTGCAAGTATTAACATTATGAGCATATTAACAGCATGAACAGGACAGAAAAAGGGAAGTTATTATGTTATTCTCAATCCATTATAAGCCTAATGCCATTAAGACATGATGAAGAGTTCTACTTTGTATGTTAAACCCAAACAGAGACTGCATGAGCCCCTGGGTCAGTCGGCAAAGAGCATGGGAGGCTGGGAGTCAGGCGGCCTCTGGTCATACGCTGGGTCCCTAAGCATCACAGCCAAGGAGCTCCATCCTCAGGGTGATGCGTTCTTGCCACTCCCAGGGCAGGAAGCGCACGAAGCGAGCGAAGAAGGGCGGCTCAAACAAGTTCTTTTTGTGCATGTTGTTGTCGATATTGCCTGGGAAAATCTGAATCGGATAAATAGACAACAAAGGGGTGTTTTCATGGTGAAGCAATGCTCATCTTACACATAACTTTTAGGTTAAGTAAAGCTGCTCAATGGAAGCATGGAAGTGAAAAATAAACCCTTCTGGTTCCAAATCGGGTTTACAACGTCAGTCCACCAGATATTCAGTATGAGTCTTTCCTCCACTAACGAAACCAGAGTGAGTATCTTCAGAAGTAGGAACTGGACATGGATTTGTTTACAGAACCCATTAAACAAATGGCACTGGATGTCATAGCCAGAGCTAAATATGAAACTGTGGATTGATAGACCACAATGGAAAAGTAACACTGGCACAGGTGGAGCTCTTATAGTTTTAACAGGCTTTCATAAACAGCAAATCTAAAAACAAGAACTTAGCCTAGCCTAGCTCTGCAGTTACAATTTGACATGAAGGACAGAATGATGCAATATTTAAGCATTTTAATACTAATTAATTAGGATAATAAATAAACAAATTAGTAATAACATTACACATTAATAATATCATAATAACGTCCATGTAAATTAATAACAATGTTCAATTAAATAGAACATTTTCTTCATGTTTACTACGATATATAGGGAATATTGCCTTATAAAGCTTTATTTTGTTTGGGATATAACATGAATACTATTCAAAGTCCTGCATACTGTGATTGTGTACATAACAGAGCACAACAAAGGCAGCATGGAGTTTCTACAGAGCTAAAAAACAGAAAGCTCCAATTGCACATTCTGATCCATTTTGCTACTCAGTGTTGGTATTACTACATACCAACTACTCATGAAGGGAACGTGTAATTAGTTAAACGGAGTAAAGGAGTAAAAGTGAATACACAGAAGAACAAGGAAAGGACAGAGCAAGAAAAAGCTAAATGCACTAGTTTCTCACTGACCTTCTCTGTTTTGTTGGTTTCATCTTTTACAACAGTCCACGTCTGGCTGTCGTCACTGAAGGCAATTTTAAAGGCGGACACAAACTGCACAGCGCCAAAGTCTTTAGCTCCTTGAGTGATGATGCCTGTGACTCTTTTGGGCTTCTCCAGGTCCACCTGGTGACGACAGGACAGAAATGCAACATCTGATTAGACTAAGCTGTCTGTTACCAAAAAAGCTAAGAAATATCAGCCAAAACACTGGTTATCATCTGTAATGAAATTGGTCATACAATGTAAAATCTGGTTATTTTTTGACTTGGAGATTAGGTTTGATGGGTAAAAAAACAAATTTCCCATTTACTCCAGATGCACACCATCAGCCACAATATATTTATTGTCCAATAGTGGTGTTGAAACTATGCTAACAAGCACTAAAAGTCAAAAGTCCCCCGAATAGGCAAGTTGTTCCCTATAAAACGTCTGACCTCTCAACTTTATACCATTTTATTCATATGAGAATAATACACATTTGTAGTGCATTTCTTCTCACTCACAAAGAAAATACTTTAAACGAAGATGTATTTAATGTGTTTTAAACAGTGCGTCACCTGAAGCCACTCTGAACGGTCGTTGCTGGCAGCAGACCAGGCATTCGTCTTCCCATTCTTGTCCAGACGAGCATAGTGGGGAAGCCAGGTGAAAGCATCAATGCCCCAGGTGCGGTAGGCACTGGAAGCTGATATCTGGCTATCTGAGATAAGAAGAGACTTCATACCCAGGGGTTCAACACAACCCACCGCATTGGAGAGCACTGTAAACAACCAGAAGAGAGAAGAAATGAGAGATATATGGGAAAACAATGGGAATAACAGCTGGCGAGACACAGATGCTCCTTTCAAGTGTATAAAATAATAACTAAAACAGTTAAGGAATAACAGTTAGACTTAAAAAAACAACAAAAATGGAGATACAAGGTTTTTTGGTCTAATAGCAGCAATAAATATAAATATACGTATATATGTATGCATGTGTATTTGTTTGGGTGTTTTATATGTTGTCACTTATAGCCACACATACACAAACACACGCACACACACACAATTCTTTATTACAGCACATTACCATTTAGCTCACAGCCCATCACCTCCATGCGCAGGGTGCACGCTTTGCGACACACAACAGGGATGATGCGGATAAACCGTGCCACAACTGGGGGGTCAAAGAGGTTGGTCTTAGTGCTGTCATTATCTGTGTTCCCCACAAACACCTGCAAGCGAGTAAACAGAAATATAAACAGGAGAATTCAGATGAAATATGCGCAGACGTTTTTTAAACGTCGCTCCTCACCTTGTCTTTCTTCTGGCCGTATCCTCGATGCGTGGTGTAGGTTTTGCCATCGAAGCTGGACGACACCTTGAAGGCCTTGATGAACTCAGCCATGCCCATGCGGCTGGCTCCCTGGGTGATAATGCCAGTCACTCGCATCTTCTTCTGCAAGTCCAGCTGAAGTACGATCAAAGATTTGGGACATATCAATAGGACTGTCATTAAAACCATAACAAAATATATAATCCAGACTGTTTAGCAACAGGACTAAAATACACCAGGACTTCACATTTTCATGATATTCTGATATTTGGCTCTAACTAAATGTTTTGAAACAGACTGACAAAAGCACAAAAAGTTAGGAATACATTTAGCATTTAAGGAAAACTTTTAAGAATAAAGAGGAGGATGAATCAAATGGCACAATGGGCTGGTATCAACCCTGGAACATGAATGAAGCAGTTTATATCATAACCTAGTTTAAATATACACTCTTCCAGATATACTTTTATGACTAACCTCAATCCAAGGGTTTCTGTCATGGGCAGCCGAGCTCCAGGCATTGACCATGCCCTGATTATTGAGACGTGCCAGTTCAGGGCCCCAGCGCTGCAGCCCCAGAATGCCAAAATCTACTGAAGATGCTGAAATCTGGGATTCCACAATACCTCCTCCCTCCATACCCAACATAGAGATACAGCCTGCCACAGACATAAACATATCAGGTCCAGAACCATCAAGGCATACTGTATCTTACCTTATCTCATACTATGTCTTATACTATTCTTATGCCATGCCAATGATACACTGTATGTCATTTCTGTACTTTACAAAAAAACACCTTTACAATGAATATACATTCCCAAACTGTGAATGGATAACAATTCTCGAAGTGTGTGGATGCTAACAGAGGAGTCTCAGTCACACTTTGCTGAAGGGCCTATATAAGCCTTTCATAACAAATAACAAACCCACATAAACCTTTAGTCTTATGTGTGTGACATTAATGCAGTGTTTGTTCAATGCAATCCCATTGGATCACTTGAGGAACAATTAAGACAACTGGGATTTAAGAGCAGTATAACTGTGTAAACTAAATGACGATAGTTGTGATGAAAAGACACTTGTCGGTGTTACAAATGCTGTAAAAAGTTAGTAAAATGTCTTATTTTTTTCAGCAGATGTGCTTACTTAGCTGGCATTGCTTCCCTACGTAAGGCGACGGGCACTGGCAGGTGTAGTCTCCATTCAGATCTCGACATTTGCCTCCGTTCTTACATGGCTGGGTAACACAGTCATTCACATCTGTAAAAATTGCATGAGATTCTTGGGGTCACCCTAAAAATATATTTGTAAAATCTGTTTGTTTCTATTCTGCTTTAAACATCAATGATTCTCACAGAAACACTTCACAATAATCTGTAAAAATGTCATTAAAAAAAAAGCTTTTGAGAACCAGTACTAAACTGGTATTGGTTCCAGACTGTCTCCTGAATAAAACATAGATAAGCTCCTGGACAAATGGGCTGCAATCAGTTCTTATGCACCATACCATCACTACCAGAAATAGGAATTGCTCCTGCTTAATATGATATACAAGAAACAATTTAGCTGTTGAATCTTTTCACATCAGTACATTTAATGGATTGATTTTACAGCATTCAGTCTTACGTTCCCTCCACTCCTTCATAGAACATCGCCTGGGTCTGCCATCCCTACACACAAGGCAAACCCAGTCCGGACTCTTCTCTTTTGTGGTTCCCCACAGGTGGAATGAGCTGCTCAAACCAACAAGAGCAGCAGAATCCCTCTCTAGCTTCAAAAGCTCTCCACTCTCTAATGCATCATCCTCCATTACTCTAACATAAAGAGTTTGGCACTTTGTACTCTCCTCTCAAGATCATGCGGTCCCAAGAGTTTCACACCTTTTCTTGGATGACGCCATTCTAATCATATTACGCTCTCCAGGCGAGTCACAACCTTACAGTAGGCGCAGAGCCATTTCTTATCAAGATACATAGATAAATGTGATAGCCTGTATGAATATAAATACGTCAATTTTCCACCACAATTCTCATACTGTGCTGAAACTTGACTGTGTCCTGATATTGTTATTCACTTTGGATGAATGCATAGGTAATGTAATGTGGTATAATGCACCAAATTATGGACAGAAATATCAATAAGTTTAGATAAGTATAAGCAATACCAGTATATATAATAATAAGCAGTATCAGTATTGATAGTAGTATCAGTAAAACCCTAATAACACCCGTTACTACATTCATGTCTGATGAATGTCTTTCATTTAAACACAGGTGCTCTCTGGTACAGTTTATTAATAATGGAAGGTTGCTAAATTGCAGCAAGAAGCATTTCATTGAGTTGCAGATCTGGCATGTGTATGAATATGAGTGCTGAGTGAGGCGTAAAGCAGCACAATGCAGAGACTGTGTAGAAAGATGCAGGTGACCTTTCCAGAAAACTCTGGGATACAAACAGCGTACACCCTTTGTCCAACTGGAGGGTATGTCCGAATCCCAGAACCCCCCCATAACAGTCAGAAAGGGTCTGATATCAGCACATTTGGGATAAGTAAACATGTACCAGAGACTCTCATAGGGCTGGGAGGTGGAGCTCATTTCACGTTGCAGATGTTATGGTACCTAATGACTATTTTCAAACAGGCAGCAGTGTAGGAATGTGGTGACACACAAAAAAAAAGCCTGGGAATGCACAGCCCAAGCTCTCGCTCCGGGGTCACGACCCCAGATTAAACCGCAGATAGACTCAGGAGCAGTCCAACACCTGCAGAGGACAGGATGAGTGGGGGTATTAAAAGATCTCTAGAGACGCTGACATTTAACTCTACTGTATCATTTACAGGTCAACGTACAGGCCTTAACTACACTAATTATGATGTGCAGGATACTCATTTCTCTTAGGTCAAAGTATAATGGCAACCTCTTTCTGTTTCAGGAGTCCTACTAACAACCAAAACCCTGTAAACCTCCTGGGTTTTCTACAAGCAATCAATGTATGATCAGCTAATCCTTGTGTTAAAATTATTTTTAATTGTTATTTTGAATTTTAAATGATGACCATGGTAATTTAGGTGTGTTTTAAAAGATTTCTCAAAGTTGCAGCATGATTGATTGCTGTAAAGAAAGTCCTTCAGAAATGTCTAATACAAACCACTCTGTTCTAAAGCAAGAATGAGGCACAATGGTTGTAACAGGAACCAGGCGTACAAAAAGACCTCACCAATCTCTATTACATGAAAGGTTTATGAATGCACTACCTGAAGTCAGAGTTTGCATCAAACTGTTGGAAGTAGGATTTAGGACTATTATGCATTTTGCAGGGGTACAGGCAGGAGGCATTTGAGGCAAATTAGTCCATGAAGAAAATCTGTTTTTACAGATTTAACACTACATCAAAATTATATTTTAAAAACAGACACAGATAGTTTCACTGTTAATTTTGGAAAACAACAAATATTGATGCTGCACAACACTTGTGGTACTAATGAAAATGTTCTTATTTAAGACATGGCAACCCCTTGATCCATACACCACAACTGTAGCTTCTCTGTAATGAAACAGAGCACAGAATCTTTAACAACTGAAAACATATATATATTATATTTATAACTGAAACATATATAAATTTTGAAAGATTTTTTGAAGAATTCTCGTGCTGCAGTTCCCAATAATCACCACAGGGGGGCACATTTCGCTCTGCATTAATACATAACATTGAAAAAAAAAGGAAAAAAAACCCACTAAATTTTTCATATTCAGACCTCTTCTTGAAAAAACGTCATGCTTTTCTGGCCACTGTTTAGTAGTTTATTATATATTATTAATGTATTATTACATTCCGAGAGCTGTAAAAATACCTGGCAGGTCGCTACCTTTTGTATGAAAGGATTTCCAAAAACGATATTTTTTTACTTTAAAATTTTACTTTATCCTTTAAAGTCAGCAGCATGTCCAATGAAAAGTGTGTTGTAACTACCCTTTGCTTTTCGGAGCTCTCTGTAAATGAGGGCGGGTGTGAGGATTAATAAACTGCTGCATGCTGGGACGAACCCTTATTCTACCATGAATCAGCCAGTCTGTGTTTATGACAGCCGTGACAGTCAGAAGCCTAGACACGACACAGAAAGACCATAATCTAAAAGCCAGACAGCGCCTTCGTGCCACTGACGGCGTCAGTTATAGAGCGCTGCTCTCTAAACTGCTAAGAGGATTGATGGAAACTCAAAACAACCCGGCCTCCGGCCTACGTCTCCCAACAACACATCCACACACACACAAAAACAAAGTCTCACTCAATCTGGGTCAGAGGTTGCTGACGAAGACTGTTTAATGAAGGCAACACTATTTAAAACACTCTGTAAGCAAACCTATGGCTGTGAAACTTAAAGAGAGTTAGAGCACAGAATCAAATCAATCTCATTATGAAACCGATTAATCGGAGAGCCTTTTCTACTCTGGTATTCAGGAGAAAGATTACTTAACCCATACCAGAACACAGAGGCCTGACTGCGACATGTGACCGTGCTGTTTTTGCACATGGCATGAGTGACGGCTTAAAAAGCTTTTTTATTGAGCCGTTCTCTAAACGTTCCTGGGACTTACTGGATCTCCTCATTATGTTTGATGAAGAAATATGTTGTGGAACCTTCTGGACGCTGGGATGTACTAGGCTGCCTTAGCATAAACCCTCTTAGGGGGTTGATTAGAGCTTGGCTAATTACACTGAAGGAGCCTGTATGGCGGCTGTTCCTGGCCGAGGCTGGAGCTCCAGCGCTGCCAGCATTCGGGGCCACACAAGACACATAAGGATGCTCTTGAAAATCACCTTAAGACTCAAGCGATTTTCCATCACAAAGAAGCTACTAAATGGTATCAGTGAAGTTCAATGACCTTTTAAAGTTGTGCAGGACGAGGGTGAGCTATATTACTAATACTAAAAAGTTGGAAATAAATCAAAATCTTACACCAAACATGTCCTACCATAATACATATGCTTCCGTTATGATACATCAGAATATACAAGAGTTTTCCACTAGTACCCCGAGTGTATGATTTCTTATTTACTCTTAAATATGCTTCTAACATTTACTGTACTGTCTTTGAAATTCCATCCAAACAGCACACAAGGGCGACTTGCTGGGACTAGAAAATCATAACAAAGCCTATTTAAAACTTCCTTTAGTTACAGTCCTCCCTAACCATGACTGTATGCTTTACATCTTGGGTGTGGCTGTATGAGTATAATTATGGCTCCAAACAGGAAGCTGAACATCTCGACCTGAAATAAAAGCTACAGAAGCACACAGTCAAATATTAGAGAGAGAAAAATCTTTTCTCTTTGTGTCAGCAGCTGGCTTTGTTTCTCTCAGTGCTACTTGAACAGTCATGTAGTAGGAACGCTCCTGCTTTAACCGCCTCGGAAAAGAGTGTGTCAGAGGTATAAAGCTGATTTCAGAGTGAAAAACTCTGGCACAGACAGCACGACTCAAAATAAATGCATAATGTGCAGCAAGACAATATTAAGAAACGCTGGCTGTCGAACATTCAAATCAGTTCAGTTCAGTATGCTTCTATTGAGTTCCATTCAGTTCATTTCACTTCAGTTCGATTTAATTTAACATCAGTCTATTCAGTTTAAATCAACTCAAGTGAACTAAATTCACTTCAACTCAATTTAGTGCAATTCAATCAAATCAATGAAATCGGATTCAGTTCCATTCAAATTAAATCAGTTAAATTCAACTCAGTTCACACATTAAGAGATTTTTTTACATGCTGCTGCTGTACTGCAGCTTTACAGCAGATTTATAGACATCCAGGTTCCAGCTGGATCATCAGGGAGCAGACGTTTCTTACTGAACGGTTAGAGAGGTGTTATACTCACTGATCTGGCAGTGAACACCCTCAAATCCAGCCGGGCACTTGCAGACATAGCCATTAAACACGTCTCCTCGCTTGGAGTTTGTTATCACTTCACATTCACCATCGTTTCGGCAAGGGCTGGGGCTGCATGGACCTGATGATAAACAAATGTAGATACAAATATTTAACACCAGCATCTTCTATTGTAGTTTTTCTAAGAAATAATTTTCTATATTGATGTTTTGCTACTGGTGCCACCCAGCATTATTGGTTTTAGCCATTCTGATAGACCATATTTGCAGTTACATTATGTTAATACACAGCATCAGTACTGAAGACACATACTCAAATGCTGTTGATCCTATTATTATATTTGGAAAACCTTAAACTGTTGACTTTTATTAACACAGCTCCAGCTATAGGTCTAATCTAAAGACTCCATCACATAAACATGACTACTGTCACCATTCTCTGTGGCGTTGCAGGTGTCTCCTGCAAAACCTTCAGCACAGATGCAGATGAAGGGCTCCTCTCCAACACCGGACACACACGTGCCCCCATAATGGCACAGGTTCACCTCACAGTAGTCTCCTGCGTGGGCACAGAAACATCAACGCTTATAAGCAGGAATTCCACTCATTTCAGGGCTGGTGCAGGGGCAGACCAGTCATTCTAAGCATTTTGGGGGTTTGGGATTGACTGGCTTTGCATGTTAAGTTTTGTGAGAGAAAACAGGGACAAACAGGAGGGGAATGCTTTTCACGCCACTCAATTGAGGCGGCTCACAGGAAAGCACAAAAGGGTCCGGGCTGTGAGCTCCACCGCCAATGGGGGCTGCTGCTTTCAAAATTTCACACACTTTTTTGCAATAATCCTCGTACAGAGACCAAACAAGTGAGCAGCTTTGTGTACACTCTTAATAAACATGTCCAAACAGGGCTCATGGGAGCTTATTTAGGAGGTCTGAAGAATCTTTCCATAGACATTCCATTTTTAAAAAAGCTTGCTTATAAAAGATCCTCCACAAAAGAAACAATGAGGATCAGCTACACAACACACGGTGTTTGGAAAGGACCTTTGGAAAATATGAACTTTACCACAAAGTAATAGATCCAAACAAATGGTTTCATTCTAATGTTTGTACTGCCTAAATTAAGAAAGAAAACTGCAGAAGGAAATGGAAGTTAAACAAAATGACAACATTGTGTGTCAAAATCGCCTTGTTAATCAACATGAGTTGTTATACATTCAACAGGACACCGTATGTGAAGACTTCTGTGTTGAAAACAGACAGATTATACACTGGTGGACTAATGTAAAGCATTTAACTAAGTGTATTAGACTCTCACAGGCTGGATGAGGACTTACCATTCACACAGTAAAAGCAGCACAGGACCAGACAGGTGAGGAGAAAAGCAGAGGAGAGTTGGACGCTTCTGAGCCTCATACTGGTTCAGCTCTGCTTCTAACGGAGAGTTTCAGACGGACCGTCCCGTGTGTGCCGTTTTTCCAGACCCGCTGACGTCACCGCGCCGCTCCCCGGGCCGATTTTACCGCAGATTAATCTGCACCACTATTTCTGGAGGCTGCGGGTCCATGAGGCCACCTTCTGGTACAACTGGGCTTATGATCAAGGACTCAAACTGGGACTCAGTAAGAATGCAGCTCTCCAACACCGCCCAGACAAAGCGTGTTTATTTATAAAGTACCTTCACGGGGCTCATTCAAAATGTTCTGCAAACAGACAGACAAACAAACAAATAAATCACTCAATGAAAATTAAAGACATTAAAATGCAAACCAACCTTGTTTATTCAGAGATAGATATACTGGTACCAAAATGTGTGTGTCAGGTTATTTCAGTTAAGTTCAGTTTTTCCCATTCAATTAGGAAAATACATATGGAAAAATATGACTTCAGCTATTCATTTTGAGGCGGCGATTCATAAAAGTGACATGTTTTTAAACATGCACGGGATGACAAAACCAATACCATAAATCGGCAATATAGCAGGGTAACGGTAGTGAGACAGTACAGTAAGTGGACAGTAAGGAAGTGTGAAATAGAATTGGGAAGTGTATGTAAGCATCCAAATAGGATGGATAATTTTGCATCAAACAAGTGTTTCAAAATATTCCAAGATTACAGAGCGAAGAGGATGAAAAACCCTTTCAAAATGATACAACTGAACAATATAAAAATATATTCTTATTGCACATAAGCGTATGGTATTGCACATGACTAATTCTATGTGTGTGTTTTTATTTACGTAGAAAATGCATGACACTGGACACCCAGAAGAGAGTGGGTGCTCATTTTATTTACCCCGAGGAACATCCTGAGTGGGCTCATGTCCTGGCATTGCTGGATGAATGAACGCCATGGCAGCATATCATGGAAAACATGCTTTGGCCAGTGAGGATCCCACAGTATTCACTGATTTCACATTTTAACTCAGTTATCTCATGTTTGTAGGTACTTGTGAAATGTGCAAAGGTAAAAAGTATGTCATTTATTTATTTTGAGAAGTTTAATGGGGTCAAAATGACCCCCAACCTGCAAGGTTTGACCTTAACCCTCCTTTCATGTTTGGGGTCATTTTAACCTCATTCAGTGTCTCGATCACAATTTGAAAAGTGTAAAATTATTTCTCTGTATTTAACCCATTAACCAAGTAAAACAGAGGTACACTGGAGCAATATGTCGTCCACACCCTGCCAGTGAAGCCCAATGCTTCACTGAATTAAAATGCAGAGAAACAATTCATAACGTCCACATTGAGTTCATGCATAACTATCAGGGGCCACTTTATTGTACACGTCAGTATTGTCATGTTTCTAGGAACCTGTGGAATGCATTCATGAGAAAAATGGTGTTAGTTTTTGAGATGTTGAAAGGGGTCACAGTGACGCCAAACATAACCAGAGGGTAAACAGAGTCAAAGCATGGGTTTAGTTTTTTGTTTTCAATCGTACACGATTGCACTCCAGGCCTGCAGGTGGCACTATGTGAGTCTTCGAAACGCCCCCGCCTCGCCGCTACAATATGTTGTGAAACCACTACTAGCTTTGCCGAGACGTAGCATGAATAACGGACAGGTGTAAAATATTGTTTTTTATTTAATTTACTGCTGTTGGACGTTAGCTTACCGCTTCGTTTGAGGAGTAAATAAAGCATCTACACAAATAAAGGTAAGTGACGTGTCAGGTTGCATAAAGGGAAAAAAACGAGCTCAAAATGTAAACGTTAGCTGCGCAGTTGGTTGTCAGTAAACGTTACCTGCCAACAAAGGCTGTTATATTAGTTATTTTAGTTTCTCTATAGTTTTTTATATGCTTATTTCATGTGAGATGCTGTATTCTGCTTGTCTTTTTTCTGACGTTGCCTGGTTCCCTTTTCCCTCCTGCTGAATAAAATAAACCGCAAATGCACTGTGTGGCCAAAGGTATTGGGACGCATCATAGTATTTTGACCATTAAACAGGCAAGGACTGAAATGACATTGCATTCAGACTTTAATATGGACTGTATCCCCCTTTGCAGCTATAAAAGTTTCCACACTTCTTGGAGGGCTTACTACATGATTTTGTAGATTCCTTGGGAATGTTGTGCCCATTCATTCTTTAGAGCATTTATGAGCTCAGTCACTGATGTTGGACGAGAAGGCCTGGCTCGGAATCTGTGCTCCAGTTAATCCCAAATGGGTTGAATGGGGTGCATGTCGTTTTTCAAAATGTCTTAGTATGCTGAAGCATTAAAATGCACTTCACTGGAAGTAAGGGGCCTGGCCCATACCCTGAGAAACAGGGGTGTCACAGTAATTTAGGACAGTGTATTGTTGTAACTCTTACTTTTGTCTATACTGCTGTAGCTCTTAATTGTGATTTAACCCTCATCTTAAGCAGCAAGTGATCGTTAAATCTAATCAAATGTCTCAAATGAGAACAAGGGCTCCTCTATAGGACTGTGTGGAGGCTCTGTTTAGTCCATAGTCCATAGACTGACTTCACCTGGGTAAATAAAGATGCTTGTGGTTTTTTCCACTCCTGTCCAGGAATGCATACATGCACTTTCGCTCATTTATTCTATCCTGAACCCTATGAACCTTCTCTCTCTCTCTGTCTTACTCAGTGGTATTCTTGTGTGTCCCTGTGCCCCAGTCAGCATGGCAGAAGCTCACCAGGCTGTGGCCTTCCAGTTTACTGTCTCTCCTGAAGGTATTGACCTGCAGCTAAGTCATGAAGCCCTGCGCCAGGTCTATCTCTCCGGTCTCCACTCATGGAAAAAGAAGTTTGTCCGCTTCAGGGTATCCCGACCTGCCAGTCATTCATTTTAAGCTTAGCAACATTTTCATTTACATCAGTGTGATTTTCTCTAATGGAAATATACCATTCACAGAATGGTATCATGACTGGTGTGTACCCAGGCAGCGCACCAGGGTTGGTGTTGGTGATGGCAGGATACCTCGGAAGGGCAAAATATGCTCAGCAAGACCCTTCCTTCGGCGTTTTCCTGAAACTTGGGAACTATATCCCAGTGAGGTAGGGGTGTTATTTCACAGTTTTGGGACCTTAATAGCTGATTGCATGTAGCATATACAGTGCCTTGTTTAAATCAATATATATGTACATCTGTAATTGTTGATTATTATTAATGATGTAGATTTTGTTTTTGTAGATCGTCATTTTTTATTTTAGAAACTGATTCTATGTGTGTGCTTTTGTTTGTGTAGTAAGTACATGTCACTGGACACCCAGAAAAGAGTGGGTGGTGTCCTGATTGGCACAGGGCTCTGGGTGTTCATTATATTTACTATGAGGAACATGCTGAGAGGGCTGCTGTCCTGGCATGGCTGGATGAATGAACGCCGTGGCATCGTATCATGGAAAACACGCATTTGGCTGGTGAGGATTGCGTACACTGTGACTTTTTGCATTTACAATTTTCATCCTAAAATATGCTGTAATATTCACTTCACTTTGTTGGTTGCTGTACTTCAATTATGTCATGTTTACAGGTATTTGTGAAGATTTTCTCTGGTATGCAAACGCCAAACCTGTACAGCTTCCAGACATCGCTTCCAAGCTTACCTTTACCATCTGTGAAGGAGACAGTGAGACAAGTAAGATGAGGGCTTCATAAGGAACAATGTTGTCCTAAAATTAAGTATTAACGTATTCATAGAATTTTGTGCAAATCCAGTCAACATTTAAAAGTAAATTAATTCATTGTTTTCCATCATTGGTTATTCTGTATGTTGCCTTAAGTGGTTTAATTTTGTGTTTTCAGATTTAACTTGCTATTTGTCTCCTAAAGTATGAGGTACAGCGTGTGTGATGTGTGCTAGCTCACTAAAATGCACGCTGGTGGAAACAGTTCATAAACTAAAGTCTGGAGGAATATTAACTTAGTATTTTGCCCTAAAGTATAAGGTACAGCGTGTGATGTGTGTTAACTCACTAAAATGCACGCTGATGTTAGAAAAGGTATTCAGTTAAGCAGCTGTTTGAGTGTGAATATACATTTACGTTTGAACCCCAGTTTCATGCACAGATGTTGGTGCTGTTTTTGCTGAGATGCAGTCCCAAGAGCTGCAGTTCTTCACAGTTTAATCTGTTTTCCTGCACTAGACTTGGGAGTTGTTTTAAACCTGCAGCTGGGTACTTAATAAACTCCCCCTGTGTCCACAGTATCTAGAGTCTGTGCGCCCTCTTCTGGATGACAAAGAGTACAAAAGGATGGAGGAACTTGCAGTAGACTTTCAGCACAATCTTGGACCAAAACTCCAGTGGTACCTAAAGCTCAAATCCTTGTGGGCAACAAATTATGTAAGATGAATTTTCATTTAATAATAATAATAATTATAATAGTAATAATGATGATACATTTTATTTGTATAGCACATTATATTTTAGCAATCTCAAAGTGCTACAATGTGAAAGAAAATTCAACAAAGCTATACAAAAACAGGAAAACCTATAAAGTTCTTTAGCAAAATGCCTTTCTAAAAAGATGCGTATTTAAGCTTTGTTTAAAAACATCAAGAGACCCATTCTGTAAAGTTTTCTTCTGGGGACTTGAAGGGTGTATGTGTTTACAGAAAGGGGAATGCAATGTCCTCCCAATGTTTTCACATTGCATTTAATCACTTATGCGTCTGATTTCAGGTTAGTGATTGGTGGGAGGAATACATCTACCTTAGAAGCCGCAACCCAATTATGGTCAACAGCAACTATTATGCAATGGTAAGAGTTCTGCCTCACTGATATGCTCTGATTTTTGATATGATCACATCAGCGTTTAAACATCTCAACTCCTTCTCTCCATCCAGGATTTCCTCTATGACTTCCCTACACAACTTCAAGCAGCAAGGGCTGGCAACGCCGTCCATTCAATCATGCTGTATAGGAGAAAGCTGGACCGAGCCCAGATAAAACCGGTTAGAATGTTTTCATGTTGTGGGATGTTTTAGATCTACTTTACTTAAAAAAACACGAGGTGTCCTCTAAAACACAATCAGGCTTTAGAAGAAACATTTGATATATTTTTTTCATTTGCTGAACAACAGACCTGTGTTTTCCTTTGTTAATTACTTACTAATTACATGTGTAATTGCATGTTATCAATGCTGTATCTTCTGGCTAGACTGTTAAGTCTCTCTGCTGGTTTTTGTTTCATGCTTCCTGATGTTGTGTTTGCGGCGGTGCAGCTCTTTGCCCTAGCTAACACCGTACCGTTCTGTTCCGCCCAGTGGGAGCGGCTGTTCAATACCAGCCGTATCCCAGGCCAGGAGAGGGGTAAGATGAGTCTAAGGCCCTGGCAGTAGCCCTCCGAGACTACCCACACTAGTCCTGTGCTGCCAAACAGTGATAGATTAGTTCAGAATAATCCATTTTGTTCTTAAAAATAATCTGGCCAGTTAATTGCCTTAATATGTAAATTCATATACTGGTGATACAGGACTATTTTCCCACTCCAATTTTCCTCATCCCCATTACATTCCCTCTAGTATTTTGTTTGTGTGTGTATGTGTGTTTTGTGGAGAATTTTCATTTTTATTTATTTATTTATTTATTTGCATTTCCACATGGATCCCTGTCTATTTCATTTTGACCCAGTGATTTCAGCTCAAACCCCTCTCTTTCCTTCGTTCTCCTGCCTAGTGACCTAAATCTCTCCCGAACAGATTTCCTCTTGGACCTTATTAGCCAATCTAGTCCGTTCAAGCCCCTCCTCCCTTTACCTTTTATTTGACCTCTTCCTTTCTGCTTTTCAGCTTATGCTTCAAAACACTATCCCCATGTGCTCGTCACAATATGAGCGCATGTTCAACACCAGTCGCATCCCAGGCATAGACTCAGGTACTGAGACACCTCACTCCGCAGCCTGCACGCTGAACCTAGCACACTCGTTGCCTCACAGCTGCCTGGCGTAGACCAAGTGGTTTTGCTTCTATTGGTGTTGCTTAATGGTTATTATTGGCCTTTAGGTGAGGGTCTATCAGAGAGGCGTATTAACTTCTATTGCCTAATCTGCTTATTATAGTTTATTTTGAAATCACTTTATAAGCTTATTAATTTGCAATGTGCAGAACATACATAGAACGCACAATGATGCTAATGTCCCATAAATGCAGCGCGTTTTTTTAACCTAGAGGGGCTTAAGCCATATTACGTATTGTTTTTCCAGTCTCAAGTCTGCATTTCAGTATCTCCTCTCCATTTTGCTGAATGTCAGACAATTGTTTCATGTCACAGTGCTGTTAAATCTGATACCGGGGCCAAGAAACATGAACACAATTAGTTCTGTCTATATTGTACATGAAACAAATGTCTTGACCTAGTTTCATTCCCATTATCCCCCTCTTGTGGCATGTTGTGATATTGCTTTCTTTTAAATGTTGTTGATTCTGGATTCTTGGCATTTCCTGAGTATTTGTTATGTTATGTGATATGCTTTAAACATTATTGAATTTTCCCCATTTGTATCAGTAATAGTGACTACATTTGTTTAGAGATTTGAACCTTAGATATCGGATTTCTCTGGAATTTTAGTGACTGTATAAACCTTTGGTCCTTGCTTCTTTCTACACTTCTGCTTTCCAATGACTCTTTCCTCTTTCTGAGTGCAGACACCCTGCAACACATGTCGAATAGCTGGCACATTGTGGTGTACCATAAGGGGCGCTATTTTAAGGTAGGGATGTTTTATGACGGCCGGCTCCTCCTGCCACGGGAGATAGAGCAGCAGATGGAGAGGATTCTATCAGACACCTCAGAGCCTCAGCCAGGAGAGGAGAAGCTCGCTGCCCTCACTGCAGGAAACAGGTGCCCCTCACATACCTTACAGCAGTCAAATAAACAGGGGCTTTATAATTGACAGTATGCAGTTGCTCAGAATTTTCATAAATTTGACTTTAAAAACAGCAGTATGTCAAATATATGGAATTCTGTATAATAACAGTTGTATTATTTTATTATAATCATTCAATTATTGGTACTTTTTTATATTACAACAGCTTTTACTTCATTTATCTCACTGAAAGCATGCCTCCAGTTGTTGTTCTATCATTCATTTGTGATTCTCCATGTGTCAGAGTTCCCTGGGCATGTGCCCGTGATGCCTATCTCAGACAAGGCAAGAACAGGCAGTCTCTGGACGCTGTGGAGAAAGCAGCCTTCTTTGTCGTCCTGGACGACACAGAGCAGCGCAATGACCCAGGCGACCCTGTAAAGTCTCTCTGCAGTTACGCCAAGTCTCTGCTGCATGGCAAGTGCTATGACAGGTAGGGGTGTAAAAAATGGCAAGAACATAGAGACTGTCTGCTATGTACTCAAGTTGGTACCTGTTTCTTAGCTTGTTTATAATCTTGTCTTTTCAGGTGGTTTGATAAGTCTTTCAACCTGATTGTTTACAAGAATGGAACAATGGGACTGAATGCAGAGCACAGCTGGGCTGATGCTCCAATCATTGGCCATCTTTGGGAGGTACATACAGCCATCATGCATTCCTTCTTATTCTTTATATTATATGTCATTGGGCAATAATAAGGTCCCGTGAATTTTTTGAAGGACTGTTCTTACATTATAAAGATTCATCCTTATTTGTTGTTTCCTACTAAGATTTTAATGCAGTTGGGACTGCACTATTTACATGTTTTAACCATGCAATAGGAAGGGCACTGAAGAATCATTTGCTTAAGAATAAAATTGTTTAATGTAATTCAGTAATCATAATACAGTAGTCATACTTGTAAAAGATGGCTTAAATGCAAATATAGGAGGCCAAAAGTAACATTTAAAACACAATTATATTGCGATATTAACATCCTTTGTAAATTTTAGCTTTGTAATCAGTGTAATGTACTTTTAATATGTTATTTGGTCAGCTCCATCATTAATCTCAGATACTGACATGAATTGTGGTGAACTCTGTTTCCAACAGCATGTGCTATCGATGGATCATAAGCTGAGTTATGCAGCTGATGGCCACTGCAAAGGACAGCCTCACCGCAACCTCCCTGGACCCCAGAGGCTACAGTGGAATATCCCAACTGAGGTCAGACCCTGGAGACGAGCTACCAAAAACACAACCCCATCTGTTCCCCCTGATTGCCCTTTATTGTAAACATAGACTACGACCTGACTCTTTTTGGCTGTGACTGACACGCTCTCTTGTCTCTTTGCATATTTTTGTTAGTGCCAGAGCATGATCGCCAACTCCCTGACTGTGGCCCAGGCTTTGGCTGACGATGTGGACTCCCACATCATTCCCTTCCAGGACTTTGGGAAAGGCCTGATCAAGAAGTGCAAGACCAGCCCGGACGCCTTCATCCAGATTGCCCTGCAGCTTGCACACTTCAAGGTGAGCTCTCTACATTATTAAAACCACATAGATGTTTATCTGCAGCATTAGTGAATCTACTGTTAATTATGCATATATCCTAGTTCATATATGAATGGTAATTTCCCTTTTGCAGGACAAAGGAAAGTTCTGCTTGACATATGAGGCATCAATGACTCGGCTGTTCAGAGAGGGACGCACAGAGACAGTGCGGTCATGCACCGTGGAGACCTGTAACTTTGTCAGGGCCATGGTCGACAATGAGCCGGTATGGAGCTCGTTATTTGATTTTTGGCAATTCAAATAATTTTGTTAGCATTTTAGAGCAGTAGTAAATGATTGTAATGTTTTGTCCTCTACTGCTCTTTTAGATAGATAAATAAAACCTTGTTTTGGGTCAGAATTACTTCTTAATAATAGCACTCTCTTGTGAGCCTTTGCCAGCACAAAAAAACATGGTGGTATTTCTCACTTTTGGCAAGCACACATTTCACTCTGAAATTCTGACACTTGCTGCACCTTTCATGCTAATACACAATATGATCTGTTTCTGTGTTTTAGAGGCTTTAGTGCTGCAAATTTTTAAGCTGCGTGATTTCCTCATAACAAACGTATGTCCTAGTCACCTTCTCGTACTGAATTTTTAAATTTTTTTAAGGTTCACACTACTTTAGTTTCTCTAAAACTCTGCTGCTATTTACATGGCCAAATAGGCATTGTGACATACAGGGATTCCCAAACCTTTACGGAGTCTTATTACACAACATTGTGAATGATAATTCTAGCTTTTCTGTTATGAGTCAGTGTTACAAAGTTTGAAAACCAGAAATAAAATCTAGTCGAGCACTGCACTATAGCCCTAATATTGTTAGCTTGAAATGAAAGAAATGCTCACATGCGTAGTACTACCACGAAGCGTTTTTCATCATGTAGACTCCAGCTGTACACCTGAGTGACTTGCAAAACGCGGCCAATGCAAGTGGAATTTGCTGCCTTGTATTGGGCTGGTTACCATGCTTACCATTTGAAAAGGCTAACATTTTGGAACGCTGTGGCTCCAGCTTTTCAGCCAGAGCATACATCAAGAGTACGCACGGAGTACCTCCTGCCTAGCGCTCTGAATGTCTGAACCTGTATTCTGACAGCGCTCTGAATTTACTGATGAACAGAGTGTGCTTTGGCACCCTGAGAGCAAATTTACAAACACGCAGACTTTTTTGGCAAAACGTCAGCAATGAGGATTTACATATCCTATGTAGGGAGTGAGTTATTGTACAAGGTAATATGTCTTATATTCATAACTTCTGCCCACCTCTGCGCTGTCCAGACGGGGACCACGGATTTATGGGATGCGTTTATGGGAGATTGTTCATGATACTGTGAAAAGCTTTGCAGTGGAAGCTAGAAATCAATCATAAAAAGCAGCAGAAACAGAAAAGAGACATGGCGACAAGAATGCAATCGATGTTACTTCAGGAAAGATTAAAGAATAGTTCTTGGTTGGTTGTGAACAAATGTCTTTGTTATAAGTGCAAATGAAAAAGTTCTGATTCTAGATTGTATAGTACATGTTTAAATTTGTCAGTAGTGCTGCCATGGCATTTACAAATTAGACAAAAGTGAGGATGCTACTTTCACAATGTCGCCATGGAAGCAAATAACGCCAAATTTGCTTAGTAACACTCATACAGTATTTGCATTCAGTTTTTGATGATCACATCATTGTAAAAAACTTGTATCGGGGTTTTTTTTCCTTCTATCTTGATCTTTTTTATACACAGAGAGAGAAGCAACTGAGCCTGCTGAGGCAGGCAGCTGAGAAACACCAGCAGTTGTACCGTCTCGCTATGACTGGGAAAGGCATCGATCGCCACCTCTTTTGCCTCTATGTGGTTTCAAAGTACTTGGGACAGGACTCCCCCTTTCTTCAGGAGGTGAGTTGAGAATAGAGGTGAAAAATATAATTTCAGAGGGTTAACCAGTTTAATCAGTGGGTGTTTTGCTTTGTCATGTTTATCTTATTTTGCAATAGGCTTGACTAATATTTATTCAAAGAATATTAAGCATACGTAGGAATCCTTCAGCTGCTATCCTTTCAGAATCCTTCAGTGCCTCTGGCTATAATACGCAGTTAATTATACGTAATTGACACCAGTTATGTATTTTAAAGTTGTAGTGCATTTTCCTGTAACATACACATGCCCATATGTCTGTAGGTGCTGTCAGAGCCTTGGAGGTTGTCCACCAGTCAGACACCCCTGCAGCAGGTGGAGCTGTTTGATCTGGTAAAGCACCCTGAACATGTGTCCAGTGGTGGAGGCTTTGGCCCGGTGAGTCCCATATAAGTAAAAACAACTTTCTGTTAAACTACTGTCAGCTGAAAATACAAACGCCGGATTGCCTGATTGTCATTGTGTGATTCTGTCTCAATGTAGAAGTCCGGGGTGTGTTTTTTGTAACCACAGTTTATATTGTTATATACTACAGAAATCATGTTAACAGCAGTCAAACAGCCAAGACAGATTCATTTCTTTATTTGTGTAGGATATTTGCTTGTGTTAGGTATATCTACCTCATTGTTGTTTTGCTGTGACAGGTGGCTGATGATGGTTATGGTGTGGCTTACATTATTGTGGGCGAGAACCTTATTAACTTCCACATTTCCTGCAAGCGGTCTAGTTCAGAAACAGTAAGTGCCAAAGTCCTTTGCATGTGATACACTTGCACATGTATTTTGATAGTATCAGAAGGGAATCTGGGAATTTTTGGCTTGTTGAAAATCTCTTTTATGTCTCTTTTTTTTTTTCTGTTTTCAGGACTCTCAGCGCTTTGGCAACCACATCAAACAGGCAATGCTTGACATGTTGGGCTTGTTTCAGCTGGAATCAAGAGCTCTGAAGTGAAAGGCAAATGCTCTTGTTTACCTTTTTTATTTCATTTTGTTTTGGATTATAGATTGAACATTTCAGTATGACTTGCAAGTTGAAGCATTTGAAATTTTTGATGACTGATGACAAGGATGCATGCTTGAAACAAAGAGAGGTGTGAGTGAGTGAGCGAGTGTGTGTGCATGTGTGTGGTTGTGTGCGAGCGTGTGTGTGTGTGTGCACGTGCAAGACTTCTCTCTGACAATTGATTAAGGAACAGGGTGTCAAATGTGCTGGTGCCTTAATGAGAGTCTTAAATAACAGCTGAAGACATGGGAAAGATAATGGCCACTTGTCGGTTAAGTTTAAATCAAGTGTATCACCTGAAGCATTCAGACATTTCACTCTCAGTAGTTAAATAGTACTTAGTATAATGAATATACCCAGTACCACACCTCTGCTGTCTGCTGTTTTTTCAACTTGTACTGCAGTGGGAAAGAACTTTAT
Organism: Ladigesia roloffi; assembly: GCA_037577295.1. Taxonomy (NCBI): domain Eukaryota; kingdom Metazoa; phylum Chordata; class Actinopteri; order Characiformes; family Alestidae; genus Ladigesia; species Ladigesia roloffi. The sequence continues at coordinate 18,400,234 of JBBKCR010000038.1, forward strand.
ATGAGTAAGGAAGCAGTTTATTTAACTTACCTTACCTTTGCAAAGCTGCGCAGCCTTGATGTGGTTGATGCCGTCATTGTGGTAAATCTAGTGTGAAGTGTTACCGAGTACCGACCTTGCTGGCTTTCCAGCTCATGGCTTAGTTGCTGCTGTGCTGCGCACTTCTTTAGTGTAGATTCATGACAGAAAGCAGTTGAGAGTGATGTAGTGTACAGTGCTATAAAAGATGAAGCGTTATGGCATTTCCCCCGAAAATCTGGAGTGCAGTAAGTTTTTGACGGATTCATTTGTGCAGCTTAGCCAGAAGAAATCGTAGCAGTATTGCTTACAAGTCTCAGTAAGAATTTTTAGTAGAGATTATTTTGGAGCTTGTCTTATTCCTGACCTGTTTAGTACAGGCTTCAAATATTGGTGTACATATATTTTTTTGTTTGTTTTATTACACTTAGCTTTTTCTTGGGTTTGAAAATAATTTTAGCTTTGAAAAAAAAAATCTAATTCAGTCAATCGTATTTATTTTCTGTTTCACACAGTTTTGTTGTAGGTTGTGCTTGTTGTCAGCGCAAGGCTCTGAATTGAGAATGACTGTAAAGCTTATAGACCAAAAGGAATTATAATGAAAGTGAGTTGGAACATCTGTCTGTGTTTATAAGATAACAATATGTAATATTCACACCTTTCCCAGAATAAAAATACATACTTATCATGCATGTACTGTGTCAAACAATACATTTACAGTAGCATTAAAGATCAAGTTTTCAAGAAAGTGCATCTCGTGCATTGAGGAAGTTCTTTTGCTTGGAGCCCCTATTAAGGCTTCAAGACCGTACGCGGAGGAAAACTGCAACATTTTCCAGTCCAACAGGATAACTACGTAGAAGAGTCCCACCATCAAAAACCTGGCCATTCCACCGGTCCTGCCACCGAATTCCCACTCCTGGCAAGTAAACGTTCCTTGCAACTGCTCCTTGATCGGTTACAGGTGCCACCAAGACCTGGATGCATATAAGAAATAAGGAATTATGGAATAAATTAGGTTCGAAAGGAAGACAACATCTGAAGCCCACCCCTCACTGCTGTTCATCCCCTACTACCTCTCTTCTGTGAAGTTTTTGCACCTCCTGTATCCTCCATGTTCCTACATTCCTACATTCTCAGCTACGTATCAACCTGTACCTTTTAGACTGCAAACCTTTTCATGCCCAAGGCTAGAAATCATCAGCTTGAGCTCTTCCTGCAGTGTCTAGTTCCAACCACAATCTGTCACTCTTGGACTAGCTAATTAATTTCTTCCCTTTTGACTGGATCAGATGCCTGGATCATGTTTTACGAAAGGAAGAAGGTGTTTGACCACTACTCGAGGGGAGGTCTTCAGTACATTAGATATTAACACAACTAAAGCAGAAGCCTTCCAAGACACTGTGGTTCTCTCTCCTTGCCTGCGATGTAAATTGTAATGAGCGTTTCTCCCCAGTTGTCAGCGATTCCCAACCCCTTGTATTGTATGGTGCAGTGCACGTGTTTGCTCTGAGACGCATGAAGCCAATCGAGGCTACTTCCACCCATGTGGTGTTGTCATGAGCATTCAAACCCTGGACTCAGTGATATCCGCCTCTTAGTAAATTGTGCGACTCAGGCGTCCTTATTATGTTAGTTAACTTACTAGTATCTGTTAAAGTACCTCAGATCCAATAAGGAACTCATCATCATTGGTAAACGTGATGGGGTCCTCTGGACTTATCCACCAAAGTGGTCTGTAGACTGGATTTCTTGTTTCCCTCCATTCATTAGTGTACTTCAGTATGAGAGGAATCACAAAGCCATGGTGCAGTGACAGATAGGACCTGGTGAGGTTAAGAACCTATAGTAGAAGAATGAGGCAAGTTTTCAAATCCAATAATTTTTTGTTTTGTTCATTTTTGTTTGTAATATACATACCCAGTTTTGGCTAAAACCCCATGGAGGTGTCTGGAAAGATATGGCCGGGAGAAAAGAGACAATTTCCAGCCAACGGATAAAGAGTTCCTCGTCGACCAGATCATTCACGAGTGAACCACCTGTATGGAACAGATTAATCATTAAAGATGAATCATTAAGGAACAGATTAATCATTAAAAATGAAACTCCTGAATTTAAATGCTAAGGCTGTGAATTTATCACCAAATCCGAGACTTGCCAATAGCATCAGAAATTATGAAGTTATATCCAAGAATACTGTACTGCAGGAGCGACGGAATGATGCCCTTAATTCCCAAGTAAGTCCAGCTGCCTTGCAGTGGTGATGTAGTTATGAATCGTGGAACATCACTGGTCCTGACAAAACAGAAATGAACTTCACAAACTTGAAAGGTCACCGAGTTTATGAAAAATGTCTCCAGGTTCTTCGTACCTTGACCCTGAGGTCAATATGGCCGTCCGTTCAAGCCTCATAGCAAGGCCAGCCAGGAGTTTGATGTACTCCTGACTGACCTGAACTTCTGGGAGACCATCAGAGAGGCTGCCCTCCCCTCCCTCCAGAATGACGTACTCGGCGTCCAGCTGGGCAGTCAAGTTACCCACTCGCTCCAAGAACCAGCTGACTGCTGCTGGTTTGGAGATGTTCAGCTTCACACAGATATCCCCTTTCCATGGGCTCATTGAAGGAATCTGTGGCGAGAGGCCAGCAGACAGCAGACCTAGCTCAAATGGATGCAGCCAAATGAACTGAAATTGACAGTGCATCGTATTTTCCTGTTTTACTTTTCTGTATTTCGAGTTGCTTGAATAGTCACAACTGGGTGACTTTTTGTTAGAAAAATAACTAAATTCTATAATAATGGCCATCTTGATTTTGATTCTCTCACCATATGCCCCTGGGTGGTAGGTAGCCGGCTGAGCCAGAAATTCTCCTTTCCTTCAAGTAGCGATGTGCGAAACTGCCGGGTATTCACACCAACATACGGTGAAAAGGTGACAGAAACGTTGAGATGTCTGACCAGCGGAAAGTTCCTGTTCTGTGGATGGGGATTACTGTAGTCCTGATGAAAATAGAAGTGAAATTAAGTATTGCAATTAAAATAAGTATTTGCATGCATACAATTTCCTGGACACCCGACAGTCAGTAGCGAATTGGCTCAGATGGTTCAGGACTAGACTTGAGTTTGTTTGAGTGAGTGTGAAGGTGGCACCCAGAATCGATGATGAGAGAAAGCAGTGTGTAACAGCTGCCCAAGTCTGGTTGGCTCATTGACCAGTGGAAGATTCATGGGGTCGGAGAGGAGCAATGTGTAGCCCAGAGTAAGCCAGGCCTCGGGCATTTCTAAAAGGAGAGATACAACTTCCCACCCTTCCCAATGCTCACAGTGCAGCTTTTAGCTTTTGCCTTACTCTTATAAAGCTAATAAAGTAATTTGCCTCACTTCTCAAGATTGAGGCTTCTCATACTTCTCAAGATTAGAGATAGTCTGGACCAGTTGTCACCAATGTTGATACTTTCATACATTTCCAGAGGTTTTTTATTCTTAAACTCTTTCCTAATGGAAGATAAATGACTTTCACTGACCGTATTCAAGAGCAAAGAGGTGGAATGTTCGTCAAGGCTGATGATGCCCTCGTTCATATGGTGCCTCCTCAGCCGGTTGGCGAAGGTCCTCAGCTCTTTCTCCAGCTTCTCCTCAGAGTCCACATTCACCTCCAGTTTCCATAGGGGAGACCTAAAATCAGCATCCAAATAAAACAATGGTAGAAGACCTTGTGTCTAAATCAAGTTTGACTCCTACATGGCAGACATCTAAGCCTTGCACTTGTTTTGATGGTTAATTTCACATTTTTGTGCATTTCTGAATGAAAGTAAACAAACATTGTCAATGAAACTATCCGCACTGCCGCCTGTACCACTTATAGCACAGGTATCTAGTTTAGGAGATAAACTCAGTCTGTGCCCATGTATCAGATATGCTGCACATCAAGAAGAGACTGGGTGAACAGCCGGTCTGAGATATTAAATATCAAAAGGCAGTAATAGTACTGCAACTGAAGTAATATCAAATTAAGACAGTCAAGTGACTGACTAATTAAATGGTTGGATCGAAATTAATCTTCAAAAAGCAGTTCAAAAACAAAATTCTATGTTTGTTACCTTAGGATTGCCATGTTAGGCAGCCGTGGTGGCTTGGGGCTGCGCTCGAGTGCTATTTTCTGATAAACTTCTTTAAGATTACGACCCACACACACTCTGTACTGAAGAGGCTGTAGGTGTGGCTGGACACACAGCTGCCGATTTCTGTCTATACCAACATTCAGGGGGATTTCTGGAGAAAGCAGCACTGCAACACCTGTCAGAAATGATGATGCAAAGTTCAAAGCTCGCAACATTACATCAAACCTTGTTTTGAAATCAAATATTCATTTTCGGAGATGGCATATTAGACATGCTTACTCTGAGCAAGCTGGAGTCACCTGGACGTCAACTGAAAATACTTTTTGGTATAAAGACTGTGTGCAGAAAACTATCAAATCCACTGAAAATCAAACTCAGTATTAAGTACAACAGAGATAATGTAAACATATTCATTGTGGCTTTGTTGGTACACCCCACTCTTGAAAGCTGCACATGATTGAATGCTCTTAAATGCTGCTTCCAGTTACAGCAGATTTTCTGATTGCAATTGATTGTTTTCTCATTACAATTACCATTCAAACAAGTACATAAATTCAAAAGTATTCATACATTTAAGATAAGTTCACTTTAAAGTTTTTTCTAAATTCAGATTAATTGCTGTGTAAGGCTTAGGCTACTCCTTATGTAAGAAAAAGTTATGTTATCTTGAGATATCAAGAAAATCATCCCATTATGTTGGGAAAATAACATTTACTGCTAAATGATGGCATGCATAAATCAAGATAATAAACGTAAATGAATAGATCGAAAATAAAGCCACAAAAATCTAATCAAATAAATAATGTCAAAGTAAAAAGGCCAGAAGCATCTACCCAGTATCCCCAGTAAAATGTTTTTGCATTGCATATTACGCATTTCAGACAATGTTCATGTCCATGTGATTGCGAACACGCACTTACTTGCTCCAACAAATGTTTCCTAAGTGAACTAATACCTAATAAAATAGCATCCTGATTGAATAAGCCAATGGCATGTGTTACTATGCCATGCCAACCATCTCGACAATAGAGAGCCATAAATAAATTATTATTCAAATAGCTTGTCCCATGTCTTAGCTTTGATGCTTTTGTCAAGCCCATGCTATGCTGGGCTGCACGTACGCATGTGAGTCTCAATGTGATATGAATACACGTCTATGTGTGTCTGTCTATATGGAAGACAATGAGCTTCTCACCTGTTGATCCATAAAATTGGTGCTCCAGCACAGATCCGTACCCTGAGGGACTATGTCTCAAGTCACTGACAGTGAAGTGCTGCAATGGGATATTCACAGAGTTTATGGGCCATTTCTGTGCCGGGACGCTCGCTCCGCCGTACCAGAAGATATTCTTCATGGAAAAGCAATGCTGCAAAATGAGCACATCCACAATGCTGGAGCACATCCACATTACCACTGTTCTCTAACAAACAGGCTCTCAGCAAATGCTGTCATATCCAATTTGTATTGCTCAGCTTACCCTCAGATCAACATGACAATCCAAAGGCTTCCACATTATGTCGTAGCACTCCATGTGAGACTCCTCGTCTAGCTCCAGAGCCGTCCTCACCTCCAGCTGCCTGTCCCATGTGGAGCAGAAAGTGCTCGCGTTGTGCCGGCAACGATTTTTCACAAAATGTACGTGCACGTCAGGCTCTCCCGTGAGTCCGGCAGAAACCTCCAGGACTGTTTTTTCCTCCAGAATTGTCTTGAAAACTAGGGAATGCTTCTTGGACTCCCAGAAAAGTTCAGTGAGGTGTCCCTGAAGAAGCCTGTGCTTGCGGGGCTGATCCATTTTCCAGTAGATTAATCCAGTGGTCACTGCAAACAGCAGTCCTAAGACGATGCAGACGACTGTTCCCTTCCTCTGGTCAGGTTCTGCTTGGAGCTCTATGTGCCCAGACTCTACGGAGTAAGAGCGCGCCTTCCTGACCCCAGCATTAATCACATGGTTAGATTGGACAAGGCAGAAAATGTTACATACTACATGCATTCGTACCCTGTTTTAAGCATTTAACTGAAACACTGCTCTCGATCTAAAATAGCTTTCAATGTAAAACGAGACTCACCACATGCTGCTGGGTCTGGTGCAGACTGATAGCTGGACTGGGTGTCCAGGCTTTTCCCACAGGAGGTTTGGGATTCAGCTGCTTTGCTCCGCACGTGGGGCTGAGGGCCCACATAATGGTGGGCAGCAAGACCGGGGGCTGGCACGGGCCCAGATGCCAACATGGCTTTTTTAAGCTGCAAATGAATCATGATCAATTTGGAAGCGTCTTTGTCAACTATTTTAAGGCATGAGGTAAGATAGCAGTGCTGTTGGTCAGTTGTGTATAGATCGGGATGAATTCATTTCCCCAATATGACCTGCTGTGTCCTGAATGAGATGCTGTTATAGAGCTGTATGACATTCATAACACTCAGGCTCTGTTCACATTTGACCCAGCAATTGAAACCACCAGAAAATGGTTCAAATTCAAACTGCTATCCAGGTTAATGGGTCAAGTAGATTCAGTTTCTTTGTTGACTACCTAAATAGTGATACAGGTCATAAAACAGGCCCCCACAGTACACTGCAGGACATAGGAAGCTTATATGATACAATATGATCCCTTGTGTTATCATGTGACCTCTCATTGGTTCTCACACTCCTACAGGCATGATTATGTTCGGTTATGGCTCTGAAGATTTCATTTTATTGCACATCCCTTCAATATCATGCAGGACTAATAAAATACTGTTTCATGTTTCATTAAACTGTCAAACACACTGAGTTCACTAATGCATATCAGATGGGTTCATTTTAGGTTTATCCAGACATTGCCCATTAAATTTGGTAAAACTGTAAAGCAAAATTTGATGCCAATGGTTCTTTTAAAGACATTAAATATTAAACGGGTTCAAACGACTCCAAACAGAAAAGGAGGGAATTCCCTAATAACTTTTGTGTGTTTTTATATGTGTTCTGATGTTTCTACTTTGCTGTTGCTCACACTTCTCCCTTTCGATGTTGTGTGTTTTATTTTTGTCCAGAAAGATTCACTGAATAATTGAAAAGACAAACAAATAAAAGCTTGCTCCATGTATTAAACAGTTACACTGCCCAAAACCTGATTTTTTATTCTATAAAAACTGCATTTTCATTTCATTTATCCTTCTATCTGTCTGTCTGTATGTAATCACTGATTTTATTCTTCATTCCTTTTGAATGTTGTAATTGTGAGTGAAGTCCAGATAAGGGCTGTAAAACAGTTAACTTACTTTTAATTGAATTGAAGTACTTTTACTTTTAATCATTTAATGAATGTAAATAATGTAAAAAGCCTGATTTACATGATCTAATTCCGGTGTGTGAACCAGTCAAATGCACCTGCTTTTTAAAAGAACCTCCAGACCAGAAGCCGTGGCCAAAGCAAACACCTGACCAAGGAATGGTGCAGGAAGAAATAGGCCGGGAGACCACCCGGATCACTTTCTCCACCTCGCCTCTACCTTCGCCTGCTGGAGACCCACAGCCCTTGGCAAGAAGGCCGACACAGGATCCGCTTTTAGGAATTCCCCCTCACAGCACCACCTCTGTTCCACCAACAAGCCTGTGTATCTAATTGCCTAAGAGTCTTCAGAAGACATTCGTCCTTTATCTGAAATCGATTCCCTAAGACCTGTTCCATAGGTTAAGCCGAGGTGAGATAAGTTCAACTTTGACGAAAAAAAAGATTATTAGTCATCAGTGGGCCTTTTAGTATTAAGAGTGCAAGATTATATAATACAGAATACAGTTAGAGTGCAAAAATAAATGTTTGATCTTAGATGTTTACAAAGAGAGTACACAGTCATTACTAGAAGAAATAGCTTTGGTAGCCATGTGTGTGTCTTCACAGGCATCCATGTCCTAAATGACTCTCTTAATAAAGTGACTAATGAGTTATTATTAACCCTTAATTGGATGCCAGGTCCATGCTTCCAATTCCTCAGGCCAGTGAATTATGAACTCAGACAGATTGCCTTATTCTCTATGTAAAAAACGACACGGCACACATTTGACATGTCACTGTTTAACCTACAACTTTTCTACCATTTAAATAGCATGAAATGTCCTTTCAAATTCATTTAGAAAAAGGTCAGGGTGCTGAAATGGAGCTGCAACAAGTTATGACAAATACATGCACACACACACACTTTACCTTCATTTTAACCTTAAGAACCAGAAGGGAATGTTCATGTCTTTTCTCAGATAAAAGTTGCGGAAAAGATTTCCAATTGTCCTGGGGGGTTCCGTACTCAAAGAGGGCTAAAAATAAGATGTGAATTAAATACAATTATAAATGTGAATATGTTCATATTTATATACCTGCAGTATTTGGATATATACAGTGAAAATAGGTCAGTTATTGAACTTGGTGGATATGTGAAAAGTCTAAGATTCAATAATATTATGCTATAATCCAACATTTCCGTTTCTCCTAAATAACTTATGTAAGCTGCTTATTGCTCTGCTCCCAATTTCTGTTAACGTCAGAGCTACAATATTTAAGGAGAGCTGGAGGGGTGGTGGGGCATATGGGGAGGAAGGTCTTAATTTACAGAGTGTTAAACTGGCTGTCATTCCGAACCCTATAAATCAGGGGTGTCAAGCCCCGGTCCTGGAGGGCTGGCGTCCAGCACAGTTTGATGGTTCTCCTCCTCAAACACTTCCACTAAACCTGAAAATTAACCGGCGAGGTGAACCAGGTGTTTCTGAGCGGGGAAATCACCAAAACATGCTGGACCACGGCCCTCCAGGACTGGAGTTCGACACCCCAGCTATAAATAACGACCTGACTGCTTTCTGGCCAGCAGTGCAGTCATAGATCGTGGGAACATGAAGCAGAACTCAGAATAAGAAAATTCTTTCTTTGCCCTTCCACACCATTAGATCAACACGTCTTTTGAAAGGCACAACAGTAAAGCGTCACAAATTTTCAGACCCATTATTAGACATATATATGCAGTTTATATACTGGAAATCTTGTATTATTCAAATGTATATAACATACAGTGGGGAAAAAAAGTATTTAGTCAGCCACCGATTGTACAAGTTCTCCCACTTAAAATGATGGCAGAGGTCAGT
>JBBKCR010000038.1:18409723-18421446 GCA_037577295.1 Ladigesia roloffi
CATCTGCAGATGTGTTAATAAATCTTTCTTTTGATACAATTTGAGCGAAATGGTGATTGTTCCTGCTAAAGAATCTCTTCCACCCAGCCGATTCATCCCTGGCTCAAAAGGGGCTAATTCCCCGGCAGTCTCCTTACATATTTTGCACTTAGAACTCGCCTTTGGATCTCACACTGCCCTGAAACTTGAACGTTTCCTCATATTGTAAGTAACTTTGGATCAATGTATCTTCCAAATGAAGGAAATATCATTTAAATGTAATGTGGAAGCGCAGATGTGATGCCAGAGTTTTTTAAATAAGCAGGTTGGGACCTGGAGTGGAGGTGGGTGCCTGATTAGAGAAATGTTATGCAAAATATTTCTGTCTTATCCATAAAATTCTCCTGACCCGATGCTTTCATACAGAAATGTTTCACTGCGTTGAACTGACAAAATTCTTCTGGTACCTTTGGAAACCTTTGGTAGTTTTTTCCTTAGTATTATAAGCATTTCAGTAATCTAACAGTTAAAAATAAATCACATGCTCATTGTATAAAAGGGTCATGTATTTGTACTCAATTAATAGATAGAGCCATGATAGGTTAGAGGTATGAGGGAAAACAATGTAATGGTGGATCGCAATGCAGGTCACTTTTTCACCGCTAGAGTGTGCCAGAGTGCACATGTCACATAACTAAATGCTGAAACAAGGAAAAAATACCTTTTTGTTTCTCTTGGGTTGGGTTGAACATGGGTCAAAATGTGTCATATTATCACTTACGTCAGATTTTCTAAGAATGTGATTTGTTCTATGATGTGCAGCCATGCCATCATGCACTTATCTCATCCGACACTGAGAAGCTGTTGACAGTGCAAACACTCCTTCCTAAAGGAGAGGGCCAGTGCAGTCCGGTTTCCACCGCCAGGGCTGTGGGAGAGGTCAGGGGGGAGTGGGATGGACTGGGGTAGTGGATGGGGGAGTAGACCAGGATAATCTGGCTCTGGCTGCATCCTTCAGCCTTGCGTGGGGGGTCTTCAATTTGGGGCATGTTAAGGCATGTTTCTGCTCATCCAATTATATTGGCGTTCAAATGTAATCCCATTTCAGGAAATCAAAACTAAAGTTCCAATGTCCAACACAGGCTGCATTTTATATGTAATTACAAAGAGAGTACACAGTCATTACTGGGAGAAATAGCTTTGGAAGCCATTTGTGTGTCTTGACAGGCATCCACGTCCTAAATCTTATAATGACTCTCTTAATAAAAAGACTTATGAGTTATTATTAACCCTTAATTGGACGCCAGGTCCATGCTTCCATTCCTCAGGCCAGTGAATTATGAACTCAGACAGATTGCCTTATTCTCTATGTAATGCCTCAATATTAAGACTGGGATTAATTCAAGTAGTGAGCAATAGAATTTTGGATCCACTGGAAGCTCAGTGAAGGTTAGTAAATAAAATGTACAGTCAAGCATATTTGGTTTGCTCTTGGAAATCATCCATAATATTATCAAGTAATTTTATTTAGAAATAGTTTATTTGCCCCCTTCTACTCCCAAAGAACAAAGACAAGAAGGCAAGAATGATCTCTGCTCCGACACGGCACACATTCGACACACCACTGTTTAACCTACACCTTTTCTACCCTTTAAATAGCATGAAATGTTTTTTCAAATTCATTTAGAAAAAGGTCAGGGTGCAGAAATAGACCCACCCAGCAATAGGCTGCAAGCAGCTGTGACAAATACATGCAAACACACACACACTTTACTTTAATTTTAATCTTGAGAAGGAGAAGGGAATGTTTATATCTTTTCTCGAATAAAAGTCGCGAAAAAGTTCATGTTTTCCTATCGTCCTGGGGGGTTTCGTCCCCACAGAGGGCTAAAAACATTGCCACACACATGGAGATGCATCGTCAGTCAGTGCCTGTGACAGTGAAATTTCAGTCTTGTGTGTGTTTGCATACGTTGGAATGCGTCTGCAAGCCCCTTTTGTTATGGTGAGAAGGAAGAATGCAGTCTACCCTCAATTAAAATTCCTTTCATTGACCTCTTGCCAAAAGGTTCCTTTAAGCAGAAGTCATTTGACTAAGAATGCAGTGTGGTTATGGGATGTACAGTTTTCTTGCTTGCTTTTTGGGAACCTGCATTCATAGTGATGCTCTGCATGCATACTGAGATTACGACTTGGGACAGTGCCTTCATAATAAAACCAGCAGTGAGTGCTCCACAAGGCTGTCCAGCATGAGGTCTGGTCCAAATGTAGCATGTAGTGAGAAAGGTAACTTCACTTTTCTTTAATTAATAGCACTTTTCTGCAGTTTTTTTTATACTTTACCTTAAGAAAGGGACTACAGTAATACATCAGCTTTCTACAGAATTGGACAAAAGTCAATTAGGACAATTACCATATTTCATAATACTATACTATTATAGGATGCAGAGTATTATATATTTTATAGAAATCTCATTGCTTAACAGTTCATAGTCTTGCTAACTATCGTTTTTTTTGTGATTAGGTCTTAATTCATCAGTCTAACTGAAATAAAACCGTGATTTAAAAGAACCATCTGCCCCAAAAAGTAACCGAGAAGTTTATTATGTTCATATTTGTGTCAAGGCTAATTCAAGGCAGTAACGGTGAAGCCAAATTCGCGTAAAGTATGATCGAGTGAAACTCTGTTCCTTTTAGTGTCCATGTTTGGAAAATCTGACAGTAGCAAGAGAGGAAAAAAGTTCTTCCCTAAGCCAACTCCATCCAGTCTAACCCTGTTGGACTCTCTCTCTCTCTCTCTCTCTCTCTCTCTCTCTCTCTCTCTTTCTTGCTACTCACACATGCGCCTGGTGGAGGGAGGGGGGCACAAACCCAGGGCTTGTGGGGCGGGTGGGGTATAAAACTGCCTCTCCACTCCCTATACACCCCGACTGTCCTCTGAACTCTGAGACAGCCTACAGCAACATCATCACCACCACCACCACCAAGCAGCACTACAGCACCATCCCTCACACAAATGCAACAGCACGGAGCGTGAGCCCAGCCTGCAGCTAGTCCGGAGTTGCGTGCACACACAAACACACTCAACGCTCCCTTACCCTGTTCATGCTCAAACAGCGATGGAGGAGCAGCCTGGAGCACAGCACACAGCCTGCAGGACGTTCAGGAGGACCAGCAAGCAGAGAGCAGAGGTAAGAGTCAGAGTTTGTACTCTTTTCTCTTACTTTGCATCACGCGTTTAAAGGGCTCCCCCCCACACAACTGAGCCCCTTAACCGTTTAAAAAGAAGTTTTTTGTGCATTATTTTGCCTCTTTAGTTTGGAGCTTGCACCTGAGCTCCCTTTGCTATCCTGCTACTTTAAAGACATTCGTGCAGCAACGTATCTGATGTATGTGCATGCATTGCTGTCGTCAATTATTTCAGTGAAGTCCTTTTGCATGCTGGAGAGTTGCCAAAGTGTACACAGTTTGCTCCCATAACCTGTGGAAAGTCCGAGTTAGAGGTTATGCATGTATCAGTTGCACGTGGTTGTGGTAAGGGACTGGAGTCCAGTGCTTTGACTGTAGGAAGTAAAACTTTGCTGAACTGAACGTTGTTCTGGCCTCCTGCAGATGCCTTCGTCGAGCTGCGTCTGGCTCTTCGTGGTTGCGGTTGCACTGTGCTCATCTCCAGCTTCAGCAGAGACCCTGTGTGGAGGAGAGCTGGTAGACACCCTGCAGTTCGTGTGCGAGGACAGAGGCTTTTATTTCAGTAAGTGCTGATTCCACAAAAAACAATGTTCCATATACAAGTGTGTGTGTAGACATAGCAGTGTATCCTCTCTTGATTTCGTTTTTTTTTCGTGATTGTGCCTTTTTCGTGATTGTGTTTTTTCGTAGAAATGTATTCCGTAGCGCTAACTGCCTTTTACCTGACCAAGTGTCTAACATGTGGTCCCTATCCACATCTAACTGTATCACAGAATGCTTTTCTTACTGTTTCCTGGTCCTGCTCCATTGCATATGCACCCCAAAGCAATGTATGCAGTAAAGTGGAACGTCCTATTTGTTCAAAAGCTGGCTTAGTTTATTTAACTGTGTGCTGTTTAATAGAGTTTCTCAAATTGGATTTGCTTCCACCCTTTTCAGTCCCCCTCACTCTCTCGCTTCTCTCTGTCTTTCCCTCTGTCTTGCTCGCTCGTTTCTGTGAAATGTCTGTGGACTTCCCCCTCTTGTTCTTCTCCTGTTGTTCTTTTGCTTTTATCTCTGTTGAGCAGGCAAAGGGCAAGGTTAAAATATCTGTTTAGCTTAGCTGTTCACACATCCAGGAGTTTTCCTTTGCTGAACTCGCAGTCTGTCTGGACTTTGTGGACTTTTTGAAGGGGTGTTTGAAGTGGAATTACCTGTAAAACCACTACAACTTCAGTCATGTCTTTTAGTTATGACTACTAATAATGATAATGATACGTTATGAACAGCAAGATGTTGTAATGGGATTTATATTTATGTGTTTTTTCTCTCTTCTGTTCCCCCCAGGCAGGCCCTACAGATCAAACAGCCGGCGTTCCCACAGAGGGATAGTGGAGGAATGTTGCTTTCGTAGCTGTGATTTGAGTCTGCTGGAGCAGTATTGTGCAAAGCCAGCAAAGTCTGAGCGAGATGTCTCGGCCACTTCGCTGCAGGTCACTCCAGTGCTACAGACTCTTCACAAGGTGAGTGCTGCAGCGTGTCTCCCTCTGATCTACTGCCTGTCAGTAAAATTCCACACTGAGTTTAGGTTTAGTTTTGTTTTGTTTTTACATAAAAAGGGTGATCAGTGCTAAGCATGTAAAAAAACAAGAGAGATAATCCAGGAGGTTGACCCTTCTAAAGATGATGCCCCGACAACACAGAGACAGTCAGCTCAAACACATGGCTGTGGTAACACAATGCAAGCCTATTGGCCAGCGTTCGGAATTATGTCATTATTCAAAGCACCAAAACAAGTGTCGTGCCACATTCTGGTGAGTGGTTATGCCATGTGGTCTTGGCATGAAAATATGTTAAGCACTGGCACGTCTGTAGGCCAGCTGGCCGGGGCTTGAGATTCAAAACAACAAAAACAAATCGGCAAAACAATCGGGCCACGCTTAAGAACAGTACATTTCACACTGAGTGGGCAAATAGAGTCACACTCTCCAGTGCACCTCCAGGTCAGTGTGCCTCGCGCACAGGAGAGCTATTCTTGCAGTTTTCCGAGATGGTTGTTGGTCCATTATGCTCGGGAATAACTAGAATGTGTTGGCTGTACTGGTGCACGGAGCTGGGGGCAGAACAAAAACCAGCTTATGTTTGAGACATGGGTCATAACACTGGCATCACTAAATGCTACATGCCACATTTGAGCTACAACTACTTCAGCAAGTATCAGCACTAATACTGCTGACCCCTGGAACCTCAGCAAGCATAATGGGGTAATTTAGACTGGGAGATAGTCAAAGTGTATGAGGCAAGATGAAAGTGCAACAGGAATGTTCTAGATAGTGGTTCTTTGATTTTTCACTGAGGTTTGAAAGTGTGGTTACTGAAAACGATTCATCTTTTGCAGGATGGCCCAAGGAAGAACCTGGTGAGGATTTCCAAGTATGAGGTGTGGCAGCAGAAGGCTCAGAGGCTAAGGAGAGGGGTCCCCAACATCCTCCGTGCTAGAAAGTTCAGGAGGCAGGCTGAGAAGGTCCAAGCCCAGGAGGAAGCTGACTTTCACCGGCCCCTGATGACTGTGCCCAACAGGCATCCACATATGGTTCCGCGTTTCCACAGTCACCCTAGCCACAACTGAAGCCAAAAGCCCCCAAAAAATAAGGATTATAACCCCTGGCCTTGATCTCCAGAGGCATTCTTCATGTACCCTGCCATCAAGCATCCATTGCAAATGCAGATAGGAACACTCTGTGTTATGTCCCACCTAACCCAGCCGAAGAGATGTCAGAGCTGAAAGTGAGAACGATGGATCAGGCGACTGGAGAGATGTAGTCTTTGACTCGCAGATTGAGTGGACATCCAGAACTGAAAGTGATGAGTCATGAACGTCTTCATTCCACAAAATCCAACTCCGAGGCAAAAGACTGGCTGTCTCGTTTGCACCTGTGATTCAAAAGTTACACGATAAAGAACGGTTTTAATGAAATTTAGATTCCTGATGTATGCACCTTTCAACCACCCCCCCTCTGTGGTGCAATAATGAAGAAAAACTTTGGCAGGTTGCACAATGTCATGGACAAAGATAATGGCACTATTTTGTTTTTGTTTTTTTTTCTATGAACTGCTCGTTATGATCATTTCATGGTGCTACCTTTGAGAACAGACTCAAAGAAGAGATGGAAAGCAATTTACTCTTGTCTTTGTGTTTTAACTTTCCGTTTTAGGAAACACACCAAAAACAAGACAATGTTAGAAAGGCGAATCAAGAGTTAGCTTGATTTTGGACGAGCTAAAGCTACTCTAGCTGTGCTCCGAGATCCATTACGCTGGCTAAGGAGAATGAAGATGAAGCCCCGGGCTGTCTCGTGAGAGATAGCTTCTAGTGATGAGGAGGAAAACATCGAGGAATACCGTCGTTGAGGACATTTGCCAACAATTGAAGTTTTGGACTTTGAGCAAGAGCAGTTTTAAGATGCCACCTACTTGTACCATAACATTCCAGTCTAAATCTTATTCCATTTTATCAGTTATTTCCTGTCTTTACTGCATATATACAGTACACAAAAAGGAACAATCATTTCAGCGGGAACAGCAATAATGTCTTCTTGCATATCTTCATTGTACAACAGTAGTATTCCAGTGCTTTTGCTTGAAATGAAATACTTGAATATGTATAATTAGTCTCCAGACACATCAAGTCATTGACCTTATGAGTAGTCTGTATGAGCAGTTTTTTCTTTTGCAGAATGAGCCGCCAAGCCTTTTCCTTGGTTCAGATACAAATAATGGCACTGTATAAAGGCATTATTTATTTTGATATAAACATATGAAAAATGGTCCCAATGATAGCACACATCTATAACTGGCAGATCTTTTGTGTTACACTATTGTTTTATCTGTACTGCTTATGTATGTAGATGCTTTGTACCAAAAAAACGTCTTCTCTTTTTTTAAGTAAAGTCAATGGAAGCTTCAACAGTGTCTTGGTCTCTTTTTTAAATTTCTCCCAGCTACACATTTCTTCCTGAAATGCAAATTGCTTTCCATAACACTCAGGGTGGACTGTGCATTTTTTTGGTGTAATGCTGATCATTTTGAACAGGCATGGACATGGCCTCCCTGAGGGGAGGGTTAAATGCTGCAAAGCAGTTGCTGCACATCTTTTACAGACTTATTTTCACAAAAGGTCAAAAGGTCAACTCAGAGGCACGCAGCATACATATTAGCGGTGGGCTGTGGATGTTTGTTGCTTTTACTGCAAGCAAGTGGATCATATTATGTGTAAACACATGGAAAGTCAATGGTAAAAAATTGCATATCATATGAACAGGAACATACAGAAAAGCTAAACGTCCTCCAGTACCTCATGCAGGAAAAGTGGCCTGTTTGTTTAGATTTTACCTCGTTTAACCCCAGCCCCCCCGGCTCTGGCAATTCTACGGGCCTAAACCTGCACTTACTGGTTGTCTTCATACCTTACGAATGCTTGAAAAGTCCGAATGCCAGATAATTTACCTCGTTTTTTTTGTCTTGTGGGTGTTTATATAAGACTTGGAAATGTTTTGATGTGATTTGAGGACAAGGCTGTTTTCTGAGGTTTGAAGAACTGTCAGCAATATTGGAGAAAAAAAAACATGATGATACCTGAAGGGTCTTGATCAAAAGGGAAAGAAACAAGAGGGATCGTTCTCAGCAAGCAGCATCTCTCCATTGCTGGGCGCCGGCACCGTCTTTCATCAGCTTTGCTTCCGTTTCATCCACAAGTTGTTCTGTGGTGACGACGTATGTTCCTGTTTACATTACTGGGATGATTTATGTCACCATTGCTTGGCTTCTGTTTGCAAGTGCCAAAGCAAATTTTTCTTGAATCGGCTTGGCTGAAGAAGGCCCTGGTGCTTCTGACTGAGGGTGTGCTCGGATTGCTGACCTCAGATCAGCTGATCCTTGGCTTTCTGCGGTCGAAACAATAGCAGTTCTGACCAGGAAAGAGTTAATGGGGAACAATCCAAGGCCTGAAGTACAGATTCACACTGACACACTGTGCCTGTTAGTCACTCTATTGTGAGAAGTGACTACCGCAACTACTGATGCCCCACTGAGCGAGATATCTGTCACCCGATATGTGGGCACGGACTGAAAACACGCTTATGAGCAAACAAGTAATGACTTGAAGAAATATGCACAATACAGCTAAACGATATGGAGGTGGCACATTGCAAAAATTTCGGCTTTAAAAAGAGAGAGACGGCTCCCAGATGGAGCTAATTATCACTGTAGCAATGGAAATGATGGATTCGGGGTTGAAATAAGGCCATAGCGGGACTCTGACGATGTGGTTAAAGACTGTTCTGCATATATTTCTAGATTCATTAACTCATTCCTGAGCAACAAAGGATACATTTTCTCAGAACTTGGACGAATTTGGACGAATCAATAAATACTTTTTTTCTTGTTTAACACAATTTCCATTCATTTATTAAAGTCTATTCACAAATTGTATGTACAATCTGTTGTTAAAGAAAAGAAGCTGAATTACATTTGATTCTATTTATATGAAAGCTATTCATTTTAAAAGTAAGAGAGCCATCTGGTTCCATTTGATTTGAAAATTGTATTCCTATTTGTGTTGATGCTCAGCAAATCAGCACAGTTCAAATAAAACCACGTGTCACCATCCATTTATTCATTTATTTATTTAACCTTTGGACATACCAACTGCTCTTTCCATTATGTTAAATATTCATGATGAATGGGCTAACAGAAATGGTCTAAAATGACAATAAAATATTTTCAGTCACTTATATTGAAAAGGTAAATCTGCTGTAAAGTTGCCATTTCAGTTTTATTTAAATAGCTACCATATGTATCAAAGGAGATTTACAATGTCTCATATGTTCATTAATAGCTTGAATCGCCCACAGAACTTCAGTTAGAGCTTTACAAATGGGTCAGACCATTCATAATAGACAATCATACATTTTTTGCATCATTTGCATTTGACAAATATCCAGATTGCATAGAACAAAATCACAGAAATGATATAGTGTGGATATATCTTGCGCAGCCCTAATACACATAAAAGAATGATGAAAGAGCATGAATAAAGCCAGTCCAGGACTGTAGTGAGAAGTATTAGTCAGAAAGATTGGATCAGCACTCCTCACCATCTGGTGATGGGTCGTGACAAGATGTTGTCTGTTAGCATCACTGTACTACTGCTCTGTGAGCCAGCCTGACAAAAAAATATGTGTATGAGATGATGGATTAACTGAAAATTTAATGGCGTTCACAAAGTGTCCCTGAAATTGCAAGATGTTAATGATGGTGATAGACATGAGTACATTTCTGCATTTCTGCAATGATGGATAATGTATGACAGTGAATATCATGTTCTGACATTATTCACTGTACTGGGGCCGGATTCTCAAAACACCCAGTACAATCATAACTTGGACCAATGTATCTTACCAGCCTACCAGCCACTGGATGTTTCAGCAATTCTAAAACAATTGAAATACCATTTATTCCTTTTATGTGACTGGATTAAAATGTAGTAGCATCAAATTATTGTAAACCACACTGAAATGGGCTGGCAGGTCATCAAATTTGTATATATATATAAATAACAAAAGCTATTTTACTTCAGATATGTGTCTATGTGTACATCCTCCCTCAAAAACAACAACAACAAAAAAAATATATATATATATGGGGGGCATGGTTCTAGGTTTTGGAGTCGGGAGAGAAGAGGAATGGCGCTGGTGAAGAGCAGATGGCTTGTCTGAGCTCGCGGTAGAGTAACCTGCATCTGACATGCTATTATTTGTCGTTTATTGTAAATGTGTGATCTGATGTTTGAACTGTGTTTTTATGTGACTTTATTTTCACTGTGAAACAATAAAAACGTGTGGTGAAATTTTATTTAAGGGATGCCATTGCTTTATTAGAGCATAAGGTACTAGAGCATAGGCTAAACCCCACATAGACAACTACATTTATTGAGTAATCGCTGAATTATAAGAGCTCAGTGTGCCCCATGGATAAATTAAATTTATATGCCCAAAACACATTTTTTTAAATATATATATATATATATTAGGGCTGTAACGACATGCAATACAAAACCGAAATCGCGACACGCACGTTCACGAATCCGTGTTGCGGTGTGAGGAGGGTGAATCGCGACACAGACACACCCCTTTCAACTCTTTCCCGTATAAAGTTCCCGCCCAGAAACATTTTTCGGCGTAATATGATGATTGTCTCGTTAATGTCTTTTCTTTTCTTATAACCAATAGCTGAGGGTCTAAGGGTTTCAAAGAGCCTGCCCACCAGTTTACTAACATACAAGCACGGACAGACCCTTTGTTTGCTGAATTGATTCGCTGTGAGTACATGTAAGTTATGACACTGGGATTAAAAGTGTATATAAACTGGCTGGGTTGTGAAAAAACAGCGCTGGAGTCTCTGTGTAATTGTTTTTATTTTGTTTTGAGCAGTTGCAGAGTCAGAGGGGAGTCACCCCAGAATTTTTTTTGTTACGGGCAGATCCTGATGCTGTCGGCTTTCACACTGTTTCTATTGTTTTTCTTTACAGTTTTTTTTAAGTTCGGGCATTGCATTAAACATTCCACGACATGACGTCACGGGTCCCGGTCTCCGGAAGTCCGCCTCTAAGACGATCGAGAGCCGCACGCCCCCCTGGCCCAAGCATATCTGCCTTTAACCTGCACGGTGTGTGTGTGTGCGTGTGTGTGTGAGAGACCATGAACAATGTCAACTTTCCTGCTGTGGTGTGTGTGTGTGTGGGCATGATCCCTCAACACTAATGAATTCGTGAAACGTTTGGCCAGTTCTCATCATAACCGCAGACTGTTGTTTTAAAAAATGCCTGGGATCAGCTAGTAACTGTGTTTTTAATTTTCTTTTCAAATCCGGGTCTGTTTCATGTTTGTTAGCTTGTTTTTTTCTTTATGTTAATGTTTTTGTTGATGAACTCAGCATTGTTTATCCAAATAAAACATTTGAATTCCTTAATTTATTATTTCAACATTGAGTACAGTGTGTGTGTGTGTGTGTGTGTGTGTGTGTGTGTGTGTGTGTGTGTGTGTGTGTGTGTGTGTGTGTGTGGAACCCCTGAAATAGCAGTGGCCACCCCCTGGCCACCCCATGTAAAGATTCTAGCTCCGCCGCTTGTTTTGAGCTAGTTTTGTGGCTCCAGGCAGCTGGGCGGAGTTTCATTTGTTTGAACAGAGCGGTGAACCAAGAGAAAAAAGTTGACTCCTTCAACTCGTCTTCTCGACTCTAAGTATAAATGGGACGGAAGCGGTATTTAAGCGAATATTGGTTTACAATTTTTTGGTAAACATAAGGTGTCTCCAAACAAAGTGGTGCCTCAGAACTTTTTCTCTCCTCAACCCTAAATAAATCGCGATACGAACAATATAGTGAGTCAAAAATTGTGAAACGACCCAAATCGTGGGTTTGATGTGTCGTTACAGCTCTTATACATACAGTGGGGAAAAAAAGTATTTAGTCAGCCACTGATTGTGCAAGTTCTCCCACTTAAAATGATGGCAGAGGTC
>JBBKCR010000038.1:18441998-18456638 GCA_037577295.1 Ladigesia roloffi
CTCGCTGATTTTTAAGAGAAAGCGCAAGCCCCGCGGCGAGCGCAGCGCATGCCGCGTTCGGTCTGAAACCGGCTTTAGACTGTGGGAGGAAACCGGAGTACCTAGTGGAAAACCATGCAGACACGGAGAACATACATATTCCACCCAGATTAGATCCTCAGCTATCTGGCCAGGAACTGAACCCAAGACCCTCTCACTGCAAGGCGACAGGCATCTGTGCCACCCTAAAGCTACATCCTCAAACTCAAGTCACAAGACTTGACAGCATCAAAACGGACTCAAATTGAAAACCCAAGACTGAACTTGAGGCACAAATTGGCATAAACAGACTACAGGTGGGAGCTACATTTCAGGACATGTTCACACGTACACACATATTTCTGAAAACTGAGGTTATTCTTTGCATTTTGACCTTTCGTCTACACATAAATGGAATTTTGGGTCAGTGAAAAAGGCCAAAATGGCAGTTTTTGAAAACTCTACTTCTGCGTTTACATGTGAACAAGAAAAATGTTTTTATCTACAATGCCCAACGATTGCAAATCACTACTGCTCTCAACCTCATTAGGAGTTCTGGCCTATTTATATTAGAGGTGTCAAATTACCGCATTTATTTTGATCAATGAATCACACAAAATGCATCATGTGACTGTAACTCGGTCTTGTGATCTGTCTAAACATTCAACCCATTGAAATGTGCTGCTCTGCACTTATGCACAGTCTTAGGATTCTGAGCTACCTAGCATTAGGGAAGCGGTTTATTGGTGCTATCTTGCATTCGTGTCACTGGTTTATGGTGATTAATAACTTAAATGCTCTTTTAATATTAGTGTATGTTGCTATTCAGGTGTCTGTGTCTTAGCCATCATTTCATAAGACATTTCTTCTAGGATAAGTAAAGTTTTGTTTATTTTAAAATACCCTTTTCCGCAGTTATCATAATGCTTTCTGAATCTGGGAAAAATCGGCACTGTCCAGAATCACCACAAGCCGTTAGCATGGATCGATTTGACGTAGCCTGTGTCCTGCTTCATGCTCATCTATCAGTGTTAAAAACTGAGTGTATGAACTGGATCTGTGCATCTCTAATGATCTGTCTATCTATCTAGGCTCTTTTCATTTAAAGAAAATAAAATTTTCTCTGATTATGCATACTATTTCTCATCATTAATTTTGTGAACTGTTGGAACTTAATGGTAGCATTTTTCGACAAGGTAACACTGCTCAAAGTCTCTGATACTGATGCCCTTAATCCAAGGATTCTGATTGGTTACCAGTTATGTATGGTTTACAGTTATATCGCCACCTGCTGCCTTGATGTACTTCTGTCAACATTTTTTGCGATTTTGTGTGGACAGAGATTAAAAAAAATAAAAACAAAAACAAATATCTGCAAAGCCAAGCAAAAGCAAATCTCTGTTTTCAGATATACACGTGCAGGTGTGTACATGGCCTCAGACAAAGTAAAAAAACCCAGCAAATTCATTAACAGCTGGATCATTCAATACGAAGTGGACATTTTTTGCATCTGTAGATTTTGAGACTGTATGCCCTTTTTAAAACAGGGGTTATGATAATAAGTGTGCTAATGAGGACAACAATGCAAAATGGCCAAAACTTTTTCACATTCCATCGCAAATTTTCATCTCATGTCACTTTATGCCAATCATGCTAACAATAAGGGAGTATAGGGATGTTGAATACTTATATTGTAAAAGTAACCAGTTGACATTTTTACTACAAGGGAGGCAATTTAATAAATAAAAATTAGTAGAAGCATTAATTAGATTTAAAATTATTCTATTATCTTTCATTTCATTTTAATTCTCTTACACTTTTTTTAAGAAAAATACTTAATTACACTTTCCTCTGGAGAAATGTGAGCCGCTAGATTGGTGTCTTCAATAACGAGTTCTCTGTCCAATACCCCCTGCTGTTAGTGTCCAAAACATGGGTTAACAATGAATTGGAGAGGATACACATTAAAGTTGTACAACATTAGGAGTCATAAGGGGTTCTCATTAGGCTTGTTTTTACTCAAAATAATAACTTCTATCCTATTGATTGACATATGTCTCATTTGTCAGTGCTGTTTATGCAAAAAACTAATAATTAATTCATCCCCACTTTTTGTTAACAAAAATGGACTGACAGTTCACAAAAGAATTGTTCCCCTATTAATGTTTACGTGTTCGGCTACCAAAAATGAAGAGCTACAGTTATTGGGTTTGGACTTGGATTTGAACCTTGGAAGTGTGAGGCAACAGTGCAACCGGCTGCACCACCATGACACATAATGACAAAAATGAAGAGATATCCTGCACAACACAGTTTCTTGGAAAATGACCTTCTAAAAAACAAGATTTCATAATTCTGCTTATATGCCTTTTTTCAAACATGGGTTCTGAGCCACTAGACTGATAACAGCCATCTGAACAGACATTTTCTCTCCAGTGGACCAAATGAAAATCACACGAATGTTATCTTGCCAGTAGATAACATTTGCTCTGAAAAGAGTGGTACTTTTGTGTGAATAGAGCGATGCCTGCCAAACCAGCAGATCAGGAAATATCATGATGTTCATATCATGTAATTATTCTCTGATGAGCCACATGCCTCTGTCCAAGTTTTTTTAAGGACACATTTTTGATGGGTGTGGAGAAATATAACTGCCGCAGCATGTGTTCAGTCATACTGCATATTTTATGTATCTCCATTAGCTCGTTTGGAAGGATAAAAAGGTCAGTGCAGAATCCTAAGTTCATATCCATAAAACCGTTACACTCATTACAGTAAGATACAAATTAATACACTGATCAGCCATAACATTGAAACCACCTGCCTTGTGCCACTAAAACTGTTCTGACCCATCGAGACATGGACTCCACATAACCTCTTAAGGTGTGATGACTCTATAGCAGATTAATCAAACCCTGCAAGTGGTGAGGTTTTATTAGTTTGCCTAGGACATCCCAATGATGCTCCACAATTTGAATTCTTTGTCATGTTCCTCAAACCATTCTCTATTCATTTTTGCACAGTGGTAATGATGAAGTCAAGGCAAGTCAAGTAGGCGTTTGACATTTCAACCATATACACACTACACAGTTAAACAAACAACATTCCTCCAGGACCACGGTGAAACAGAAAAAACAAAAACAGAAACACCACAGGACCACACAAGTATGGGCAGGACAGGACTAAAATGAGAGTACAAAAAAAAACACAGAAGAAAAACAGTACAATCATTTACAGGAGTTTATCTGAGTAAATACAATATTGTGATGTACTGTATTCTAGCAGAAGGCAATTTGTGAAGGGGAAACTAAACCTAGGTGGTTCAAGTCAAAGTAACTTTCACTGGAACGTCACAATATCCCAGCAGAACATTGCCCTGAGCATCACAGTGCCTCTACCAACCTGCCTTCTTTTTTCTTGCTTTGCACACATCCATTTTAAGAAAATTATGATTCACTTATGCTGCCTAATGTATCCAACACTCGACAGGTTCCACTGTAACAAGGTAATCAAAGTTAGTCACTTCTCCTTGTTTCAATGTTATGGCTGGTCTGTGCTTACAAGAATAACAGTATATTACCACCATAATGTGGCATTGTGTAACCATAACTATAACTGCATGCAATAGCACCACCATGCAAGACTGCAATTGCTAGTTCTGCAAGAAAGAAAGAAAGAAAGAAAAAAAGAAATCTTTGCCTTTTTCATTCAGGCTATTCCGAATTCTAATACAAATCCCAGTTGTAAAGAAAAACATTTTCTTTTTTCCTTTATTTACATATTTTATATGATCTGTTCCCACACTCAACATACAAATAACACGATCTTATAAAGACAATAAATATATATATATATTTTGTTTGTGTCACTCTAATATTTTTATCAAAGGGACAAATGCCTCTAAATACACTGACACTGAAGATCTTTCCAATAAATCTTATTTGCCTTTTATTTTCACTCTAATGAAGCAGTGATGAGTTAAATGGGATTTTGCTGAAGCTTTGCTTCTAATCTTACAGTATCAGGCCCACAACATCCCAAGGCCTTTGCTTTAAGTACAAGCCCGGCAAGCAAGTCTAGCTATTCTCAGTCACTTGATGTGAAGAATGGAAGGATGTTCTGGGCATTGAATGGGTTAATACCTTTCAGCCCCACTCTCTCCCTTACAATGTGCACTGCATGACAAAGCAGGAAATGGTTACCACCTTTACACTGGAATAGCACTAGAGGCTTTGTAAGGTCAGAGTTGTGGTTGGGGCTCTTTTTGGGGTTTCTCACTCTCTCCCACAAGTTCTCACTCTGCCAGCTGGCCCTGATTGTTGGGCCTGCTCTAATCTGCCTTGATCATCTCCGCCACGAGAACGCCATGGACGCCTCAGCGAGCAGAATCAAACGTGCTTACCTACGTCACAGGAAGCCATTTTGGAAGTCGATTGCATCCCTGAGGAGGGCTCATTAAAATGACGTGTGCATGCTCCGCACCACTGGCAACCACATTCTGCTTAGCCTGAGCAGAACCATGGCACTTTTCAAGGGTGGAGGTTTCCCATTTTGCTTCACATTTGTTTGTTGCAATCAACTCTGCTTATGTCTCCAACAATGGCCATTTAAGCACATTCAATTAGACATCAAAGGGAGGAGGAGGTCCTTCATGATTAAAGCGGCCAATCAGGATCAACCGAGGCGTCCCCTCCCCCGAGTCCCCATGAACGTTAATTACTCCAGATTCCAAGCAGTGCTGTCACATGGTGGTGACTGAAGCACTGGGAATTTTTTCACAGTAGCCCCAATAACCTCGCGCCAGGTCAGATGACACAGCGTGATACTCGTCCCCTACCTATCACCAGCCATGCGGATTATTCATCCATAAATATCAGCCAGCTGAAGTCATCCAAATAGCCCATGAGTCTTTGCAACACTTTGGTCGACTTGTTTGTTCTTTCAGCTTCTCTGCACAGTGAGAATGCTTCTGTTGCAAATTTGTTTTCAGCACTTCCTCCAATCTGCCTGAAGTAGACCAAGATGTTATGTTCATTAAACCGCCAACCACAACATTCTCAGACGTTTAAGACTCTCCAAACATAATCTTGAACCATTTTAAAGTGTTGCAGCTCCCACTGGGCCTCTATTTAACCTGGCCGCCTGCTTTCTGACGTGCATGTCCAATTAACCTTTGCATTTTCGTGCTCTAGGTTCCACCAATCGCTCTCGAAGAGCCTTTTGAGCACAAAAAAAACCATTGAGAGCCGTGAGCACTTTCGACTCTTCAGATTATGTGATTACCTTGAATTTATGAGGACGTCCTGACAAAGAAAGTTCTGTCAGACACCTGTAAGAGGATCTGGAATGGATATCCCCAAGACTTCCAATAAATATGGCCTGTTCCTTGTCTGCGCAAAAGTGCAAGACTTAATCTTTCCATATGGCTCCCGTAACGTACGAAATATATAACCTTATATAAGAAAGATTCGTCTTTTTGATTCATGCTCTCGTCTCCTTTACTCGCGCATACCTCCGCTACTTTTCAGCTCCATGCCTGACTGGAATAGCATGTCTCCATTACAGGCTGCGGTGTGAAACGTTTTGGATAATGTCCATAGTGATCCTTTGTTGACCCCACTCTCCCTCATTCGCCAGGAATGCCTCCCTACCTCACATCACCTCCTGGGGATCTATCCACCGCAAATAAACATTTTCTTCCTTTCATCCTTTTTTTCTCCTTTTTTTCTCCCCCCTCATGACCAGGAGACCTGATGCTTCCAAATAAGGCACTCGACATTATGCTGAATTCCGTCTCTCAGCAGTTGCCTGTCGTCAAGCTGTAGAAGTTGGCCATGCACGTTAGTGTCCGGGTGATGGAGAGAGCTGATATTTGCACTCGCGGTACAACATGGTAATCCCCCCACACTCACTGTAAACCTTTTCTTTCTTCTTAGCACGCTAATGGAAGAAACGTCTTATCTTTGACTTCCCGGTTGTCCTAAGTCGGGGCCTAAAAAAGGCAAAGCATTAATGCATCTGTTAGGCCGGCCTGACCCGGGCTGGCATTTCTCGCTCGGTGAAAAACATCTGTGGGATGAAATAAAGTGGTCTAGACGGGGGCCGGAGAGACTGCTGAGGAGATGTGAGGGGCTGATAGGCACTGTAGGGTCTCCAGGCTCCCTCTTGGGGTCATTTGAGGTGAAAAACTCTCCATACTGCTGGTCAGAGGAGGACCCAGCTGGCCCTTCTCATCACTAACCCAACCCTTGACGCTGATGTCACCAGCCACTTTTCCCGGGTTCGCAAATCTCTCTTCTCCAAAGATCTCTCATCTTCTGGGACTTTCGTCCCTCACACCCCTTTCCCGGCCTGGCCTCTCTGATCTGCCCACTTACTTTTGTGCTCCACCCGAATGAGAACTAGGTCACAGAGGGGAAATGTGGCCCTCCGAGCATATGCACGTTACAAAGGTAAGAAAAACAGGTCGCCGAGCACCTCTCTGATCATTCCGCCCCATCACCTAATCTCAGGCTCTTCTTTCAGAAGGGGAAAAACATCTATTATTATCTTTTGCCGTGCAGCAGTTCCACAGCGGAGGTTGTTCTTGAAAAGGAGCTGGCTGGTGAGGGATGTGGGGAGATAAACGTCCTGCTGGCCGGCCGCTCTGAGGCCGAAGAGCCGCCTGGTCCACACCCTGCTGCCTGATCCGAGCGCCCTTTCGGTACAGCAAGAGTAAGCACAGCTGCATAAGCTGGCCACGAGCCAAACGGAGTGTGAGCACGCTGCCGTTCAGAGACTGCATCTGGGCTTCACTGGAAGGACGTTCGGCAATATCTGGCCAAAGAATGACACGGCAGTTGTAAGATTTTTCGAAAAATTAACATTTGAGAACAATTTGTTACTTTCAAATCTTCCATCATTTGAATAATTAATATTTAGAAGAACACAGTAGTGTTATTGACCTAGTGGGTAAAACTCTTGCTTGTGAACTTTATGCCCATAAAATCATTGGTTCGAACCCCAAATTTCTACCATCAGTCCTTGAGTAAAACACTTAAACCACAGTTGCTCCTGGGAGATGTTCCCTGTAACAAATTATGGTCGCTCTGGATAAGGGCATCTACTAAATGGCACTTTACCTTAACAATACACTTTATCCACATACATTAGCAAGCAATAACAAGGTCCTTATGAAGTGAATGTTATGTAACATTACCATTTTTGTCATATGTGAACACACCTGCGTGATCAGCATGAAATCTTTCTCTGCATTTAACCCATTCACCAAGTAAAGCAGCAGGCAGTCAGGAACGCAGAGCCTGGGGAGCAATGTGTGGGGACGGTACCTTACTCAACTAACCTCAGAGGAGCCACTAGCAGTGTCCTGAGTACAAATTAAACAGATAAAGTCACCTACAGTTTCAATAGGCTGATGTAGTTGTTCAGCTTTGCAATGGAGTACATGGTGCAACCAGAACATTTAGAACACACTGACCAACTACCCTAAGATTTATTCTGTGTTGGCTGTTTACATGCTGTGGCAGACCCAGGGGTTCTTGGCTGTTTGCTAGACAGACAATAATATTATTTTAAATAGTATAATTTCAAAATCCTGTTGGACTGTCCAAACCTAGGGTATTGTTGAAACCTTCACTATAATCAACAAAGGAATGTTTGGAGAAAAAAAGAAAATGGATTCCCCATGTTAAACACGGGGGTTAATCTGCTTTGGGGTTAAGTGGCATTAAGTGACAATGGAAATGTTGTGGGAATCGAAAGGAAAGGCAGAGGATAAGCAGAGAAACACCCCAGACAGTCATTTGCAAGCCAAACACAGAGACAAACACATGTATGCACATACTGAAATCTGTTTCCCCTGACATGCATGTTTTTAGACTGTGGGAGGAAACCGGAGTACCCTGTGTAAACCCATTCACAAATGTGCAAATTCAGAAAGGACCCTCAGCCACTCTGCCCGGGATCCAGACTGTGATTCAAATATGCAGAGAAATGTCATAATTAAGATTAATTTAAGCTTAAATAGCATGAATCATACTGACATTTGTCTATAAATTCATCCATAGTTTTTTCAATTAGTTTTCAAGGGCAGGTCAACGAGCAGATTAATGATTTAAAATACAGGGGCCTATAGTTGCTATGATATAAACGAAACAGAACAATTATAATGCAAAGGATGTTTTATGAATGAAAAATAAAAAAGATACAGCATTAAGCTATCAGTTGGCGCACCACTTTAACTTCGAGCAGCCGAAAAGTGTCAAATGTGAAGCCACAGAACAGTAACAGTAAGTACATGTTAGCCAGCGTTCTGACAAACCACTGCTGCTCTTTGTGGACACAGAGTTCATGTGAGGAAGGTAAAGTGAAGGTTACAGGTCTTACTGTATGTGATTTGTCAGAGGGAGACAATGTTACTTAAGTGAGGGAAAAGGGGGAGAGAGAGAGAGAGAGGGGGAGAGAGAGAGGGGGGGGGGAGCGGGACAGTGAAAGACAGAGTGAGGGAGAGAGAGAGAGAGAGAGAGAGAGAGAGAGAGAGAGATTGAAAGCCCACTGAATCTGAGGTGGCTTAAATTAGACTGATTCAATTCTCAGCATTTGGCTACAGATGCGCTTGATGTTATTGTTCCTCCTGTGCGGGACTTTTTCTCCCCCAGACATTCGAAGAACTCGAACTGGGAGGCAGCGCTTGCAACCTAAGGCCAGTAAGGAGCCTGGGCCTCCCCGAACACACACTTCCAAGAAGCGAAACAGTGGGACGCTTGCGCAGAACATGTCCCTCCTCAGAGGAGTGCATCCTCTGAAACAACAGAACTCATCCGACTCCAGCCCAAACCTCCAACATCTAGGAATGCTCAAGCCCGCACTTTAAACAGAAAAGACAGCCAAGAGCTGGAACAAATATCAAAACTATTAAAGCGGGCCCAAGTAATAATTTCACACGGTCCAAGTTAAACAATGTCGACCTGATGCTCGATCACTGACGAGGAAATAATGATCACATGCTCACATTCATAAATTCTTCGAACAAACGGACACTTAAACAAGTCTGAAGTAAACAAATGTGAATTAGCCTGCAATGCACTGAATCATCAAAAAATATGGCCCGAGGAGGCGTCCCTGAAGGAGAAACCAACACAACGCTTTACGCCCGTTTGACGATTCTCTTATTGTTGGCCTGGGCTGTGGGCCTCCGCTGCCGTTTATACGTAAAAGTGTGCGAGCTCCATCCGCAGCTGTTAAGGAACTTTCCACAGTTTGAAGTAATGTTGGATTGGGCTGTTTGGACTGTATACATTACACCAAGGAGTGTCAGGGTGCTGTCGTTCGCAGGCAATCTGAGTCATAACGTGCCACGCTGTATGTCTAACCTTTACAGTGGAAGAGTGTCTTTGTTCTCATGACACTAAACAAGAAGAAATGGGAAGGACAGCGTCGGTGGCTACTGCCTTGCCTTAACTTCACTACATTTCTTGGTAAATGATCAATCTTTTCCTGGAGGAGTCTGACAAGTCTCTTAGCTGCGGCGTGTCCCATTACACGCAATGATATTTTCTTCTCAATGTGAGCACAGAGACGGGAAAAGGGGGCAAATGTGGAACATAAATGTTGTAGTTGGACCCAGCCCAAACCTACTCTCCCCTCATTTGGCTTATTAAAGTCAAATGCGTGGGCCTTCTGCCCCATGATTTTCACACTGACCTGTTCTTCTTAGAATGCTGCATGTCTATAGGCTCCTCTGCACACAGAAAAAAAAGGTTCCTAAACCATTATTGCCCAGGGTGAACAGTTCAAGAAGAAACATGTAAATGGTAGGGAAACTCTATATTATGTGGAGGTTTTTACATCTTTAAAAAGTGGACTTATCCCTAACATGTCTTTTTAACATTAGTTATCAAATGAATGCAAAAGATTTGTGAGACAAAAATATTTTCAGCTTTTTTTTTGTCATTTACATAACAAAATCAACCCAACAACAGCACTGAGAAATTCTGTGATTAATGCAGAATGCACCCTATTGGGCGGAAACAGACTTTTTGTCTACGGAGATATGAGGAAAATATTTAAAATAGTGTTGCTGATTTCTATGAACAGTTTTCTTCTATGTTAAGGACTCGTTTTTGTCATGTGAATGTTTTTTTGTTTTGCTGCGTTGTATTTATTTATTAATTCCAAAAGTTTTCTTACTTTCCTTTTAAATAACTTCTCCTCAGATGACCCTGGCAGGCTCGTATTTTGGCCCAAGTGTCAGACGGACTGCCAGAGATGAACTTCATGCCCACTTCGTCTTATCCCATTTATTTATTTTGCTCTCAAAAAACAATATGATTGGCCCCCACGCACTAACAGGGGGAAAGACCGGGAATGCGTCTCAAGGGGCGTGTGTGAATGTATATGCATTTGTTAGGCAAAGAGTGAGGAGAACCTGGGTTCTCTCGGTGCTTGGCAGCAGATGAGACGGCCCCAGCGACAGTAAATTAACACTATTAAACTGAATCATACATTCCACTCTGACAAGCACATCTTCACCCATGAAACCACAGCGGAGGGATACGCCGCCGGCAAACTGGCAACGGCAGCCAAATATGTTCTTAAAGCCTAGTTCAGGCTCGCGTTGTGTAATAGCCAATGCTGGAAACCAAAGGCAGCCATACACTCGTCACAGTGGCCACTCACCGCAGCGGAAGTGCGCACATCGTCACTTCGCCTCCTTCCAGACCTCAGTAGAAGAAGAAAAAGCTTCGCCTTATCTTCAGCACCGTCCTATTAGTACTTTGCCCCATCGGAGCCTAGGAAAGTGAGAGACAGGCTCGTGTCCGTCACTGCCAGACACTTTGGGTGGGCTCTCTCGTGTCCTCCCCTCAGCCTCCAAACCTCCGCAGCCTATTGATATTTAAAAAAACCACAGGTATTTGGCTGTCGTCAAGTGCATTATATCTCTTAGGCTTTTCCACTCACACCGTGGCAGAAGTTCCACTCAGCTGCGTGGCAGAACATCAAGCTTTTTTTCGCAAATATTTTCGAGTATGACAGAGAATTGATCAGTCGATCCTCAAGGCTGAAACAATTAGCGCTCGCAGGACTCATCACTGACGCATTAAGGCTGTGCCGTGTAGAGAACAAGCAATCACACTCCCATCAACCTACAATAGGGCTTCGGTAATTGCTCAAGGCTCCAAAACCACAGGCCAATTGCATGTTTCCTCTGTTTCCCACTGTAAGACCTCTTGCCTCGCTCATAAAGTGAGAATAATTGATATTTAGATCTTGCCAGAGTTTATACACTGTTGCACGAGAGATTTGTGTGTGCGGTTGTTTGTGTGTGTGTGTGTGTGTGTGTGTGTGTGCACTATTGTGAGTCTGTAGCATGTCACAATAAATCATTATAATGTGTGAAAAAAAGATAATCCCACTTAGAATTTCTATTGGAACAAATCCGTTGGCCTCTGCAGTGATAAATGGAGGAGAATATGGAATCCAGTGGACAATGAATTTAACTACAGAAAACTGGGTTATATGATACAGATTAAATAAAAAATTCTATTTTACATTTTTTGAAAATATCAACCAATGTTTACAATGTGATAATGGCAGAATGATAAACGTTAGCAATCATATTTTTTACATTAAATTACATTAACATGCCACTTAATATGTGGCACCTATGTTGTGTTTACATTCATTGTCTACTTTGTGTGAGAAACTGTAGTTTTCTTGCATTATTTGTTGATCCCCTGTTCCCCATTCTTTAGTGCTCGGGACCCCTACAGGACCACCAACGGTGCAGGAAAGATTATTTGGGTGGTTGGACCAGTAGTGATAACTGCTTACTGGTGGTCCTGTGGCTGTCCTGACCATTGATGAATGGACCTAATGAATGGACTAACAAATGAAAGAAACGGATAAACTACAGTTTATAATTGTAAACTAAAAAATACCCCCTTATGGTAAATGGGACCGATAAAATACAATTAGTAATGAACGTGTTCGAGAGGCTAGTCAAAAACATCATCTCCTCCTCCATCCCAAACACCACAGACCCGCTCCAATTTGCATACCGACCCAACAGATCTACTGAGGATGCCCATGTCCTGCACACCACTCTCAGCCATGTGGACCAGAGACTGGGTAACTATGTGAGACTGCTGTTTGTAGACTACAGCTCAGCTTTCAACGCAATAGTGCCAGGTAAACTGTACACAAAGCTGAGGGACTTAGGACTCAACAGCCGTGTTAGTGCCTGCGTGGTGGACTTCCTCACGGATAGATCTCAGGTGGTGAGGGTGGGTAGGTGCGTCTCGGACAGCATCACTACCAATACTGGAGCACCAGAGGGGTGTGTTCTCTCTCCGCTGCTGTACTCCCTCTACACCTCGGACTGTGTGGCCACTCATGGCTCCAACAGGATTGTGAAGTTTGCTGATGACACAGTGGTGTTGGGTGGGTCGCATCACCAACAATGATGAGACGGCCTACATGGACGAGGTGAAGAACCTGGCATCATGGTGCCAGGACAACCATCTAAAATTTAGGCCTATTTACAACTTGTTTGTTTGAAACCGTAAAACTGGTTTTGGTGTGAGAGGTCAGCAAAAGTGTTTTTGATTCAAACAGTAAGAAAAGGAATGATGTATTTTATAAACGTATCTTGCCATTACTATTGAATAGGTCATAACTATGGTGAGCAAAACCATCTGCATTTTTTCATTATTCTTTTCATCAAACTTTTGCACATCATTTGAATACATTAAATTAGTGCTTTGATAAGAGTCTGATGAGATGCAGTCATTTTTGTGATTCCAGATGACCTATCTAGTATATGTTAACTAGAAATCTTCGATACAGCGGGTCAGTATGTCAGAATGACATTTTTTACCTTATAAAATAGTAATGGGAGGCCAATTTATGCACTGCTGCTGGCTTGATTTATACAGGCATCACCATTTTTGTGTCTCGATGGGGTTAATAAGGGCACGATGTTAAAAATAAAGACTGAAGGTTCACCAGAAAGAATTGTTTTCACAAGAGTGGACAATACAATCAATTTAGTGTAATGTAATCGAATCTAAACTGATCCTGTCTAATCTAATCTAATTCAATCTAATCACAATACTGAGGACAATGCTGAGACTGACAGAGCGCCTATCCTTGCTCACAGATATTCCTTTTTCTAAATATAAACTTCGGGTTGTAAAGCTTTCATAAAATTTCATCACAAAGCGTTACCACTCTCTCTGGGACGTCTTTTAGACCTCGTAGACCTACATCCTGTTTTTCTCGATTGGGCTGCAATTGGATCCGAGCAGCCAAAAGAACAAGATAAAGCCATTATTATCAAATATCACATGGGTTAGGATGTCAAGAGACAGATGATCACAATGACACACACACACATATACACACACATAGAGAATAACAGTAACCTACTGAAACCCACCATATCCCAAAACCCCCATTCCGAACACAACATGTCTGTGAACAATGTGTAAGTGTCCACGTCATTGCTGATGAATGGATAAATGTTTGGGTTATACAAGCGGCCGATAGCCGTCCTTCAGTGGACAGGCAGCACGGGGTCAGCGCCTTAAAAGAGCGGCGTATTTGCGGAGGGCATCGGCGACATTTTTCCATCTCAAATAGCCCGAGAATAATAGGAAGATCTAATGACAAATATATTATCCCGTTTCACACTAGCAGTGCCTCTCCCAACCTTCCTTCCCCCCTCTAATGTGTTGCTTTGTGAAAAATGAAATGCTCGTAGGCTTGTTATTGTGCAAAAGATATATTCCACATAGTTGGACATTATTATTGCTGGACAAACACTTACCGCCAACCCTCCCTCCTCAGCCCCCTCCTCCTCACCATCCCCCCCCGCCCCCAACCCTGGCCTCTTTTGTCCCGTGACACCAAAAGGAAAGGCACCAGGTGACTATGAATCAAACAATGACAAAATAATAAAATTCCACAGTGATAAGCAGGATTTCCATTCGGGCCAAATCTGCTGACAAGGCCCTTGCCGTCCCGGGGGCAGGGAGCGATCTATTTTGGCACTGAGCTCGGTGTCGACCTCTGAAAGGGGAAGAGAATTCAAATGATTCTTGAACCCAGTGTCAGGCCCGCACTTATTGCAATTACAATTACAGCAATGCAAGATACAACAACAGCAAGACATAAACAAGTCAAGGGATGTGGTCTTTGTCCAGCCAAGCATTTGCCTCTGCCTGATTGAAGCGGAGCAGTTTTCCTTACCACTACATCAAAATACGCTGCTCTGCCAGAGTGTCAGTTTGCCCAGAGATATCACGAGTGTACAGGGAGGAAATGATTAAAGGTAGGAAGGGGGAGAAAACAGCAGCATTAAGCTTTTCCAACCATCATGTTTAACTGAGTATTGTTTGCCGCTAATTGAACTAGGCATGCCCATGACTGGAGGCACAACACCTTGATCTGATCTTGCACAGAGCTTGTTTGCTGTTGACGCCGAAACTCCCCTATACTGTCGTTTATGGTTAAACCTCCCCAGTTCTACCCTCAGAACATATATATCCTGTTCATCGTCACTTCGCACTTCTGAACTGTAGGTCCATATCGGACAAAGCCCCTTATCTTAATGAAATTATT
>JBBKCR010000038.1:18482832-18504857 GCA_037577295.1 Ladigesia roloffi
AAAAGAGGACTGCGAGCAGCACCACACAAAGTTAGGTGCAGTTTTAATGCAGGCAAAATGTATATTCGTCGTATAAGGTGCACCAAATAGTGAAAGCAAATGACGTTGGTGTTGAGTGTAAATGGTCTTGTGTTAAATGGGGTTGAGTGTGAAAATGAAGGAGTTTGATGTTGAGTGTGATGGAGCTTAGTGTTCGGTGTGAATGGGAAGGTGTTTGGGGTTACACGTGATATGGTTTGTTGTTAAGTGGTTTGATGGAGCTCGATGTTGAGTGTAAAGGGGTCTGGTGTTAAATGGTGTTGAGTGTGAATGGGAAGGGGTTTGGGGTTAAGTGTGATGGAGTTTGCTGCTGGGTGTGAATGGGAAGGGGTTTGGTGTTGAGAGTGATGAAGCTTGGTTTTGGGTGTGATTGGGAAGGGGTTTGGTGTTGGGTGTGAAGGAGCTGGGTGTTAGGGGTTAATGGGAAGGGGTTTGATGTTGGGTGTGAAGGAGCTTGGTGTTAGGGGTGGTTGGGAAGGGGTTTAGTGTCATTTATTGTTTTATATGAAGGAGCTTGCTGTTGAGTGTGATGGAGCTTGGTGTTGGGTGTGAATGGAAAAGGGGTTTGGTCTCATATGATGTTTTATATGAAGGAGCTTGGTGTTGTTTGGGGTGTGAAATATTGTGGTGCTGAGTGATGTTCGTGCGAACAGAAACGTAGTGTTGCCTGTGCTGGTTTTCTGTTGGTGCGTGAACCTTTATTTAATAGTCCCGGGCAGGTCTGTGGCATCAGGGAAAATAATGATCTCTTTTAAGTTTATTTTTCCTCAAGTAAGAGCATGCTTAGACCTGGGCAATTATGCTCGAGCGCTTCTCCAAGCAGCAGAACTCACCACCTGTTATTATGCAGGCTGCAGAAGACTTTTGATGTTTC
Source organism: Ladigesia roloffi (assembly GCA_037577295.1). Lineage (NCBI taxonomy): Eukaryota > Metazoa > Chordata > Actinopteri > Characiformes > Alestidae > Ladigesia > Ladigesia roloffi. The sequence continues at coordinate 18,483,746 of JBBKCR010000038.1, forward strand.
CAACAATAGCCTGTGTTTGTGATGATCCAGAAAGGTTTAGGCTGACAGTTCCTGGCGAGATTTCACGAGTTGTATAATATAATACTGTAGGGTTTCCATTTGGGCCAGTAAACTGTACATCTAGACAGTTTATTAAATGGGCAGTTTTGAAAAAGGAGCGATGAACACACCATAGCCAGAAGATAAATGGTAAATTCCTCCCAGTCAGAATGTGTAGGACCGCTTTTGGCCAGATATTGCAGTGGAGGTGCAGCTATATTGGCAGCTGTGATGGAACTTCATCTTTACTGAGCTGTTATGACAGAACATACTGTACCTCTGGGCCCCCGCTGTGAGTACATTACTGTTTTAATTTCTCTCTCAATCTACAATCTTGATTAGATACCTGTTGACACAGTCTGTCATTGGGTCTGCACGTGTTTTCAGTAGCACACATAAGCCTATTGTTCCCCCCTGAGCCTCGCCTGCCAAGCTCTGCCTGGACGGCAAAGTAAGCAAATACCAGCAGCCAGCTAAACGAGGCCCGAGTGCGGAAGAATGGAAAGTCATCGTGCTCTCTCTCCTCTCTGATCTGGTTTGAATCAGCTGTCGGAGCAGGCATGTGACAGGCCGACCCATACAAACCTGCTCCGCCTGGCACTGAATAAAAATACAGACTGAGAGCATAATGGGAAATGAAGGTCTATTTTTACAAACAAGTCTCTGGAGGGGAAATCGAGGGATTTGTTGGGGCATCCTGTTGAAATGCATGGTGTGAAGCGGGTGCCATAGAACAGCTAGGGCAGTTCAGTGCCTGCAATAGAGCAAATGACTTTCTGATTGTTGGAGTTACTGCACCGAGTGAGGGGAGTGTTAATAAGTGCTCCTGTGTACTTGTTACTGGGCACATTTAATGTACTTCAGAAGTTATTTAAGGAGATGTGGCTCTGAGAAATGTCAGTTTAATTCAATCTGCATGCGCACGCACTCACACACAAACACACACACACACACACACACGGAGATTGAATGTGACGGGGCAGTCATGCCAAACTGTTCCCAGATGTTCACTGCTTTCCCTCAGGTGACGACCTTTCGAAAAGTACAATATCAGATGCCAAATGACATGGATGGTTTTGAAATAAAAGCTGTGTCCAAACGCTTTATAGTAACCTCCCAGCCAACTGACGGGGAACATCCTGCCTTCACGTTTAATATGTCTAAAAAACAGTATTCAGTCATACTCCGGTCCTATTCCATCAAGATAGTCGAAGTAGAGTCGACTAGTCAGGATGACGTCACAGACGCAGGAAGACAGGTGTCCCACCATGAGTGTGATGTGTGTCTCTGTTCTCTGCTGATGTCTCTCTCATCATTGTGTTTACATTCCACTCTATGTGCTAACGGTACCGCCCCTTTTGTAAAGGGAGTACAGTAATTGGTTGAACCAAGAAATGCTCGTCAGCGCCAGCCAATCGCATGCAGAGACTGCACTACGTCCACAAGTGAGGGTAGAGAGAGAAAAAAAAACAAACGACTAGTCGACTTGTCAACTGCCGTTGACTAGTGCCTCTATAGTTCGACTAGGCTTCATGTATTATCTAAGTGTGTTTTTGCTATAAATGAGAGGTTTTGAATAAGATTAAGACTGGTTTCTTTCAATTATGAAGGTTTAAACCATTTTAAATGATGATTGTTGAACTGTTTTTTACCCTCTAAGATTCTGAAGAACCTTTTCTTTAAAAGTTATTATTAATTTATTGTAATAAACGTGAAAGATGAGGTATCCCCCAAATATTTGATGGCCAGTTTATAACTGCCAGGGGTCAGATGAATAAAAGATGCAGGTCTTTGGAACACCACATGCTCATTAGATCTTTTTTTTACACATTGGGTGCGCTTGTCATATTCATTGATGAACAAATCAATCATTGTTGTTCTTTGGCTGATTACTGGGTGCGAGAGTGAACCTGCTAGTTATGCAGAACAGATTGAGATGTGGTGGACACACCAGTTTCCATTCAAAGCCTCTCTCTCACATGCCCACCAGGCCTACATCTGGAAATCTTTAGAGCATTACTGACCTCCCCGACTCCTGCAACAGAGTGGCCCCATTTTCTATTGTGTGCAGCGTTCTGCTGGCTTGTTCATTCATCTCTCTATATTTGTCTACATATGCATGACCTTCTGGTTGCAGCTAATGCCTAAAATGAAAGAGGTCAAGATATACATGTCGTTCAGTGTAACCTCTTCTCGTGGGCCTCTTAGTGGCCAGTCCTCCAATGGAATGGAAGCTATACCAGTTTCATTAAAATAATAGAAAAATAAGCTTCGCTCTGGAAATCAGAGTACCGAGGACACTGTTGGGTTTCTGTTGAGCTGCTGGGGAGCAATGAGGTGTGAAAGGGACCCCAGCTGTGGAAACAGTTCAGGCCTCACCACAAAATCAACTGTAGGCAATAAACAACAAACAACATGGCAGCGACTCACAGTAACAGCAGCAACGAATGTTGATCTACTTCTACGTCTCGAGTTTGCTTCAGGTGTGTAATCCATACTCAATAGTGCAAATTCCATTGAGTGGCTTCAATAAGTGGCCAAAACTGAAACGGCTACTGTGAGGGGAATTGCCAATATGGTGCATTATAGATCCGAATGTCTGTCCACCTATACATGGATTTATGTCGTTTTCATTCATTAACCATACATTATTTCTCTCAGGAAACACAAACCAACCCCAGACCAAGTAGGTGCTGTCTCAGCAATTCCTGCTTTAAGGTTGGTGCTTGAGAGCTGCTTTGGTCTTTCATTGCATACATATGGATTCTCTTGGCTTGGGAGAGTTTGAGAAATTACAGTAGCACTGCAGCCAGTGATTGGGGTGGGGGGGACCCAGCTGAAACTATATTCCACCCACCAGCACTTGGCAGCTTGTCAAATATGATTTTCAAATTGGCCAACTCCCTGAATATGGCAGTATTAACCGAGGGGCGAGGCTTTCAAACGATATAACTTTAAAACCACTGAGGGCAAGAACTCATGAGTTCGTCTAATTTGTTCATTCGATTTCATGTTGTCTGCTTTTGTCATTAATGACGATTAACCTTCTCTTTGCTGTACTAATATCTTTGATCACATATCTGGAATGGGCGGGTTGTGAACTGAAGTGTACAGCTGTGGTTGAGGTCCTTCACATCTAATTGTAGGAGGAGCTCAATTACAATCATGACTGTAACGGAAACGGCAGATTCTATCTGACTCCATATAGCTCTGATAGTATCAATGATGTGAGCTGGAAACACTGAGAGTGAGTAAGCAGACCCTGGGGCAAGGATCTAGTCATTATCCTCTATAATCCTTGTGGATAAACACTGAGGGCTCATCAGTCAGGGTCCTGCATGGCTGCAATGGCAAACAGGATATTAGAGGAGAGCTGGGAAATTGAGGGGTTACAGGTGAAGCACGGTTCACATCGCTGGACACACTGGTCTGATTGGCTGAGTGGGAGCTGCAGTGGTGGGAATGGGGGTTTGGTCCAGCCTTCCATTCATCACTGGTAATTACCCTCATAAAGTGTCTTAGAACCTCTTCACAGTCCAAGGAAATTAGTGCATTTGCAGGACATGGGCAGTTAGGGAGCAACTGTATGCGTACAATCTGAAATTTCCTTTGAAGGCCTTTTTTAATTTGACAGTCAGGCTCCTTCAAGGCAATGAGTTTTACTGGCAGGATTAGTGTGCTGGCAGATAAAAGGAATGCATATAATTATATTCAAATTAACCACAGGAGCCTAGGTCAACAATATATAATGATTTGTGATTTGGACAAACTACAATACTGTGGTTCGAATACAGCAGTCACATGGAAATAGGTCGATCACACCTAGCCAAAAGTCACGTTTTATTGGTTTTCCAATGAAAAAATAAGTTCATTTCCTCAATAGAGGAAACATTTAAACTCTCTTTTGGCATTTTGTGTTTATAACGCTGAGAAAATACATAGCTGTGCTATTTACTTTCTACGGATCATGTTTAATTCTTTTAGCAGATAAGAGAGCCTTTAGATAAGAACCACATTCATTTTATTATGTATAATATGAAATAGGGCAGAGCAGTGTGAAATTAATTAAAATCATCTGTAAATTTCAATATATTTTTAACAATTTTCTTTTTTTTTGCTCTATTTTTTTATTAAGTGTTGAAAAATGCCCTGTAGCAGGTTATGTATAATTTTGTCTTTACTTGTCATTATGCATATGTGCTTTCACCATTTTGGTTCAATTTTGACTGAAATGATTTCCAGGTATTCCATGAATAACATCTGAGATGGATCAGGATGCTCAGAACCCATAACCTCATTGGCTGGGGCTCATTTGCATGCCTCAGTATTGTGAAAAAGGATGTTACAATCATGATTAGGCATGTTTAGTTCTGTTTCATTTAGGATTTTAATAACAAACCGTGAGGGTTGTTCATTAGGGATGCACTTGACTACCTCAAGCCTTCATTTTTAATGGTCTGAGTGTGGATGATACCTAAAAATAATATTTATATGTTCAGTCAGGATTATATACTTAACGTACTTAACGTACGTAACGTAAAAACAGGTGCTTTCTGTTTTATAGTGGACTTGATGCCCATGAGAGAAGTATTATACGCAGGGGCGTATCAAGCTTTTCAAAAGTGGGGGGGTTCTGAGATAGGGATGCCAAATTATAAATGCAATACAATTTAATCATTTTAATACAATATAATCCGATAATCTGACAAAAGGGTGCTACACTCTGATTATATGTACATATGTACATCATTTTAGAGCTCATCTGAACTGCTAGAACATCAAAGCTGTATGAAAAATGCTTAGATAGTGGGAAATTGCTGTAATGTAACTTATTAATGCCCTACATTACTAAAAGAACAGTAAAATGGAAAACATTTAATGTACTGGTTATTTAATACTACTTAGCATGCTGCTTAAAACAACTTATGACTTTTGAAGGGTTGTCTCCAGCATGTGGCCAGACCTCCCAATCTCCCAGGACGAAGCCCCTCTGTCAGATGGTCTGGGCAAATGCTTGAGTGTGTGGAAGGTCAGCAGCTGTCCCAGCCGCCAGTGACCCTCCACACCTCCTAACATGGCCCACAGCAGGCCAAAGACACCTGCTCCAGAATCGCCTGATAGAGTTCAAATATAGGCCTGGCATTTATGGGGCCGACACATATTTGTTTATAGATCAACCATACAGGAACCTGTCACCTTTTCCTGTTAGGTGTGGTTGTAGTACCTGCACGCTGACTCAGCTGTTCAGTGTCAGGTAAACATTGTTTGTTGGTAAAACTGAAGGGTTGCAGGTTGCATGAGGTGATTCACTGCCAAATCCTCCCAAAATAAAATAAATAATTAAAAAAGACATAAAAAATAACTTTTTTTTGAGAGTGGCATTCCTTTTATCAATATGAAGTAGGGCAGAGCAGTGTGAAATGAATTAAAATCATCTGTAGTTACCAGAATGTTTTCTTTTTTGCCTCTATTTTTGATTTATTAGGATTTGGAAAATATGCACTGTGGCGGATCATGCATCAATATATATTTTTTTGTCATATTGCATATGTGCTTTGTGCCATTTTATTCAATTTTGAAAAAAATGATTTCCATTAATTTCACGACGACATCTGAGATGGAAACCTCACTGGCTGGGGGATTATTTGCATGCATCAGTACAAGTATGATGTTACAATCGTGATTAAGCACAATTTTAATCCTAATCCTGTTTCATTTATGATATTAAAAATGATGGTGAATGAGGTCATTCACTGCAAGAAACACACACAAAAATAAAATAAATACTTTATTACAAAGACTGTTTAGTTTTTGTCTAGCGATGACCTTGTAACACATAAATAGGGTCATCCGAACATATATTCACATCTTAAAATCAATACAGTGTTCATGAACAGCTTATGTTTGTAATTACTCTACACTACCTACTTTGGGTCTTCGTAACATATACATAAACACTGAATAATGTTTTTGGAGCAATCCATCTGTATTAAGGATTTATATAAGACTACAGGTCCCTTAATGCCAAAAGCATCAGACACCCTAGAACATTGGTGCCCAAATCTGGTCTTAGAGGACCAGTGTCTCGCACAGTTCTGTAGTTCCGCTACTCAGACACACTCCCTAAACCTGGCAATTAACAGGCGAGTTGAACAAAGTGTGTTTGAGTGGAGAAATCACAAAACTGCTGGACAGCGGCCCTCCAGGACCAGATTTGCCCCCACACCCCCACGTTAGAACATTCTGCAGAAGCACTGGGAAAGCTCACAGAGCTCCATTTCCAAGCACTCTCTTGGGAATGGCACTTAAATGACTTCCCCAAGTTCTTAACAGCTAATAAAAGCCAAACTTTGTGTTAATCAGCCCAAAGAGGGAAGCAGTCCTGATCTCCTGCTCCTCCCAGAGCCACTGTAAAAACCACAGGAGGCTGAAACACAGACAAACTCCACTTCTCCATCACTTCTGTGTGGATTTGTGTTGAATCCGGCAGGGTTATGGCTTACTACAACTGGACTGTGTTGTGCGATATTATTTTGGGCCTGTTAAGGTGTCATTAACTTAACTGAGAGTGGTGTGAACTTTGAGCAGCTGGACTTCACACTCCGCATGCATGAGCAGGGGTGGTCCAGGAGCCAAATACAGGGGCCTTTATAATAAAAAAGGGCTAAAATAAATATTGTACATATACTATTATATGTAAATATAGTACATATACTGCTAACAAAATTAGTATGCAGCTAAAAAATGCAAGTAAACTGAGGAGGTGTATGATATTTTCCATGATGATATTTTCCAACTTTCCAGACTGTCCTTAATCAGCAACATGCATCATATTAATTGGGTGTCATATTATTTATTCAGCCGTATTAATACTCACTTTTCCTTGCCTGCAGGTCAGTGCTGGAAGACTGATGATGGAACGCCATCTCTGTTTAATGCTGTGCTTAGTGAGGCCCCGAAACTTTGATTAATATTTGAAACTGACAAGCGTAATTACATTAGAGCGTTCCTCCTGACAGCCCTGTTAGCCAGTGAGAGCATGATGAACGGCCTTTTGATTAATTATATTAAGTTTCGAGAGATATTTCGCCCTCTGCTTAACCTCAGCTAAGGAAATACGCTCTTGGTCCCTGCATGCTGGGATAAACTGCTACAAGAGTAGTTTAGGATTGAAATGGAATAATGGGGGCAGATGGAGATGGTGTTGAATCTGCAGGAGCTGAACTGAGCGGCTCCTGCTTTTTCCATCCTCTCCTCCACTGGGATGTCGTTCAAGGCTTGGCCATGGAGCAGAACACCTCTGCCAACTGGCAGCAGCAGCCATGACCACACTCTGCTCCTTTGTGTCGAGCTGGAAGTGAAGACTGAAGGTGGCGACGAGGTTGAAAGGTTAAGAGGAGAGAATCTGCTCTCTGATCTCTTTGTATAAATTTATGAAGCTTCTCTTTAACTCTAAGAGCCCATAGGGATATACACCTTTTACATGTTGCTACAGAAAGTAACATGCTGGTTTCCTTTCTCGTGCTTAATATTGCAGATAACTATTCAGTAAATTCTGCCCATATACAAACATATACACTGTGTGGACAAAAGTATTGGGACGCCTAACCATTATATATTGCTTCCAAGTACAGAGAATTTAATATGGAGTTGGTCCAAGTTGTAGTTATTACCGCTTCCACTCTTCTTGAAAGGCTTTCAGCAAGATTTTGGAGATTCTGTGTGAATTTGTTCTTTCTGTAGAGCATTTATGAGGTCAGACTCTGATTGATAAGACTGTCTGGCTCGCGATCTCCATTCCAGTTCATTCCAGGTGTTGTATGGGATTGAGATGAAGGTTCTGTGTGGCCAGTCAAGTTCTTCCACACTGAACTCATCCAACCTTGTATTTATGGAGCTTACTTTGTGCACTGGGGCACAGGCATGCTGGAATAGAAAAGGTTCCTCCCCAAACTGTGTCCTCAAAGTTGGAAGCATGGCATTGTTTAAAATGTCTTAGTCTGCTGAAGCATTAATATTAAGCCTGTCACTAAAAGCAAGGGGCCCAAACCCTAAAAAATGAGTGCGTCCCAATACTTTTGTCCACATTCTCTCCATGCACCACCCAAAACCAAAGCTTAAACCCAGTATCATCCCTGAGGGGTCCGTCATGGTTATGGGCTATGTTGCTGTCTCTTTCTCAGATGTGTCCCTCCCTCGTTCGGAAATTGAGTGAAACCGTCTAACTGGTCAAAACACAGCTGAACACGTGCCAGGAAAGTGAAGTCATCCAGCCCTCCAGCATTAAACGCAGACTGGGAATTTAAATGCATCATATCTTTTAACAAGACAATAATATTTCTTCTGACAGCTGGTGAAATGTTTCAGGCCGCAACATTCAGATATTTTGATGTGGTCTCGAAGAAAAGAAAAAAAAAACAGACCAGCAGAGATCTCACCTTTTCTGGCTTAAAGTTGTTGTGCTGCAAGTGGAGGAAATGTTTTAAAGTTACCACTATGGGCAGTATAGTACAAAATATCATTGTGTTAATTGTGTTAGATGGTGCTGTAACACAGATGTCCCCAACGTAGCAGATGTTTATTAGACAAGACTCCTAATCTGTGCCCACCTCTGAAAAATGTAAACTGTAAACTGCTCTGGATAAGAGCCAAATGTAAATATAGTACATTTGTTAATTTCATTAAAATCTTTGTAGTTTGTCTTAAGAGATGTAATAATACAGGCCTATCTTGGACCATGTTAACCATGCATGTCTTTGTATGCATAAATCCCAAATAAATCCAAAAGGGTCATTTTTTTCTGTTTTTTTTTTCCTCATATTGATTCCTTAACAGCCAGTGCTATTCTTTGCAAATAATAATTTTAAATAGAAACTCACACAGTATGAGCTGTGTGACATGTCCAGGACTTTTAATTTGCCGAATGTGCAATGTAAACATTGTTTTTTCTCTCAAATGGGCCAAACAGGCATTTTAAATAGGCTATTTATATAAATAAGTCAGAGGTGACTGACTGTTCAACGGAAGTGTACTAATGCTGTGACATTTTGCAGCAGGTGAATCAGCACTATTCAAATACATACATTTACTTGGCTCACATTTTGTGACATGATAAAATGGCCGAAATAAAGAATACTGCTAGTTGCTGCCTCAAAGCTAGGAAAACATTCTGACCTCGGCTGATGCCGGTAATGGGTACCTATACAAAATGGTACGTTATCAGGAGATGGGGAAAAAATCATATTTTACTGAGGTTAGTTTGGACCCATTTTGTTCCGCTTGTCATGAAACATTCTCACAATGTAAAGAGTAGCTTGTTTTTTCAAAAATATACAAAACTGAAGAACTGTGTTGCGAAGTTGTGCTTACTGTAGTTGCAGTATGTAGTGGTTGAATCCCAATAAGGGATCGTCTCTATCGCTCCATTCTTGACCAAAATCAAGACTCAGTCATGCAAGACCGGTCAGGAATGGCTTTCTCCTGGTCTTTTGGCTCTGAGGTCCTTGGCATTCAGCAAGCACTCCTCAAACAGCAGCCTGTAACACAAGGCCTGATTGACCCTACCTGGGAAACACACTCGTGCCATTGTGCCCTGCTCAGAATGGAGCTGTTGTACCGCTGTGTTACACCCTGACTGGGTCACTGTTTTCACACTCCGTTCCATAAGGAAAATTGATCGCTCGTGTTTGTGCAAAACTGAGGGGGGGGGAGGGGTGTGTTTGCAGTTTGAATGGGGTTTCTTTTAGGCATTGTTTTGAACAGAACACTCTCTTTATGAGATGTATGGAATCCAAATAAAGACCAACACTGAGATTTTCTCTCCAAACAAACTGCTTGTATAAAGTGAATTTAGTGCTGAATCTGATTAAGGTGACCTACTTGCGCTGAGAGGAGTCGGGCTTGAGCAGAAGTAGTTCAAAAAAGGATTGTAGTTACAAAATCAGTCTGTTAAGATCAGCCTCATCTTTTATATCTAGAACAATGTTTCTTTTTTTCATCTGATAAGTGGGTCATGGCTGTGTGTTAATTGCAGCAAATTATAACAAAGTCTGTTGTAATTTTAACATTAAGTTATTAAGGTATTGAACATATAGCAAATACTGCTCAGCTCCAGATGCTCCATTCTAGACCTTGAAACCCCTGAAGAGCATCCATGTGATGTACACTACTATGCAAAAGTTTTGAGTCACCCCTTAATTTATCCAAAGAGCCAGACCTCTTGTATTTTTAATGTAGTCCTGAGGAACAGTTCTCCAGGCTTCCTGAAGGACTTTCAAAGTCTCTTATTCAGTCAGTTCCCTGAAGCTGACCAGGTTCAGAGGAATGTTTTTTGTAGTCACACAGTGACCTACATTTGAGTCATTCAAGCAGAACAAAACACAAGGGAAAAAAATGAGGCATGGCTCAAGACTTTTGTGCAGTTTTGAATATTGTTCACTTTTTCCATTTTCTCCCAGTTTTCTCCCCCAGCCCATCCAGAAGTAGCAAACAGTGGAGATCAACTTGTGTGTTTTTTCACTAGAAACTTCCACCACTTTGACCTGAGGATCCCAAGATGTTCTCAGGCCAGACTAGATGTTCAGGCCTCCCAGAGTGTTGTAGATCTGCCCTGTGGTGTCTTCCAAAATACCTCCACAGGGACAAGATGTCTGTACCACCTCACCTCCTTTTCCTGGCTCTAGTCCCATCAGCTCCTAAACATATCTCCATCATCTTCTGTCACTGTACCTTCATTCTTTTGGAATAACACCAAAAGTCACTTCATTTCAATTAAATTGAATTTGATTTATATTGCGCTTTATACAACCAGGTTGTCCCAAAGCAGTTTTTCAGGTCCGAGCCCCTAGTGATGAAGACAATAGTTCCTGACCATAGGCAAGGGTTGGATCATAGCTCGACTGGGAAATGGAGAGCTTTGCCTTCTGGCTTAACACTTCACCACAGTCCAGCATGACTGCGACACCTATCAGCCTGTCATATTTCCACTTTATTTCACCTTCACTCATGAACGAGACCCAGGGGAACTTCACCTCCTCCACTCGAGGTGGAACCTGACCCCTAACTCGGAGGGGACAAGCCACCACTTTCCATCATAAAAGGTGGCCTGTTGATACCAAATGTGTCTCAAGGTCTCTTTCACAAGTGGGGCAGCTGGTGGCCTAGTGGTTTGGGTGTTTGCCCTGAGATCAGAAGGTTATAGGTTTGAATCTCTGGACTGCTAGTGGCCCCACTGAGGTTTCAAGATCAATATTATTTCTCACATGCATAGTTATACAAGTGAAATATATCCTGAACTTCTCCTTTTATAACATTATGTATAGAAGTACAGTTTAGCAATTAAAAACAATTACAATATTAAAAAAATTAACTAAAATCAAAACTAAAAAAAAAAAAGTAAAACGGCATAATCAAGGAGCAGTTAAAAGTGAAATAGGTTTGCTGAAGCAGAGTTTTTCTTTTTAAGTTTTTAATTTTTAAGTTAAAAGAGTATATAAGGTACCCTTGAGCAGGGAACCAACCGCACACTCTGCTTCCCAGTTACCCCCTAGTTGGTGGCCCACACTGCTTCAAAACAGAAGTTAAAAGTAGAGAAGGGATTTCACATTGTCCACACTGGGAGCTGTGCTGTGTTCACGCGTGACTCAAGCATGTCTTTACTTTGACTTCAGTGGTGGTACTGAACTATACTGTATCTGAGAACTTTTTTTTAGAAAGTAGGTGTGGCTTAAACCATAAATTAGCATGAGGTGCTGAAAGTGTTTATATTTACAATATGGACTGCAGACATATGAAGAACTAATGTTAGTAACATACATAAATTGTAATGTGGAATGATAGAACACTGACTACTTGGTTACTGAGTGACATGGAGTATCTGGATACTTTGTAGCATTGAAATAATTCTGCCATTACTATAAAGGATGTCTTAACTCTTTCTAGTGATTGCCAGCAGCTTCAAATACACATTTAATTATTGATGAATTTTACATGTAATTTAATATTCATAGTATTCCTGCTGTAATTTTTCAGCTAAAATGAGCATGAATAGGATGTACCAGATTAGCCCTTGCGGTTAAAGGTCCAGGACCTTTGGTCTGTCAGCTTTCTAAATAGTGAGTAGAGGGGTCAGAAAGATGAGACTAAGGATCTGGAGAGTGTGTTCTTGTTGTGAAGTGTTTTCCACACACACCTGTTAGGAAACGCCACTCACTCCTGTCCAAATGAAAGTAAAAGGCATTTGGCTATGGGGCGTTCTCTTATTGATGATACAGTTGTTTTAAATCCTCTGCAGTGGCTCCAGTCCTTTAGCTGTAATTGAAATGGAAACAAATACATCACATGGCTTGATGAGCAGTAAAGGCCTGGTTTTCCAATGAGTAGTTTTGCGAGCAGGCCAAATTACAGCTCTGTAGCAATGGCCTGTGTAAAGTACAGTTGGACTTGAGTCAGGGAGATTATGTTGTGCGCTCAGTGCTATGGTAGATTTAATATTTGGCTATTTTAATATGTTTTGCACTTAAGTGGTCTCTTTGGTGCATTAGTGCCTCTCTTCTGGGCAGCTTAACCTACAGGCTGACCCGACACACTAATGCGATTTTCCCAGCATAACATCAGTATTGTGGGTGATTTGTAGCTATAAGTGAAACAGTCTGGGCCAAAACCAACCTCAGCCCGCTCCATTCCGTTTTTTATAATGGTATCGCACATGCGTTCTTTTCTCAATGACAAGAGCAGGCGTGTGTGTGTGTGTGTGTGTGTGTGTTCTCATCTCATAATTAGATAAATGTTCTCATAGGAATACTGGAAAGCTGGAAACTGGACTGTTTTCACCACAAATTCACTGTTTTAGGAAAAAAAATTAAAAGCAGAAAGATTTACTTTGGGTTACTGAGGTTAAGGTCAGGATTGGGTTCAGGTGTTGGTGTAGTATTACTGATAAAGTGTTCCATTTGTGAGAATGTCCTCACAAATATAGTAAAATCGAGCATTTGTGTGTGAATATATGGCCGCAGTGCCTTTTTCTGGCTCGTTACTCTGTTAAATGCAATATTTAATGTCTCGTCAAATTGGTACAGATACAGGTTATTAGTCTTTTAGGAGTTTCGGGGTATTTCTGAAAATATTAGATAGAAGATAATCCACTAGCATTAGGAAGGGCCAAGGAGAGCAAGTGGTTCCTGGTAGTCCTCTAGAACTGGCCATAAAATAACGATGACAGTGTTTATCTTTGAGAGAGGGGAGAAAATCAAGCCTCATTTCAGGTATTTCCATCCATTCATTGACTCTTGGCTGTGGGTCTGAAAGGATGTCCAGCTATTAAGAAGCTGAGAAAAGGAAACAGACAAAAATCGAAGACGTTTAAGCTTTTGGCATTACTTTGATTCATGAAAGGCACAAAATGCAGTAAGCTTGTATGGCTGAAATTAGGAAATACTTAGAAATAATCCCAAATGGAATTAAAGCCATACAGGCAAAGGTGCACACACTAAATTCTGGCTTCTTATTTGTTTTCTGTTTTCTTCTGACAGTGAAAATCCTAACTTGCTCTTACAGGCCATTTGGACTGGAAATGTAATATATACATATAAAGGGTGCTCTTTTGCACAGGGTCTTTTATTTTTAGTTGGTGAGGTTAAGGTTTGGGTTAACATGGAAGTTAATCTTAGAAAATTATAGTAATATGCATGTACATATTTATTACATATGAATACACATGAGTCAAATATTTATGTATGACCCCAGGTCGTGGTACAGTATGAAAACAAATTTGTGTGCGTATGTGTATGGGTATAGATATGCGTACATGCACATGTGGGTGTGTGTATGTGTGTGTGGCTGGTGATGACGCACGCGTGAGCCTCAGGGTTGCCAATGTAGACATGCTTGGTCGTGGGAAAGGGATGGTGCTGCTTTAGATCGGGTGTGTCTGGATGGAGGGGTTTGAGTCTGTGGGTCCACGGTGTGAGCAGCTGTGCAGCACGCCCTGCGGCTCAGCCTTGCCTCCCACGAACCCAAACTCACCACAGCCGGGCAGCCATGTGTGCAGACCAAGAGCCACAGCCCCAAACGGCCAGAAGCTCAGCAACAACCTCGCTGGCTCCGGAGCTCATATTTATCCTGAGTATTTCCAGTCAGGGTGTATTAGATAACAGCACAGCAGACGCATGGCATTTCGGCAGTCCAGACAAAACATAGTTTTGGCGCCCCCAGCTTGAGTTCTACAAGATTTGCGATGGGTGGGTCAATATACAAATAACACTTCCAATAAATCTTTGCACCTTCGGTCCAGCATCCAGCATGCAGTCCTTTATATCAGTGTACATAACTGTGTGTAGCTGCTAGACACATGAATCCAACCAGCCATCTTTTCTCAAGTGTCCCCCTAAACACATGCCTAGTTCATCTGTAGACTCACCAGCCCTGGGTGCGGGCATGATGGCAAGACATGTGAAATGGACCCCAGCTAGAGCAGTCTGCCTCGCTGGGGTGGGCATGTGACCTCAGACCAGACACTGAAAAATCTTGTTTTTCAGCCTTAAAACTCCAGAAATTAGATGTGTCAGTGTGTTCTCAAGTTAGATTTAGCTTTGTTGTGTTTGAATGATTCATGCATGCTCCACTTAGTGGCTTAACAAACAAACAATTATTCGAAACTGTTCAGGTTCAGGGTCTAAAAATGTGTGTTTGGAAGTCCTTCAGGAAGCCTGGAGAACTGTTCCTGAACACTACTTTAAAAATCCAAGGAAGTCTGCATCTATGGAAGGAAAATATGAAGAAATGGGGTATGGGTTTTGGAACACATACCCTGTCACTAGTTCACAATTTGCCTTTCCTTTCAGTAGGTACTAAACATTACGTACCCGTAACACCTCACAAACCCTGGTGTTTATAGGGTCATCTATCCATCACAGTTTGGCTATTTTCACTCTCCTGCTTGTCTAATATATCCCACGCCTTGATGCATGCCGTTATAATGAAATTGTCAATGTTATGCTTCTTCAATTAGGGGTAAAATTACCAGGGTGTTCTTACTTTTTAATTTATTGCAACGCATACCACACACTATTACAACATGTCTGTGTGTAGTAGTATAATCGCAATACTAATATATCATCCATATTGTGCAGCCTCCACATGGTTTCATAGCAGAGTATTGATTTTTATAGATCTTGTATCATATTTCCAGAGCTTCTCTTCAGTTCTGTCTTCTGTTTGCTCTTTCTTAGTGTTCACAGTCTTTGGGACTGACAAACTGCCGTTCCCTGAAGTGTCCTGCTCTGGTGGACGAGGCCGCTTTATTGTATCGAATGGCCAGTCAGCAAATGCTGAACCAAGCTTTTGCTGCTTTAGCACAAAGCATGGCTGAGGGTCGTAAGGGGGCTACATTTCACACGCCTGGATAAATCACGTGTGTGCATGCCTGTGTGGGTGTATGTGTGTGTGTGTGTGTGTGTGTGTGTGTAATAATTTTCCTTGCATAAATAGTTCCTACTGATGACAGTACTCTTAGAGAATTAAAAAAAAGACATATGTACGATGTGGCCAAAATCTTGATGGATGTATTTGAGCGCATGCGCGTGGCCTGGATGGCTGGCAGATCGCTTACTTTAATAAAGAAAACAGGTCCACATCTTTATCCTTCGCCTGATTTATTTGATACCTAAAACAGAGATCCCAGGGAGATGAGTGGGTTTTGAATCAGTTTGTAAAAGCAGAAGTGCCAAAGCCGTCTCTTGCACTTGGAGCCGAGCATCATTCATAAATCATGGGCAGAGCTCATGCTCCTCTTATTGTTAAACTGTTATTATCAGCTTATGCTTTATTCCCCGCTGTTTGGCACTGTGTTGCTAGCCATTCATTCCAGACGCGGAGCTCTTCCATACAGTTCAGCTTCAGATTGATGGCTTCCGAAATGCTGTGGGAATCTGGAAGGAGAGGGAATCAGGAAAATCCGATCAGGTTACTCATCAGGGATATGCTACAGTATGAGAAACATTCAAGTTAGAGACACGGTGCGCTGATCGAAGCGCATCCTCAAATACTGACCCAACCAAGCCATGGCCAGGGATTGGCCGATCATTTTATCAGTTGAAATGGCTGATTAGAGAATGGAAACTGCTGCTCGGTCATGTGGTGTTCCTTGTAAAATGACAAAAATGTCATTAAAATGAGTGTTCGACATTGTGAAATGTGGTTATTTAGTTTTAAAGGTTAATTTAGTGTAATTTTATCTGGTTGTTAATGGTTTTCTATCACTACTGACCATGACATTAATGGATTTTAAATTAATTGCACTTTCAGGTTTTCGTTTCCTCCTTATTGTGTGAAGCTCCACCACATCTTTTCAAACTGAAGCATTGACTTGCGCTTGAAGGAGAACACAAACTGCACTTACACTCATAATGCGCCACACGCAGTAGAAGTAATGGAGGAGGATACGACCTTTTACATAAGCCCTGAATGTTAAGCTTAAATTACATATTGCATATAACCTGAGCAGTATAAAATGCTGTTGATAATTTGCCATGAAAATGAACTATTTTAATTGCGCAAAGTCTAGATATATTGCATATATATTTATGAGGAACTAGGAGTAGTAAATGCATGTGAATAGTGTGAGAATGTATTAGTTTAACACCTAGTGGAAATATTCTGTTCTCATGTCTGGATGTTTGACAGATGGGAGTGTGTGTCCTGGGTGTTCGGGTTCTTCTGTGATTTACCTGCCCTGTGTGTCATGGGTGGAGAGCAGATCCTTGAGGGACAGTTTGGCATCAGTGATCTGCTTTCATGCTGGGTGGCAGAGCCTAACCATATGGCGGATGGAAGAAAATCAACAGATCTGTAGAACTGACACAAGGTTGTGCCTCCTCAGCCTGAGTAGAATCCTCTCCTGTGCCTTTCTTACAATATAAGCTGGAATCCTTACAGATGATGGTAGCAATGAACTTGAATGAAAGTCCAGTGTCATCTATGGTATCTTTAGTGTGCTCAGGTCCAGGGTTTTAGATACTTGTCTGAATGCAGGTCCATGTCTCTTTGATGAGGCCAACAGCCTTTACATCATATAATTTCCGGATCTTGGCAGAATGGTCTCCAGATCACAGCCATTAGCTTAAATGGTGAAAACCAGTTTAGAAAGGACACAACATTGAGAGACACCAGTGCCAGTGAATGTACAGGTGCCAGGAGATAAGCTGGGAACGTTTATGATGTCTGGATCTATAGTATTAAATGCCAAGCTGAAATCAAGACCCCGCTACATGAATATAATGCAGATGCTTATTGACCTCATTGCCTATATATTGACAGGTTTGCCCTATATTCAAACTGGTGGGACTGTAATGTGTTCAGGACTAACACTAGTTGTTCAAAGGACTCAATTTGCAGACTTTTAGGACACTGTAGTCCTTCGGTGCTGAAACTCAAAACATTTGCATTTACAATGGCCCACTCCTGTGAAAAACTGAAAATCTGGGACTAACTTGTCAGGACAGACCTTCAGTCCTGGGGCTTTCCGGAGGAGGGGTCATGTTGGGGTTAGGACTGGGCTTAGACACCCTGAGGTATTTCTGCAGAGGAAATGGCGACTAAATCCCAGACTTCACCCTCTTATCTCTAATAGAGGCTAAATCTGTTTAGACTCATTGGTCTGATTGCACGCTGCCTCGCTCCACTAACTGCTAATAACTTCTGGATAGCAAATCAGGCCACTGGCATGGCAGTAATGATCGAAGCTGCCGTGGCACATGAGTGTTGTTTCAGGTCACGTCGTGACACACTTTGATCTTTAAATGTTGCGGCTAAAAACTCTTTATTAGCTAAACAGAAAAAACTGTCTATAATGACTGTCTATTCTACATGTTTTGATCTTGTCTCACTTCAACCCTTTGTGTCTTTGTGTACAGGTGAGCTGTCCCTGCCTGCACACTTCAGTCCTTATGCTGGAGCTCAGTCCCCGGGGTCAGACAGCAGGGAGGACGCCTGCGCTCAGTTAGAGCTGCGGACGCTGGAGCAGGCTCTCCTGGCCACCTGTGTGGGCAGCATCTCCGAGCTCAGTGAGTTCCCCTAATTCCTGCCCTATTCTATTTCTATCCGCTCATGCGACTTCATGTTCCTGCTCCAGTGGTCTTATTAAACGCTGATCAACTCTCTGAATAAAACAAAAACAAATAAAAATGGTCAAATTAGGTGTTTACCCATTCAAATACCACACAAAACCTCTTCCCTTTTCCATTTTTCAGTAACATTTCTTCCTTCCACATTAATCTATCCCCGTGTTTCCCCTCTGGAGCTGCGAAGCTTTACTTTTTGGGGCATGTCAAATCAAAAGGGCCTGCTTGATGGACATTTTTGAAGTAAACAGCCAAAACTCACACTGAAGTAGCAATAAATATTTGATAGAGACAGAATAAATGAATTAGGTCATATTATCAATCAAAGGTTTTTGTTTTCATGCTGCAGTAGTTTTATGAAGCAGAAAACACCAGTGAACTGAAGAAGAAATGAAAATAAGGACTAAAAAACCAGCTGAAATGCATCAATACAGTTTTTGTTTTCTCTCTTTTATGTAGTTAAATACATATTTAATTAAATACATTAAATATTCATTTAATAAATATATATGTGTTGCAAAAATGTTAAACATTGTTATATATAAACATACTGAAAATAAAAGTTCATATATTTAATAGTATGCATTAATTTATGTATTAAGTAAATAGTAAACACGCTCGTTCTCATGTTTAGTCTTTAATATGTGAAGTTATAAAGCAAACCAAGCAATAAAACATGCTGATTTCTCCTAAACACATGGTGAAATTCTGAGTGTCCCCAAACTTTTGGTGGGCAGTCTTGTTTTTGTTGACCACACAGAGCCCTTAGTGTTTTTTATTACAGAGTTCAGTTCTGTTTCTGTGTGTTTTAAAGGCCTTCTTTGTGCCCTGAGTGTCATTGTTGCTCACACCTTCACAGCCCTGTCTCAGAAGGTGTGTCTGTGTTGGTAGTTTGTTTACTTAACAGTCCACAGGCCTTGCTGTGAAACGCTCCCCGCCCCCCCAGGGGATCTCCAACACTCCAGCTGTTGTGCTCCTGCTACAAGAACATCTTCTGTTTGCTCCTGAGGTGGAAAAATCACCTCCTTTGTGCCTTGTGATTGGTACAGGCCTGGAGAGAAACACCCCGAACCCAAAGCGCAGAAATAAGAAGCCAGCCTTTGTTGATGGCCTAAGGGGAATTATTCATTCGCATTTGTTTTGATATTCGAATTAGGCCGCAAGTAGTCACAGTTAGCTTTGAGGCAGATGGCTTTCAGATTATAGACCCCTGCTTTAATGCCTGGCCAATATGTGACCCCCTCATACATGAAGTCAAATGCAATGGAGCTCGATCCCTATAAAGTCAATATCATTCCCTGTTTATTAGATCACTGTCGGTCTCCTGTGACTTCTGCCTCTTCTTACTTTCTCTGATGATTTCTCCATGTGAAGAAGGCGGTTACAGTGTTTGGATAATACAATGGCTGACATTAAGGTTACAGAGATGTATAGTAATCGTCCGATATGCCCCTGATTAATATCTGTATTAATAAATAAATAAGTAAAATGTCCTTTCGTTACAATACATTTTCACATTTCGATCTGTCAAAGATCTTTCGTGCACTCTTACCAGGGATGCACGATGATATGGGCATCATATTAGTGTTGCGAAGCAGATATTTGCTCAAAAATCCTTTCAGTATTGGACAGATGTTTAGATGTGACTGATACTGTACACCGATATTTGAGGATGATCTGACTGAATTTTAGGTGACGCTGGGATACTTTGTTAAAATGCTTTAATTTGAACTTTTTTGTAAGTTAATAGAAATTAGAGTATAAAATGAGTTTTTAAATCGGGTTTCATTTAGGGTTCTTTGGATTGTGGTGCTTTTTACTGACTCAGTCCGTGTTTCCACCAGTTTTCAGCAGAACCGTCTTTTCATGTGAGATTTTTCTTTTTGCACAAATAATGGAGATTAGGTTCCAAGGTGTCCTGGTGGTTAGAGAGTTGCCCCTGTGATCTGAAAGTCTGTTAGTTGCACCATTGAGGTACCCTTGAGCAAGGTACCCTGCCCCCACACACTGCTTCCAATGTTGGGAGCCCACTGCTTCACTCTGGTGATTGGGTAAAACACAAAGGACTCCAGTACTCATGTAATAAAATATCATATCTAAAATAAAAGTATCCAAATTTATTATTGTGACAATATTATCAATGTCAGTTTTAGAGTTTTTTGGTCGATATTCTCGGAACAGTTCAAAGTTTGGTAAAATACCCGAAGTGGAACCAGTTACATGTTGGTATGAGTGGCCACTTCTCCTGTCTCTTCCTTCTCCTTCTCCTCCTCCTCCTCCTCCTCCTCCTCCTCCTCCTCCTCCTGGGATCGCAACGAGCCCGGATTTCCACCTGGGTGTGGAAGCGAAGCTGGCAGAGTTGATTTAAGGTTGTGCAGTGTAGTGTAGGCTGTATATTTAAGCCATTCCCAGTCCAAGCACATTTTCTCCTTTCGCAGGAGTCGAGGAAAGATGTGTCCTTGTCAGCGCCTTCTAAAATACGGAGGCACAGCTGTTGGGTATCCGCTGTTGTCGTTTAATGAAATATTTTAGGATGAGCAGATGGTTTCTGTATTATATCAGCAGAGCATTTTTATCCTGGACTCTTTAGGGAGGAAGTGTTTCAGGTATCTGTTTTCTTTTAAAGTCTGTAAAAAAAAAATACCCATCTTGCATCATGGGAGAATAACATTTTATCTCTCACAAATCTGCAGACTTCACACAGGATGGCTTACACTGTGCGCAGAGCTGGAGGAGGGAATTTGTCTTTTTTTCCCCGACTGATTATCACATACTAAAGCAGACGCATTAACATGGATAACCTTAAAGGGACGGTTCACCCCAAAATGAAAATCTGATGTTTATTTGCTTACCCCCAGGGTATCCAAGTCTAAGGTGACTTTGTTTTCTCAGCAGAACACAAACGCAGATTATTAGCTTTAGCCGTAACAGTCTGGTAGTCATTTAATGGAAGTGGA
>JBBKCR010000038.1:18504957-18517644 GCA_037577295.1 Ladigesia roloffi
CTCTCTCTCTCTCTCTCTCTCTCTCTCTCTCTCTCTCTCTCTCTCTCTCTCTCTCTCTCTCTCTCTCTCTCTCCATGATACATAGCATCTATCATTTTTTAGGTGAACCCATACTGAGTTTTTTTTTTTTTTATAACACCATCAATAAATCTCAATTGAGTTCTTAAACGTTCAGTTGAACAGGACTAGTTATGCTCTCCATAAAATTAATAATGCAGGTGGTCCATTTTATCATATAGTGATAATATTTACGTTTTGCTGTATTGTAAGACTGTGTGGTAAGGAAAGTTCAGACTGAAGGTTAAATAGGCGCCACATGTTACTCTCTTTCAACCCTTGTTGACTGAAATATACTTTGTTAAATCCATATGATTTCAACAGTAATTATCAATGGTTCATTTTCTTCAGGTGACCTGGTGTCCCGTGCCATGCACCACATGCAGCGCCTCGCCTCTGGGGGGCGCTCCTTTAGCCCTGGGCGTCCTGGACACACACAGTCCCTCTCCTGGTCCCCGGATGCGCTCCACACTCTCTACTACTTCCTCCGCAACCCACAGATGGAGTCTCTGGAGAACCCCAACCTGGAACCCCCCAGGATGACCCTTAGCAAAGAGAGGTGGGTTGAGTTCATCTAGTCACTTTACGCCACAGCAGCATCTTCCGGCCTTATAAATAACTTAGTTCTGCATTACTGCCTCATTTATGAGCTGAAATGGACCGTTTTAAAGTCTGCTTGGTGTTTTCCTGTCCCTTTTCTTGGATTTCCATCTGCAAAAGCCATATTTGTTTTGTTTTTTTGTGAAATATATTCTCCTGGTATTAAAACAGACATAAGAGATTCTTCCACAGTTTCAAATGGTTTCTTTTCTTGCGAGGCTTCTCCAAATGCTTGTATTAGCAAAATTTGTCTTTTTATGGAAATTTCTGTGTTCGTCCTTAGTCGCAGCTGCCAATGGCTTTAACAGGTGCAACCATCTGAGTTTCATATCGTACAGTACGGACAGTAGCTACTTTCCTGGCTGGAATCAGCAGGATGGAAACCATACACGTTTCCTAAAATGTATAATCAGCAAACTGCTCCGGATTCCTCCGAGACCGACTGTTTGGCTGATGCCACAAGTTATTGAGCAGATCTTTTACTGGGCCATCTTCATATCCTGCCAGAAACATTAGACTCTAGCAATTTGTATCTCAAAGCACAGGTTCTTTCCCTTTAACAACACGTTTGTAGGAAAAACATGACATTAAACAAACTGAAAAGGTCAGATGTGTAGAATCAACCCTACTGGGACAGAATGGACAGTGGGGTCCAGTAGGGGTGTGATATCAAAATATTGTGAAATTGCAATGCAAAATGTGACTATATGGTCTATGGAGAATGAGCATTCTCTTATTTCTGATATTTGATGTATTTTTATGATATTTGCTGCATTTTTATAGCGTTAAACCAGCTCAGATCAACAGCCTTTTCCAGCACAAATATATCATATCACCCCACACCAGCCTGCCCTCTATAGACTGGGTACTAAATTGTGCCAGAACTGAATAGTGTCATAATTTTTTAAATCATTAATTATTTTTTATTATTTATGAGAATATTGAATTGTTTTTGGTCCAGGCTTCTAAGACCATAATAAAACTGCTGCATTTGTTTAATACATTTGTTTAAAACGTTAATACCCTTTTTTTAATGAGATCATGAGTGCCATCCAAAAATTGGCTTTAATGGAACAGAAGCCAAAAAGTCTGAACTTTCTGTACAAATGTCTGCCACAAGTGCCACAACTTTGCTTCAGTTTGAGCCCTGATGTAATTTGTAAAACTTACTATGTAATTAAATCTGTAATTATGTTTCATATTATATTTCGAAACAATGACAGCAACTCTCAACTTCTAAAGACTAAACTGTGTTTTACCAGCATGACAGGACAGAACGGTCAGCAGGTGGTCAAACTCATTTCTGGCAGCCAATATAATTACATCTCTTTCCTCTGATGACCCTCACAGACCTCTGCGGGACAGCATGTCTGGAGACGTGCGCATAGACTTTCTCCTCAGAAAAACAATGCCCTCCATTTATTTCTCGGCTGCTTTAGGTGTCGTGTCTAATTTGTCGCACAGGAGGAGTGGAGATGACCCAGTGAGGGAGGCAGGGCAGTGACTAATGGAGAAATGTGCTCTCTCCTGCAGGCCTTTCCCCTTGCTGCCCCCGCTGATGGAGTGGATGCGGGTGGCAATGGTTCATGCAGAGCATCGGCGGAGTCTGTTGGTGGACAGCGATGATGTGAGGCAGACGGCCAGACTGTTGCTGCCTGGACTGGACTGTGAACCGAGACAACTGAAGTAAGTAAATCTCCACCAACAGGGACTTTAACAGTGACGACACTGCATACATACATAGACTTTAATATGGAACTGGTCAGATTTCACTCTTCTTAGAAGACTTCCCACATACTTTTTGAATGTTTCCCTGAGAATTTGTGCCCATTTATTCTGTGGAGCATGAATGGGTTCAAGCACTCATGTTAGATGAGAAGGTCTGGCTGGCAATCTCCATTCTAGTTCATCTCAAAGGTGCTGGATGGGATTGAGGTCAGGACTCTGTGGGGGCCAGTCAATTTCTTCCACACAAAACTCATCCAGCTACGTCTTTATGGAACACCTTTGTGTACTGGGGCACATTCATGCTGGATTAGAAAAGGTTCTTCCTCAAACTGTGGTTGGAAGCATGTTGTCGTCCAAAATGTCTTGTTAGGCTGTATTAAGTATTAAGATTGGCCTTCACTAGATGTAAGGACCCTAATAAACCAAGGTTTTTCTAATTAAAACATAAAATAAAGTTTTTTCCTTGAAAAAGAAGTGGGTCCCAGTACTTTTGTCCTTAACTAAACTTTGGTAACTAAATTGAACACTCCAATACATTTCAGGTGCACCTTGCACTACATATTCTACTTGAATAACTGTGTATGTGATACATAAATAATCTTAAATCTAGAATAATTACAAATACTTAAAAACAAGAAAGCCCTTTATCTCCCCCATAACTCAGCTAGTCAGCAGGAGTGTCTGTTAGTAGACATAACCGAGGTCTTTCACAAGTTCTTCAGCTGTTCAATGGCATTGCATTAGCCACAGTTCAAAAATATGCCACGGTGCCTCACTTGACTGAAAAAGGAAGTCAATGCTAGCCTTCACCCTCCCAATGTTGGTGGTATCATTTGATTGGGGGACTTCTTACCAGTGGGTGGAGGAGGACTCAATTCTAAAGGTTCTTTGTCCCAACATGCAACTCAGGAAAATAACTAATTTTAAAGTGTCTCTCCCTGTCCCTGTTTTTTAGGCCAGAGTGCTGTTTCAGCTCTTTTAAACGCTTGGACTCGAAGGCTGCGACGGACAAGTTCAACCTAGACCTGGGCTTTCGCATGCTTAACTGTGGACGCACTGATCTGATTGGTCAGGCCATTCAGCTGCTGGGTCCGGATGGGGTCAACACCATGGATGACCAGGTCAGAGCCATTCCTAGTAGCCCCCCTGAAATAGCTTTGGCCACTCCAAGTAAAAAATTCTAGCTCTGCCACTGATGGAAAGGAATAAACTTACTGAAACACTTTTGATATTATGCTTATAAAAGCACAATATGTGATACTGGAAATTAGACTTTCATTTCCAGTTCAGTCCATGACTGAAGAATATCTTCTGTATATATTAAGCTTATAATAGATAATAGTATCTAACATAGTAAATCTATAATAATTTACTATAGTACTCATATCAATCCAACGTTTTTCATTTAAAGAACTTTAAAATTTAAGTGAATAGCTTTATAATTGTTTTAAATAACTTTAAACATAGCTTAACTAGCTTTAGAATTGTCTATTTTAATTAATGCACTTTGCTTGAAGTGGCAATTGAAAGTACTATGTCGAAACTCCACCAAACCTTTTAAGCCCTAAGGCCCATCGTTTAGTTTCTCACTCTCATAATGACATATGGTCTATGCATTCTTATAGATATCAAACGGTTCATATAAATGATTAAATACATATTTATTTTCATGAATATAAAGCAATTAACCTGTTTATATCAATAATAAACCTGTAATCTACTTAAGTTCAGTGTTATCATGTGACCTGCTTTTCGTTGCTTTGTTATGTTGTGCTACCTGAAAGTCTGCAATGTTTCAGGCCTCAAAAAAGGGACCATTACTTTTCCTTTCGGCATTTTTATTTTCTTTCTTTTTAAATTTGGACTGAAGTACAGGTTGGAGCTGTGGCTCCTTCATCAGTTCTCTTGGCTAGGCAGAGCAGTATAAATGTTTATAACCTCTCGTGTGTGTCTGCGGGGATTCAGGGCATGACTCCTCTGATGTACGCCTGCGCCGCGGGGGACGAGGCGCTGGTACACTTGCTCATTCATGCAGGGGCCAACCTGAATTTAGCGGTAAGGAAAGATTACTTATTCTGTACTTACAGAGGGTGCACTCCTCTGTCCGCAGGCTGCGCTACATGACAGCTCATTTGTAGCTGACACTTTGAAATGTTAGCTAGCATTACACCTTCAAAGAGGTCAAAAATATCTTTATCTATTCGGCTCTGTTTGATCCTGCAGGTTCCTAGCTGCTCCCCAAAGCAACCCTCCGTTCACCCTGACAGCCGGCACTGGGTGGCGCTCACCTTCGCCGTGCTATACGGACATCTATCAGTGGTACAGGTAAACAAGTCCACTTTATTATTGACTTGTTTGTATTATTACTGTAAATGTTCTTGTCAAGAATGAACAAATGAAAGTATACAGTGGCTTATTCTGTCAAAAATGTATGTTAGATCTGATACAGAGCATTCAAGGGCAGATGTTTTTGTATTTCCAGCTCCTGCTAGACATGGGGGCAGACGTGGAAGGCCGAACTCTCCGGGCGGGACACCAGGGGTCAGCTGAAACACCCCTCCAGCTGGCATCCGCAGCAGGTGAGCAATTACCCTACTTGGTAGTCGATGTATATATAAATATATAAAATGTGTGTGTGTGTGAATTTATGTACATGTATACACATATATATGTATGTGCATGCTGGGCAAATTCATTTAATCATAATTATTTGCATGGTTATCTGTGACCAAGACGTAGACCGAGACATAGACACACACCCCCTGTAGATCTGGAGACTAGGGAGGCCAACACATCTTTTTTTTTTCAGTTTTGAAGAATGCTTGGGAAATTTTGTCCAGTGATATATGAACTGTGTGATGTTTTGAATTGAGTAAATATTTTCTTTTTTTTTCATGATGCAAGATGAAGACATACCTGATATGTCTCTTCAAAACAGTCTTTGTGGCTAAATAATGTGTTACTATGAAATATTGGAAAACATTTTTTTTTTTAGTATTCCTCAGAAGTATTAATAATGTTTTATTATAATAAAAGTGTGAAAAAAGCGCATCGTTTAGTTGTTATTAGAGGCTGGGCCCAAACTCCTGGCCTGTAGTGTAGTTTAAGTGTCAATGTTTCAAATGTGGGCCTGCAATTTACCAAGCAACAACTGACTGTAGTGCGTTTGACTGTGTGTTTAGGGAATTATGAGATGGTCAGTCTGCTGCTGTCCCGAGGTGCTGACCCCATGTTTCGTGTGCACAGTGGGAGCACCCTGACATCATCACTGTATGAGGACATGAACTGTTTCAGTCATGCTGCTGCACATGGACACAGGTAGAGTTAAAGGTCAAACACTCTTATCCTGATCATGCTGACACAGCATAATATATTGAACTAAACCGAGGCATCCAGCACTGTGAAAAATTTTAGGCACCTGCACTATTTCAACGTTTTAGATGAGAGGGTGGGGTTTTTACACACTAATGTTGCTAAATGAACTAATACAACGTAATAAATGCAAACAACTTTATAGTACATTGTGGTTTATGTACGGCACATCATTGTGTTCCTTGTGGAAGTATTGTAGTTTCCATCAGAACCTGGATTGACTCAATCAGTTGTTAATGAAATCAGGAGCTGCTGATGGAGTTTCACAAATCTAAACAACGGCTGGAGGACCCGAGATGGAACCTGGAAGTTCTCCTCATCAGCTTACAAAATATAAAGCACTTTTAAAAGACAAAACAATTTGTTTTTGTTTGTATTTATTCTAAATTTAACTTTGCTAACAAAGAGACCGATTATCACACACTAAAAAACTTATGGCTAAGAAACTTTTTACTGTATCGTACACTCAGATGTCAATTTAGTGGAAACCCTTTGCTTTCCCACTATAGATCCATCTGGTTGGTGTGTAGTTATGGGCTGTAGCAGGTGAAGGTTAATAGTGTATCAGTTACTGAATCTCTCATACTGGAATGTCCACCATCCAGACCATATCTGGTCAACTGTGGTTCTGTGGTCACAAATTGGCCAATGATGAATAGGATGGTGATTTTGCAGCTATAATGGGCTACAGACTGTACATCTTTATAGAGGATCTGTAAATAGATGGACAGTGAGGTGGATTGTGAGTGTCATTTATTTCCTGTAGAACCCCTTTTTAGTCATTTAATTCCAAAGCCTTGTTATTATAAACATTTTCAATGCAGGCCTACCATTAACAGACTCATTCTAAGACTAGGCTTCTAATGATATCTAAAGATGGGTGTGGCTAAACTGTGTTTTTCTCGCCTGTAGGAACGTGCTGAGGAAGTTACTGAGCCAGCCTCACCGGCTGCATGAGGATGTGCTGTCTCTGGAGGAGATCCTGGCGGAGGGAGTGGAGCGAGAGCAGAGGGAGGAGGTGAAAGACTCGTCGTGCTCTCTCTCGTCCCCCAGCGGGGGCGCCGTCCCGCATCTCTCCAAGGCACAAATCCGAGCCCTGCAAGAGGCCAGCCTTCACAGTGCTGAGCACGGCTACCTGGACGTCAGCATGGAGCTCCGAGCCCTGGGTACGGCCCGAGGGCTGTTAAACTTTAAATACATTCAATATGTGATAAACCCCCAAAGCCTAAGACCTGAGTCCAAGGTTTACGCCCGCAAAAAAAACACATTTCCAACATAAAACAAGGTCTGAAAAGGTACACATCCGACATCAGTACCTGACCCCATAATGCCCTTCAGAATAAGTTAGCACAAACTGCTTCACCTTAGAGCCCATTGTTGCTCAGGATCTGTTTGCTCCTTTTAATGCTTAGGTACAATTCCTCCACTGACAGGTGTGCAAACAGCATGGAAAATGAATGTTCTTTGCACTGTATTAAAATTTTTTATTATTTTGTGAGTGTTGATAAAGGGGTCCTAGTTCAAGGTCTGTGTTTTTTTTTTCTTTAAAAGTTAATTTTTCTATAAGGAGTCTTATGTGTGTGTACCAGGTGTACCGTGGAGGCTCCATATCTGGCTGGAGTCCCTGCGCACTGCCCAGCTGCAGTCCAGGACTGAGGTCACTCTCTCACTGCTGAGGGACTTTACCTCCATGTGGCAGGAGAAATATTGTGAAGAGCTCCTCTCTGACGGCCTTCTGCTGCTGTTCTCCATCTTCAGATCCACCAAGGTACAGAAACTAGATGCATTTCCAGGTCTTGAAATAACAGCTGTGTTGTTCTGTAGCTCAATATAAATCCTGTAATGTAGAGCAGTGCAAATTGCAGGCTTATCTGTGTCCAGGCTTAACTGCCTTAATTGCTAAACCGGACTAAACCCTTATGTTACTTTACGTCTAAAACGTACCTTACTTTACACCTAACCCAGTCTTAACCTTACCTGTGGAACGATGCCCACTAAACATCGTTTGATTGGAAACAGCAGCTTTTGTATTCTGTAGCTCATTATGAGTCCTGTAATATAGACCAGTTCTTATTGCAGCCGTATCTGTCCAGGCTTAATTGCTTTAGTTGCAGGTTTAAGCGTAACACAAACTTACCTCACTTTAACCCTAACCCAAACCTAACCTAATCTTTAGAACTAGGCTTAAAAGTAGGCTTAAACTTAGTTCCACTCTAAACCACACCAATACCAGTAATAATACAGCACCTTAATTAGCATCTTGGAAAAGCATCTATTGTTTTCTGTAGCTCATTATTATTCCTGTAATATAGACCAGTGCTAATTCCATGTCCATGTTCTCTCCAGAGTAAAGAGGTCCGTGAGCAGCTGGGGGTCATCTGGAGTCATTGCTATGGCTCTGGCGCTGTGCCTCCTATTCCCACAGATCACACACCTGCAGCCCAGCTGGGTAATACACTTTACCTTACTCACAGTCCATCTCAATTGTCAAGACTATTCTGCATGAAAGCTAAATGCAGTACATCAACTAAAACCCTGTAATTACATATTATCTCATTATAGTAACACCTGTAGAGGGTTGAGATGTATTAGGCAGCAGGTGAACAGTCAGTTCTTGAAGTTGGAGGCAGAAAAATGGGCAAGTCTAATGATCTGAGTGACTTTGACAATGGCCAAATTGTGCTAGCTAGGCAGAAAACCTACAAAAAGGCTCTTGTTGGGTTTTCTCAGTATGCATTCATCAAGGAAGGACAACTGGTGACCAGGCCAACAGATGGGTTTAAAGTGTTGACCTGGCCTCCAGAGTTTCCAGATCTCAATCTGAGTATTTGTGGGATGTAAAGGGAAAAACTAGTCCAAGGCGGCACCACCTCACAGCTTTCAATCTACTGGTGCCAGATATCACAGAACATCTCCAAAAGGCTTGTGGAGTCCATGCCTCGACAAGTCAGAGCCATTTTGAAAAATATTATTACGCGGGTCGACTTAATGTTGTGGCTGATCAGTGCATTTTCTCCAGTAAAAGGTTTGGGACTAGTTAACATTCTAAGATGTTTTTGCATATTCAACATGTTCCTCAACACACATTTCAATATTAACTGTCTCAGTGGGCAAATGTCTTATAGACTCTGCTCTATTGATAAAATAATCTTCATTATCAAAGTATGCTCTTCACCACACATTACTGAGCACGTGCCAAGCCTTGGTGAAAAGAGATTTCTCAGGATTTCAGAAAAAAACAAGATGGATTACAAAACAGTTTCTGAGAAGTTCACCGGTCCAGTGTGAGGCAACCCACGGAGAACACTGTTACCCGTGCCAACAAAAATCACTCCTCAAAGAAGCCCAGACTAACAGCTAAAATATCTGCAGGCACTGTTCTTCACGGAATAATGACATTGTTCATGAAACACTGAGTAAGAAAAATGTACGTGGGCTGACAGCAGGGAGGAAGCCACTCCTCCCCAGAAAGCACATCACCGCCTGTGTGTCCTAAAGACCACCTGGATAAGAGGTGGACTAATGTTTTGGAACGGGGGGTCAATGTTTTTGGTAGGTTCTGACATGTGGAGTTCAAGAAAGAAAGCTGAACAACATTGCTGAGCTGAAGTAGTTTTCCAAGAAGGAACAGGACAAAATTCCACCAAGTCAGTGTGTGAGACTGATCAGCAGCAATCGAAGAAGTCAAAAGCAAAGGTTCACGTACTTTTGGCATATAATGTTGGATCAATTTGTTTAATAAATGAATGCATAAAGGAACGTTGAACAGCAAGTTGCTTCATATAATGCTTCAGCAAACCAAGACAGGAGAGCACCAAGCTCCCAACTTTGTAGACACTTTTTGGGGAAGAACCTTTTCTATTCCCACTTGACTGGCCTTCAAAGAGCCCTAACCTGAACCCCATTCAACACCTTTGAACTAGAACTGAGGCCTTCACATCCAACATCAGTACCTGACCCCATAAACGCTCTATAGAATGAATGGGCACAAATTCCCACAGAAACTCCAAAATCTTGTAGAATTGCAAAGGAAGGACCAACTAAACCCCATATTAAAGTTTGCATTGAATGCAATGTCATTGAAGTCCTTATTGGTGTAATGGTCAGGTGTCTCAATCTTTTTGTCCATATAGTGAATATATACAGTACTGGCCAAACGTTTTACAACACCCCAGTGTTTCAAGATTTTTTTTTATTTTTTAATTCAGTTTAAGTCCTATGAATAGCGTGAACACAAAGGTGTTACAAAGGAGGTGGAAAATGATAAGGTTACCAGAAGTTGGAAATAACTCTGTAGCTCCATGCAGTACCTCTGGTATGTGCCAGGTTGGTTGGGTTCGTCCTACAGCAAGATAGTGTCCCAAAATATAAGTCTAAGCTCGGCCAGAACTACCTTGGAAAACAGAAGAAGCTGGTGAGCTGGAAAACATAGTGGCCAGAAGTCTCCAGACGAACCCTAACCCTAACCCTAACCCCACCGAGCTGCTTTAGGATGAACTGGACAGATGTTTGAAAGCAAAGCAGATTATAAGTGCCGCACACTTATGGGATCTTCTGCAAGATAGTTGGGAAGACATTTCTGCAGAATGAACAATGAGACATTGAACTGCTTGTATTCAATATCAGAAAAACAGAAAAATTAGCTTGTCCTAAAACTTTTGACTGGTAGTGTATGTAAGGCAAGTTGACACCAAACTCTTGACTTGACTTCCAATGTCAACATGTGTCATATTTTGCTCAACAGATGCCCATTTCCTGAATAACTCGGAGATGTCTGATGTGACGTTCCTGGTGGAAGGCCAGTTGTTCTATGCCCACAAGGTCCTCCTCATGTCTGCATCTCAGAGGTGAGTGACAGGAACATGCTCAGGTGTTATACCTTGTCAGAGTAAGTGCCAGCAATACTTTCGTTCTACACACTGACATGCCTGTGTTCCCCTTTATCTTCTCTAAGGTTTAAAGACCTGCTCAGCGTTTACAGACCCAATGGCACAGCCGACCACAACATCATTGAAATCACCGACGTCAAGCATAGCACTTTTCAGGTGATAGTTTAAGCCTTAAGCACATCATTCACAAAACAGTCAACTGCTTCTACAGTTGAATCATGAAATACCAATGGTTTATTTAGAATAACCTTTAAACTGCATCAGTACAGATAAAATGTGTGTCTTCTCAGATGTTAATGGCTCATCTGTATGGCGGAGTGGCAGCGAATTCAGAAGTGACTCTTTCAGATATTTTAGAGGTAAGATCTTGAATTTCAGTGTTAGCCGAAACACTTCCTTACCGCTGTCACTTACCTGATCCTAACACGCATCATAATTTAGAACATTGAAAACACCATCGAAAAAGGAAAAGGGCGTAGATGTACTTGGCAACGTCGCATTACTGCTTATTCCATGTATCCTTCCGCCGTATACAAATGGACTAGATATGTGCTTAAGCACCGTAAACTCCAAACGTTGTGTGTCAAGGCTGTCATGACCCGAGGACCCCCCTGTATTTAGAAATGCTTTCTGGCAAATAAAGCAAAACCTAAATTGGGTTTGTTTCATTTTCAGCTTCTACCAGTGGCTCACACCTTCCAGCTGAGCGCCCTGAAGAGACACTGTGAGGTCCAGTGTGCAGAGAACATGACCACCCGCAATGCCGTCCTCATCTACCACACGGCCAGGGTGAGTGCACCACTGAGCAGGGTGGTCCCGGCAATTGGATGTTTTGAATCCTGCAAAATTATCCTTGTTGTGCCTGAAGAATCTTGCTAAAATAAATGCATGAAATTATTATTTTTTTACAAATTACAAAAATACTTCTATATAAAAACAATTTAGATTTTGCATCGTATTACAGTGGCCTTAAAGACTTGAGAAATATAGCGCAAGATGTAAATCCTTTAATGTATTTCATACATTGATTCAGTCTTTGATTTTACATCTATCTCTAAGAATTTATATCTCTGTTTCTATGTGCAGTCACAACATAAGCAATTTCTGATACAGATTCTAAGTTAACTAAGTAGTTGTAGTAGCTTTAATAGCAGCGAAGAGTGGTAGAAAAAAGCAATATCTTATAGACCTGTGTCACTGAGGCCAGGTTCTAAGCTGTCTCGATCTTTGGGGGAAAACATTATCTTCAAACATTTAAAACATTGCTATCACCCCTATGGTAAACCAAATTTTGTTCAAATGCTACGTTATAGAGGAGCAATATGAATCCTACCACATACTTACTAACACTCAATTGAGGTTTTATATGAATCTTTGGTTTCTCAGACTCAGACCACTGCTGATTCTACTGCCTCTGTTTTATTTGGCTGACAGGCGAGTAACGCAGAGGAGCTGGCTGGATACTGTAAAGGCTTCTTCTTGCAGAACATGCCCCAGATGCTGCAACGGAGAGAATTTGAGGAGCTGCTGCTGGGATCCGAGTGCAGTCCAGCCCAGGAGCTGGACACCCTGGAGGCCCTGCAGGCTACCTTGGCCTCCAGGTTACGCTCTCCCTGAAGGTTAATCACAGTGGGAAGGCATAGGAGAGAAATGTTTATATTGGAATATGTATTGGCCCCCATTTAAGCGGAAATACACCTGGACAGGAATGAGCTAGAACACAGATAGTGTGGTACTAAACAGTGTGCCTTGTAAGCACGTAAGTTGGTAAACATGTAAGTTGGTTCTTAGTTAACAACAGTTTGTCTAACGGTCCATCTCTGGAATATTCTTGTCATTCATCAAATCAGAGGAGCTAATTTATGCATTTGAGGATTATTTGTTAAGACACCTCACACATACGGTACATATATGTTCCTTGGTTCCACCTTGGGCTTGTTTCCTTGAGTGTGCAAAAATATTTATGGCACACACACACACACATACATACATACATATATATATATATGTATGTATGTATGTATGTATGTATGTATGTATG
>JBBKCR010000038.1:18533728-18545644 GCA_037577295.1 Ladigesia roloffi
CACACACACACACACACACACACACACACACACACACACACACACACACACACACACACACACACACACATTTAAACACACACAATCACACATAAATAAATATACACACACATACAACACTGTTAGGCAAAGCA
This sequence comes from Ladigesia roloffi, assembly GCA_037577295.1. Classification (NCBI taxonomy): domain Eukaryota; kingdom Metazoa; phylum Chordata; class Actinopteri; order Characiformes; family Alestidae; genus Ladigesia; species Ladigesia roloffi. Next base: position 18,533,863 of record JBBKCR010000038.1, read on the forward strand.
ATGGACAGACACACACACACACATATAAACACATACACAAACACACAAAGAGCTCAGGAAGGACTTACAGACACACACACACACACTCAAATACACACACATAGAATTAATGCAACTTTTCTCCACCTATTCTCAAAGAGAAAAATGATTCATTTGACAAAAAACAGGCTGAAATTACAAATGAGAAAATAAAATAATACAAATCTAGCAATTTTCAACCTAAATATATAATCACTGGCTGGACTGAAAGTTGTAAATATATAGGCGTGTGTTTGACAAAAGAGACCAGAAAGAAAACGTACAATATGCATCAATACAATCACAGTTCATTTTTTATTTGAATTGATGAATTGTGAAATCGCATCTCAAATGTAGGAGAACTGCTGCTGCTTCGTTTTAAACAGAAACCCTTTACAAACAGCCTTGATGGAGGGAGGTCAGTCACAGGCCTGTGGTTTGAGGTCTGAAGGCTGATGCATGGCTCATTTCGCCGCCCCTCTTGAACTGTGAAGCATGCTGGGATTTTGCCACAGAGCATGCTTATCTAGGCCAGCGCATGTAGCTTCTCTTTCCCAAAAACCAGAGGAGGCGCAGCGAAAGCCGCTTCCCAACGAAGTGGATGGCTGGACCAGTGCGGTTGTGAAGCCAAGCAAGTGGAACAAAAACACTGAAATATTAATGTGTGGCAAGTCCCTGATAATGCCACCATAGATAAAATAGGGTAATAGGAGTCAGCAATGTTTAAGCTTCTGCTTTCAGTGCGACTCAGCTTCAACTCTGCTTCCCTCGGAACTTTGGGCATTGGCTAAAGTGAAATATGCGTGTGGAGCAGGACTCGGGCTTCCAGCCTGCTCGGCTAATTCAGTTGGGTGCCATGGGGCTGATGAATGTGCTCTTAGGGCTGGTGCACTTAGAACTATTTGTAATTGGTTGATAAAGGAAGACTGTATTAAGTGTGCTATAACTTACTCGGGGGAAGACTCCGGTGTTAGGCTGGACATTTCCTCTTGCGTGGGTACTGCAAACAGACAGGACTTATGGTCAGGAGGGGAGTGTGGACCGGATCGTCATACATCACAAAGTATACAGAAAGAGATTAAACCTCCATGAACCTCCACCTGCAGAGAATACTGATAAAGCGCAGCTAATTATTCTGCACCTTAAGAGCTTTTCAGCAGTCTCTGCTATCAGTGCACCTGATCTTCCCCTCCAGAGAGGGAGAGAGAAAGCAAGAGAGGGAGAGAGAAAGGGAGAAAGAGAGAGAGTGTGAGAGAGGGAGAGAGAGAGAGGGAGAGAGAGAGAGAGAGAGAGAGAGGGAGTTAGAGGGAATTAGAGAAAAGGAGAGACAGCAGATGAGAGAGAGGGAGAGAGAGGGTGAGAGAGCATTAGAGAGAGAGAGTGAAAGAGAGACAGAGAGAGAAGGAGAGAGAGAGAGAGAGAGTGAGAGAGAAACAGAGAGAGAGAGCGAGAGGGAGAGAGGCCCCCTCTACAGCTGGAGGTTAAGGGAGACGCTTATGAAGGTTTCATTATCATAACTACTGATGTGGTATCAGATAAAGCTGGTAATGGCGTATCAACTAGCTTTTAGCCCACTGATTACACATCACAGACCTGAGCGATGTCCCCTGGCTAAACAGGCAGACAGGGAATGAATACAAATCCATGGAGAGCTGCAAACAAGCTTAGGTGCTCTCTTTTCTTGAGTGCTCATGCTGTGATACTTTGTCGTTAGGTGTTAAAGTGATAGTTCAGCAAGATTTTCCCCTGACTCCAGGTGTAGTTAAGCCAAGCCAAGTGTAGTTTTGCTCTGGAGGCTGATAAGTACAACCCACCAATTAGCACCATGCAGAAGGTGTGACTTAATATGGTTTCAGGCTTCAAGACGGCTTGGACTCAATGAAGGATGTACTTCATTGATGTACAGAATGTCCAAGTGTCAGAAACTTCATTATGTAGTTACATTACTGCTAATTTAGCAAACACAATGCAAAAACCAAACTTAAAACAACAAACATCCATGTACACTTGTGGTCTATCATCAGTTTTTCAGAATAATAACTACAATATATTCTGTGAATAGTATAAACCTATTATATGTACAAATAATATTTACATACTTTTATTTATATTGGTTTTATGTTTATAAATAAAATACATATAATATTCTTATTTATTAACATATAATAGTATATTGTTCATTGTGTTTTTCCATACTGCTGCTGTTTTTTAGTGTTGAGCTTGAGATACACCATCAACCAGAATAAACCCCTTGTTTGTGCTCGCTCACCTGATTGGCCAATAAATATGACTCTGATTCTGATCCCTAGAAAGCTAAATGTTTTCAGTACTGATTTCAACTAGATTTGACTTATCTATTCTGGACAAAGTATGTCCCAAGCAAAAAATTTTAAATTAAGGAACTTGAGTGATTGTTGTATTAAAAATGTCTTTTTCTTTTACAATTAGGGCATTTGGCAGACAGTCCTATCAACTTTCACTATTTCCATTATTCCGTACAAAAACAAACCAAAATATTTTTGACAGTGAATGGGAAACAAGAAAGTGCGTGCTTCAGGTTTAGACTTTACATATATTTGTACATTTTGAAATTTTAACCCAGATTATAGATATTTAATTATACATATATTATATTATTCCTAGCATGATACAGCCCTATGTCCTGTTCTGTCTTTCCAAGGACTTTCCGGTTGATGTTCAAATCAGATAAAGTCTGTCTATTTAAAAACCATACAGCTTAGATACTTTGTTAGAGGAACATTGAATGAAAGATACTGTTCATTATTATATTATTTTACAAAAGAACTACAAATCTTTTTAAAAGGTTCAATAGTCCTAAAATCTGTTCTTCTGATTCTTTTAAGACTTTTTGTCTAATAATTGCTCAAATATATAAACAGGACTTTTTGCAGAGATTTCTGGCCGCCTGTCACATTAAAACCTGGTTCTACGCCCAGACAGGCTGTGATGTTATTTGAATTCTCCTCCATCCCCATGTTTACCTTGTAGTTTTCTGCGGTGGAACCGTGGTGAGCCGAGGAAGCTGTTTTTGATGGAGTTGAGCCGTGTCCTCCAGGGCATGCCCCCGATGGAAGGGCTGGGAGGAGGCGTGGGGCTGGGGGTCCCAGCTGGACTCTCCTTGGGCGTGTGCACTGGCGTCCCTTTTGGGGTCGGGAGGGGGCTGCCCCGGGGGGAGGGGTGGGGGGTGACCTGAAAAGCGGGGATAGATTTGCCGTTGTGGTCAGTCCCGGCCAGCGGGTGCAGGTGATGGTGGTGGTGCAGTCGGATGGGCGATAGGGGAGCAACCTGAGAAAGTGGAACAGAGAGCTTGGGCGGTACAGTGAGGGGCGGCCTGCGCACCTTGGGGCTGTTGGGGACGGGCAGGGCGAGGGGGTGCGTGGGCGTGGAGGGCGTGGAGGGCTCCGATTTGGCAGCTGAAGGCATGGGCGTGGCGTTGGGGAGGGGGTTGGACCTGGTGCCCTGGAGGGGCTTTTCTGCAACTTTGGGCTTTGCTGGAAGCGTCTGAGTTTTGTTGTTGGGCTGCAAGGCTCCTGTCTTTGGATGGAAGGGGCTGGGAGGATGGGGGCCTGTGCCGTTGGCCCGGAGCGAGTGTGTGGGACTGTGGTTGGGCGAGTGTGTGAGCTCTGCAGATTGTGGGGGGATGAAAAATCTCCGCACCGGCTGGGACAGCAGTAGCAGCAGCACATACAGCAGCAGCATCACCACAGCCAACACACCCCACAGCCCACACACACACACACACACACAAACACACACAAGTGCCACACGCAGGTCCCAGAAGTTAGCACGCACCGCAGCGCAGGCACGCACACACACCGACGCCACACATGAACGGATGGTGGACAAGGCAGCGGAGATGTGGAGCGATGGAGGGAGGGGAGAGTGCAGAAAAGAAAGGAGGGAAGAAAGAAAGAAAGAAAGAAACATGCCATTAGCACAACCAGCCGAAAGGCAACAAGGACCATGGAAAAAAAAAGTGCAGCATTTCCAGTGTTCTCGAAGCAAAAACCAACCACAGAAACCAGCCGCAACAGAAAAAGCTCCCGGTCTTTGTTGGAAAGACCCAAAAAAATCGGCCAGAAGTGACCAAGCAAGCAGGAAATGGGCGCGTGCCACACGTGCGCAATATTTCAATGGGTAGTAACTTTACGCTATTGTCAGAATTGTGGGATATAAATATATAGTCAGTTCATTTTAAACCAATAATTCATCAGCCTTAATTGACTGAAGTTGTTCATTCCCAACAATAGCGCCACACTATGGACATGGCCAGTTCAACTCAGGACCATTAAGTGCGTAGCTGTGCTCGGTATTGGGATGTTGCTGCCTGGGAGATGATATGAAGATGTTGTGGACACTCATGGTTTAAACCAAGGGCGTTTATTTCCAAATGAGGCTGGGTGATAAATCAGCACCTAATATATCATCACTGTCTGAACAAAACATGTTTTTCATATTTATTTCTACACAATTCCCAATATAAGAGTTTTGCACTGTGACAAAATATCATGGAGAATAGGAAGTGTACAAAATTATTCACTCTTTTCTTAAAATATAGTTAATGCACGCTAAGAACACTTTCTCCTTCTCCCGTACAGTTGCTTTTTTGGAGATAAGATGTTTTGTTCCAACAGCTGTGATATATCACTAATTGCAGTCAAATCCCCCAAAACATATTCAGAATATTGTGAGAATGCTGACACAAACAGTTTTACAAAGAACATAAACATTTCTTTAAACCAAGAACACAGAATCAATCATTTCAATAAAACTAAGTAACTTCTACACAACTCGGGGTTTAAAAGATATGCTGAAATATGTTGAAATCATGTGAATTTTACCAATTGTGAGCTAGAACCTGCCTGAGAAAGCTGCGTAATAGAGAATAGTTACATTGACCGCACAAAGTATTTGGACACTCAACCATTAACCACTAGTCAACTATAATGAAACTATAATGAAACTGTAGATTACTGATAGTTCTAATAGTTGTTTCTCATGGCACAACATCGAACACAACATCAGACTGTTTGTGGAGAAATCCTGGAGAAGATCTACAATCAGGCCTTAACGACAGTAATAGTACAGTGGTGATAATGTTATTCAGCTTGTGGTCATTGATGAGATTTTAAATATAAGTATTTAGAGATAAATCTGGAGGATATCTGCAAAAAAAAATCTCAATGACCTGAAACATATCAGTTGCAAGAATACTTTGCCTACAAAATAAGTGTCTTGGAACTTTTTGTTTACAATAAAATACACTTTACACTTCCTAACATTATGTACTTAGTGTGTTTTCAAGAACATCAATATCCAAATACTTCTTGGGACCACTGTGTGTCACTGTATGTCATTTAAAAAGATTTCTATTTTAATCAGTGTATACATTATTATGATAAATATGAATATACAATTAAAAAAAACATATATGTTTTTAATTCATTTCAAATCCATGAATTTAAGAAATCACACCAACCTTTAGAATAGTACCATAAAATTACATTTAAAATGTAAGCAGTTTACATTATATTTACGTATATAATCTTTAAAATGAAACATCTGCTAAAAGTATTTTTGAAAGTAGCAGCCATTCTTGGCCAAGTTGTGTCTGTGGATTTGTGATTGACAAACTCAAAGGCCCTCCGCTCTCTCAACAAAAGCCTTCTTTCATCCGTCCCCGCCGGTTTGGGCGAAACACACTACGGTAGGTATGAGACTGCCGAATATTTCAGACTTTGGAATATTTGATCGGAGCGGATTCAAAGCAGGCTTTAGGCCGAATCCTGCTGGGAATTCACTCGTGTAACTCAAAGGAGGCATATTGGGAAGACTTAGTGGTGGATTTGTAATCGGTTAGCCAGTTCAAACAAGTCAACTGTAAAAGCTGGATACAGCTTGAGCTCTCCTGTAAGGAGAGAAGTGGGATTTTCAGATTTTACCAAGCCATTAGCAACCCAGGCCTTCGAATGTCTCAAGGCTACAATCCCCTGAATGAGGAACAGATTAGAGCTAATTATGCCGGGCATTGCTTTCTGATTGCACTCGCAGTAACACGTGGCCTATTAGCAATTTTAGTGCATTACCAGTGTTTTAGATGGAAACCCCGACCTCCAGTACGGCTAATAATCCGCACTGGCTGGCTACTTGAAATTCGCCTTTGAAATTGGGGAATGAAAGACCTGCTTGTAGGATGACATCATTTACAAATACAACCTATCATAGCATGTCGTTTTAGCGTTTGTGGGATGCTGATGCTAATTGGCGGAATTTCTCTGTAGTTCTGCATACTTAGTTTATTCTATTTATTTATTTATTTATTTCTGGACAGGCAGACAAAGGCCTTGCTTTATGCAAATTAGCGAATATGTTAACTAATCAGCAGCTTTTTTATGTTCCAGTCAGTAACGGAACTCAAGGGGAAGAAAAACAGTCCAGACAGCTTCGCAGAGCAGGCTAACGCATACATTTATGCAGGAAAATAATTAACGCTGTATTAATAAGAGGAAGATGAAATATAGCCGCGATGCCGACAGCTAAATTTAAAGTGACATTAGGTTGGCTTTCTAGGCACAGACGAAGGGTAAGCCTAGACTAAAGGGATTTTCCAAAGTAATTCAAGACATTAAATGTTTGAACTCAAATATTCAATTATTAATTTAAAATGTTTTCCTTTCTGCAGTCCTAAAAACATATTGTAGCATTAACACTGTGGTAGCAATCAGTTGCTCATGCACCACATATTTTCCTTCAGAAGCCACAATTGTAGCCCCTTATAAAATTACATTTAGTAATTAATGGTCCAACCTTAATAAACTAGAAATATTATTTTATAAATCATTGCCAGGATTTTGATAAAAGGTGGATGCAACTAGTGTTTCCCTTCCTCATCCTCTACCAAGTATCTCAGGCTTGCTGACACCATCATCATATCACTACAACTTTTTATTTGAAATTTTGTGTAATAAACCTCATGTAAACATGCATGACTCAAGCATCTCTGTCGTTTTAGCTTTAATGGATATATAAACAGTTTAGACTTTGGTTTGTTGAGGCTTAACTAAAACAGCACAGGTTTGTGGATAAATTGTCGTATTTAAATCATAACAATGTATTATATTTTAAATTAATTTACAAATACTAAACATACATTAGGGTACCAAATGAATGATTGAGTGTACAGATTACTCATTCCAGTAAAGGGTAACATTTTACTATTGTTATATTGTAGAATTGAAAAAAAGTAAGGCACTGTTATGTCACTGACATAAACAGAGGTTGAAATATCAGTGAGGTTTCCATCCATCCACATTCCATAGACAGACAATGTCCTGTCAGTAGAGAGCCTACACAGGGAAGAGTGGTTTGTGAGTTGGGAGAGGCCTAGACAGACTGAGCTGAGTGCAGACAGATGACTTACCCGTGGACTGCTGAGAGGGCTGGTGGACAGACCAGACGATGCGCCACTGATGGACCGCGACCTAATACAACACAGATTTGCACAGACAGTCATAATGTGTTCACTGAAAAAAAGATGGGATCTCAGATGCCTTTCAAAGTTTAATATGATGGAAAACTGCATCAGGCCTGAATAACTGCGAAAATGAAGACAAGCTGCCAGTAAAGAGTAACAATGCTTGTATAATGGGATTATACTGAAGGATAACACTGTTATATTTCAACAGAAGGAAAGAAGTCTTGGCTCTTAAAGTAACAAGCCGTAATGTGCTTACTGAAACAAATCAATGATTTTACAGACAAAATATACTTTCATGAATTATTATATAATATATAAATATATATATTATAATATATATATATACTTATTGTTAATTTATTGTTATAAAGCCAGTATTTTAAGAAAGGTGGCTTATAAAAAGGTTTCAGTTCTTATAACAAAATGTTTTAACATTTCAACCAGATGCTAATATGTGTGTTGCGTACCTAGAAAAGAATTGTATCTATTTATTTGCCTATATGTAAAACGGCATCTCAGTGAATGTTTACATTATATGGCAGTATATGTGATACATAAAGTTGTGGAGGTGTGTGATCAGGAATGGCATTTATTTGGTGTGTAATGTAACGCATTGAGGTGAATGTAGTGTAGTCACACTGGATTTGAATGCTTCTGCTGTTGTGATCAAATCAGGTTTTGTTCATGCTAAAGAACCAGGTATCTCTTACTTTCAGCGCAACACATAATTTGATATTGTTGAAATCAGCAGCTGAATATTTTATTTTCATATTTTCAATTGCAGTTTGACCCACTAATAGCCAAAAATGCTATTCATGTATCAACAACAAGAACTGGAAATTTACTTTAAATTGAAAGTACTGTAAACTAAATATTTTTTACAAAGAACAGTAAAACTAACATACTGCAAAAAATACTAGAAATATGTTAGTCTGAGTTTCAGGTAAAAAATAATTATAAGTTAATAAAGTTTTTTTATTAAAACATGTACCTTATTATACAGCAGTATTTTAATATTTCTAATTTTTGCACAGAACTGAATGCTGCTCTTGTACGATATATTTAGTGATTTGTGGTTGTTAGATTTAACAGGACAAGAATTTCAGTGCTTGCTGCAAAGCCAGACAGAGACATTATTTTGATCCTAATTTTTATCACAGTAACCTCATGGACCACCGCTTTTCACATGCATGTTACGGAGGCTTGGTCACCAATTAAGTAAACATTACACCAAGTGTTTTCACGCAGCCGGTTATTTCAACTTTAATGGAAACATGCATTGTGTTGACTGATGATTTATTCCTTTGACAGTAAGTAAACTACGTCTCTTTTGTCTTCTTCACGATTGGCTATTGCACTTTCTTTTAGCATGCGGTATTGTTTTGACGACGTGGACGTCCAATATCCCACGAGCGTCTGGGATTTAATTGGCCGCAGCCGCGGTGGGCTTTTGTCACCACAGGAAATTGAAACAGTAAATCATCATTAAACGTGTCACCACACGCTCGTGCGATTTGACTCTGGGTAAGGATATGATCCATAAACTGATCAATTACGTATATAACTTAAACGTGTGTCATCCTGCAATCAGACCACAGCTCTGATCAGCCAAGCAGAAAATCACAACACCAAACACATCTCAGCTTGATGATGCCATTTTCTCCCTCTGTCTTTCACTTAATTAGTCACGAGCAGAGCATCAGAAGTTCAGGAACACTTTGGCCATCACTTAGGGTGATATGTCTTTGTGTGTGTTTGTGTGTTTGTGTGTGTGGGTGTGGGTGTGTGCATGTCTTTGTGTATGTGAGTGGCTGCTAGAACACAGAGCACGTGGACACACAGTGCTGATGGAAAGACACACAGAGGAAGAAAATAACTACAAGAGCAAAGACCTCTACTGCTATGATATATAGCCTACTGGTGAAAGACTGAAGAAAAACAGGAGCTGTTCTACTGGTTGTTCACACAGAGACGATCTAACTAGAAGAATTAAAAGTTCAGACATCTTTGCCAAAGATGCAGGGGAGCTTTTGTTTTATACAAATGCAGAATCGTTTGTACTTTGCTGAGTAATCATCCTTGGATTCTGTGTTAATGGCGAAACGGCATTGACAAAATGGTATGTTTTCTAAGTTTAAGGGCACAAATCCTGCATTGTTATGTATTTTGGCCAGATATCTTATGTTTCAGTGGTTTTAGGAGGTAAAATGATATTTAATTCATTCCAACATGACCAATTTTCCAAGCCTCATTGTGTCTCAGAGAGAGGGCGATGATGGAGAGATATAGAGATAGATAGATATAGATAAACATTTATCTTCTATGGGTAACTAAGATTTTTGCAGAAAATTTCATCTTTGTTGAAAAAGATTATTTCCTTAATTGCTGATGTTTTGGAAAGAAAAAAAAAAGAAATTATATATATATATATATATATATATATATATATGATGTCTGGATGGTTATTTAAACATGGCATCCAGGCAATAATTCAGGGTCCATCGTCATTTCGTTTCTGGCTGGCAGGCTTCGTTTAGCTCCTTCATTTAGCTCATTAATGCTAATGCAAAAGTGAACTGTGAAATACTTAAACTCTGCTGCATCATGCTGGGGAGGGGGCAACAAAAATAACATCCCCAGAATAAAAAAAAAAGCCTGAATGTTGGAGCAGGACGAACGCACGCAGGCATGATAACCTCCGTCTCTCAACTGAACACACACGGCGAGCCTCAGACGGAAGCAAACAAACAATGCGCGGCGACTGCGGGAGGAGAGGGAGGGCGAGACAACCGAGACAGGAGGAAATTAACCTCAAATTGGGATCTACCAAGGGAAAAAAAAAAGCCAGACATCAAACGGAAACATGAAAGGCGAAAGAAGGGAGATAAGATGCTTTTGATGTGTGTGAGAGAGCCAGAGGGGCGCAGCTTTGCCAAAACTGAGGGGACAAAGTGGAGGAAAAAAAAAAACCCTTATTCATTCTTATTTAACTTCCTCCGTTTCCTTAAAGTTCAGTCCCGAGCTAGTCTCCGCTTGTCGGACGGGTAACACAGAAGCTTCAGAGTGGAGATAAGTTCTCCAGTTATAATGGTGACAGAGGTCGGAGAACGCAGCCCTAAATTTGGCCCGACAGTAACATGAGCTGGGTCCGGGACCTTGAGAGTGAAAACCCCACTGCATCTTCAGAGCTAAAAAAGAGAGGACAGGGCTGATTTATACCTTTCTTCTTTGCTTTGCACTTTGGGGTGGGCATCTGAAATATCCAGGCTTTTACTGAAAACAGATTTACTACAGTAGGATAGAAAGAACAGAGACGGTGATTACTCCTCCAGGCGCTAATTCAGGCCACATTCAGAATCACTGCTCCACCACAGAACACACTGACTTCATATCAAAAGATCATGTTTCTTTTCTCTCAACAGCAATCAGTCATATATATATAGATAAAAATAATATATAACGTGCATCAAAGCATCAGTGGTTGGAAAAGGATTGTGAGGTTTACGGAAATGGGAGCACATAATGATGAAAACAAAGACGAGTAAAGGAGCATAAAGACACAGTTAACATACACGGCCTCTTTATGTCTTTCTGCTCGGCTCCAACCTGTCAGACGATCCACATGAAAGTGGAATAATGTGATGAGTCGGGCCAAATTTCACTCTCGCGCACGATTAGCAGACAAAAGTGCTAACAGAGGAAGCACTAGGCGTGAAATGTGGCCTCCACACACACATACATACTCCTCTGTGAAAATGGCATGATGGATGTTCGCTCATGAATAATATATATACTCCTTTAATGAATAATGTACGGTTACACACACACTGCCATCCAAAAGTTTGAAATCATTGTCATTAAAACAGCAATGCCAGTTTATAAGAGATACGGTTTAGGGTGTAATGACATATAATCAGGTTTTAAAGTAAAGTGGCTCTTTATAGTCGCATGTGAACACACAACAGCACACAGTGTAAAGATTGTGAAGTTCTTTCTCCGGATTGAAACCTTTCACCAAGTGAAGCAGGGGTTTGCCACCAACGAGCAGTGTGTGGGGATGGTACCTTGCTCAAGGGGACCTCCGTGATGGCACTACTGTTGGTATTTGAAGCCACAACCTTTTGATGGCAGGGGCAATATCCTAACCACTAGGCCACAATCATTTTAATTCAGAGGTCAAGATTCTTTCCATTCATCCATTTAATATCCAAACTACTTAAACAGGGTTAAAAATGATGGTCAATGTCTGCTTCTTCTTCCTCTTTC
>JBBKCR010000038.1:18547426-18560700 GCA_037577295.1 Ladigesia roloffi
TCCCAAAGAGAACCTCAACATCTTGAGCTCTGCCACCTCCAGTTCTGCCTCCTGTCTTTTCCTCATCGCCACTGTCTACAAACCACACAACATCGCTGGTCTCACTACTTGTACACCTTTCCTTTCATTCAAAATGATGGTCAATATATATTAAAAATTATTCCAAACATTTAAATGGCAGTGTAATTTTTGATAAACCCAGAGAATGAGTAGTGAAGACTGTGTGTTTGTGTGAGTGTGTATGTGTGTATGTTTGTGTGTATAGGTGTATGTGTGTGTGTGTGGGTATGGTGGGACTCTGTACCTCTGTCCATGCTGGGTCATGTCGATGGCTCGTCGGACCGGTACGGGAGAGCCTCCCTCCGTCACACTCAGCACCTCAATGGACTTGCGCTCTGGCCTCCTCTTGTTGTGCCTGGTCAGCAGCGGCGAGTCTACGCGCTTCCTGGGAGGGTCTGAGAGGACCAGCGTATAGTCATTAGTACAGTAATTACAGGGGCTAGTACAGTAATTACAGCAGATTAAGTGCTTAATAAGATGCTTTGCAACTTAAAATGAATTAAGTGGACTTGGCAATGTCCTGTCAGGCTAAGAGTGAGACTAAACAATAGCAGTCATTACCAATCTCATTGCGTGGGGGCAGGTTCTGGTCCTCGTGACTCGGGTACCTCTCCTTACGGTCCAGCAGCAGGAAATAGATCATCTTCTCTTGGTTGTCACTAGAAAGAACAGTTTAGATGATGTCTCAGAATGAAGCAATTGAGACCTTAAAGCCACGGCAGAAGTGATGGATATTGTTTTGGTTTAAATCATAAGTTCCAATAGTTCAATAACATTACTGACATGTTAAGTGGCCAAAGCTTGTTTTATTTATTCTAATGTAGCTGAGAGGCAATAGAAATGTATACACAGCAGCTATATACATTCATATGTAGTTTCTGACATTGGTTGACACTGTTAGCTGTAACAAATGGACAAAAGAACCATATTTTCCCATATTCAAACCATATTTATATCCATACTTTGGCTTTTTTGGCAAAAAAGCAGTATTTATAACAGCTAACACTAGTTGGATTAGGCATGTATTATACTGATGCTAGGTTTATGTCAGTTGCAAATCAAGGTTTATTTAGATATCCTTTTATTTAAGTGATCGCATGCCATACAGTGTCTGAAACCACATAAGCCAAACAATTTGAGCTTACTTAATAACTTGATGTGGATTACATTACGAAACCGAACGCCTTAATTTTACTCCTTAAAATGACCTCAATCTTGACCTTCATTTCCCATACAGGAAATGAAGGATAATTAACTGAAAAAGTGCACAGATTAAGGCTGATAAAAGATACTGAATACTGAATACTGAATAGAAACGGAGGGACTTGAATTGAAAGCTGGAGGGAGACTTGTCCCTGGAGAGAGCAGGTCTATGAGACAAAGACAAAGCAGCCGTAACTGAGAATAGGTGCTAGATTAAAAGAGTGGGAACACAGTTAAGACGCAGCATGAGAATTAGCTGGAAATCCGGGCTGTTAGGCCGGGGGGCAGGGGGGTAAACGGCCCGTCTCCGCTGCAGGCGCTGGCTAAATTGCGGCGGACGTTCAGGGAGAGAGACGACGCCACGGCAGTGGTGCTTTAGGGGGGAGGGGCCTGGCCATCCATCAGCCGCATTAAGAAGGTGGGCATACACAGCGGAGCGTGCAGGTGGTAATTGCAGGAGTTTGGGGGATGATGAATGGGAGAAAGTGGACTGGCTTCGAGAACAGCCCAGGGCCAGGTTGAGGCGCTGTGGGTTTAGTAGCCCTGAGAAACTGAGTCATAAAACACCTCTACACACGCATATGGCACCCCAAAGCAAACAGTGTCGGAGGGAGTCTCGTACAAGCTTAAGGGAAGAGGTAGAGTGAGACAGGGCTGATTATGCACTGGCTACTGCAGACTGGCTTGGTTTTTATCCCAATTAGCCATTTCATTAAAGAGCTACAGCAATTCAAACTTCATTTACATTTTTTGGTTTAGATGTACAATCCAAGAACAAAACTGTTATTGAGTGCAGACGTTCCTGGAGGAAAGTGCACTTAGCTCTCTGTGTTCTCAATACAGTGTATATCCTGAATTTATTAAAAGGTTGTTCAGATGAATTTTGAGGAAAATAATACCACAAACCTTGGTGGCAATATTTGTTTTGCTGAAAGCTAAACCCCACACATTTTTTTCAATTGTGCTGATGTCATTGTTGCTAGGCTTTTTAGGATTTTTTTAGTACTTAAAGGAGAATCTCAAAATCCCTTTCAAAATCTCTTTACAGCGCAGAGAAAACTGTTCCCATTACTGATGTATGGAGCCAGATTCTGAAGTGCTCTATGCCTCTAAAACCTGAACCTCAAAATGTATAGCTGGAAGCCTGAAACATTGCATTATGCTACTCTCAGATAAGGTGTAAATATCAAACATCTTTTTTAAATGCATCTGTGGCACCATTTTTAGATTTGCCATTCTCGTCCCATCAACAACATGATAATTCAAATCACAGAGGATAAAAATTGGACAAATGGACTATATTTGTGTAAATGTTGTGACCTCTATCTTCTATTACCACCACTGTAAAGAAACTGAAGCTAAATTCACTACAATAAACCATTTCACATCAGAATGACTTCATTTGAGCAACTGAATTATGTATGAATGCTGAACAAATGGTGAAATGCCCAACAGATCAAAAGAAGACAAGGGGTTTGACAGCGACAGTGTATCTCAAGTTCTTCCACTCACTCATCCGATAGCAGGTCCTTCATGAGTTTGCTCTTATCCCGGAAGCAGCCGAGCGAGTGCATGCTCTCCAGCACGTCTGGGTCGATGTCCTCGGCTGAGGGCAGCGTCCGGATGGCCACTTTCCTCGGGGCGGGCTGCTCTGGCTCTGGCTCGTTCTTTCCACCTCTGGACAAAGAAACAGGAGGCACTGCTTTAACATCGCTGCACACACGGGATCTCCTGCATGTCATTTCTCTGGTCTCTGCGCACCTCTCCTGGATTCTTTCGTTAGTTCTGGGCCACTTCACTCACTCTGTACTGCTCAGAGCATGCAGGGTATCTTCATGCATGCATTTATAAGGTCACTCGGTTGGCACTCTTCACAAAGAGTGAAGACAAGTAGCAGTGTGGGAATACAGGAGGAGAAGGAAGAGGGGAAAGTGCAGGAGAGAAGAAGAGATGCCCAACTCCAAGAAGCTCTTTACAACCTACAGCCCAGGAATGGATTTCAAATGTTATTCTAGTGGCCATGGTCTTGTTGGATATTTTTTTATTGATACATAAAATGAGTTGATTCAGAATAAATTGCAGCCCGAGGGCTGACAGGAGCTCCAAAACAGACTGCAATAACCAAGTATCTGGTAAAAACTATCTAAATTGTCATGTTTTAATTTGATAGATTTCCATATTCATGCGTTTGATTATCCACATATTCAAGCAGGCACACAAATTCCTCCTCCAGACGACTGTAGGAATGAGCTCAGCCCACCCTGCAGGAGACTCATGTCTCCCCCAATATGCGAACATGAAGACAAATACATACATACACAAAACACACTCTCACTCTCTCCCCACTACTAAACATCGTCCTAGCCTGTCGCTAATTTAGAGCATCCCGGTCCCTCCCCCGGTCTCGAGCGCCTGCTCAGCAATGCATACAAATGTATGCCAACAGCCACGATACCAGGCAAAAAGTGTGGCCACTTCAGATCATAGCGGTTTCACACTCTTTAGACTGACAGGGAAGACATCAAGACAGAAATGACACAGATTAAAAAAAAAAAACCAAAAAAACAGATCAAAACAATCTATTTTAGAGTCATTTAGAAATTAGACCCCTTTACTCTGAAGCAGCTTTTCACACACTTGACATTCACTCATTCCTTGTGACTTCAGGAGATGATTTTCTGACACGACTGGAGAATATCAACATATGCTAAGAGCTTGTAGGAGGGTGAACACATTTGAATAGGAATGCCTGATCACCTAGGCAACCCCCCTTAGCAGTAATACAAGACTGGAGACATTTAAACCTTAAAAACACACTTCTGTTCATTAATCAGATACTAAAATAATGTGTACTTTGCCACCCCTATAAATTCACAGATCTCTCCAATAAATAGCTCCAACCCTGTTGCAAAGGAACCGTAATAAAGAGTTATTACGGTTCTCTTGAAAGAGGGTTGTAGTTTTGGGGTTTGATACTGATTTTAAAAATTACAGAAGCTAATAGAGTAGAATAGAATAGAATAGAATAAAATAGAATATTCTTTATAGTCAATGTTACAGGAATATTGAAAAACTGTTTGGTAGCTCTTTGTGGCAGCATAATGATTATGAAAATAAATAAATAGAAACCTTAAATGTAAAATGAAAACAATACACAGAGGAAGGGGACAAAACAATAAACTATAATAAAATAGCATAACAAATGCAGAAGGCTGCATATTCCGTTGTTCGATAAAGGCGTCTGGCTACACTCTTTCCAACAGCAGTGTTGCGGCCTAACTATCAGTCATCGGTTGTGTTTTTAGCATCATGAAAGTGGTCAGGCTGACCAGGCTTATTGTTTGGAATAGCTATCAATCAGCCGGATATGACACGATAATTTAGAAACAGTTTAGCCTTGGGATTACTTGTCATTACAGGAAAACAAAAACATGCTCATAAGATACAAATTAGGGTCTGAAACCTGAGGCACCCTGTGCGCCATGACAGGAAAACAAAATCATATCATAACAAAGTGAATGGACACCATTAGTGGAAGCCTGTGGCCTGTCTGATGATGATAATGTATATCAAAGGCAACATTACAGAACACAACCCAACACACTCTACCCTAAGGAGCAGAGATTTGATGG
The DNA here is from genome assembly GCA_037577295.1 of Ladigesia roloffi. Classification (NCBI taxonomy): domain Eukaryota; kingdom Metazoa; phylum Chordata; class Actinopteri; order Characiformes; family Alestidae; genus Ladigesia; species Ladigesia roloffi. Next base: position 18,552,322 of record JBBKCR010000038.1, read on the forward strand.
CCTTGTGAAGGTTTTTAGAGTTCGGATAAACTGAACAATTTTCTGGTTTCAAATACCCTTTATTTTGCAGCCATTTGGAGGAGCTAAGAGTATTTGCCACATAAATACTAACATCAAACAGAATTAATAATGGTATTCTGATTCTAAAAGTGTATACAAAGAGCTATTAAGAATCTAATAATACCTACAATAATACCTACTGTTTTACTATTACTAGTGTTATTAGTTGCATTATTAATATAAGTAGTAGTAACAATTACTATATTTGTATTTTTTTTATTTCCAATATTTTTACCCCTACTTTCTGCAGTTGTCCCCACAGTCATTCAATTCAGTAACACACACACACACACACACACACACACACACATATATATATATACAAACACTAGAACACAGAAGAGACTCATACTCACATGTACCACGTGTGCTTCTGTATCTGTTCTAACTGTAACGAGAAGAGAGAAAATTAAAACGGCTGGATGTCACCTTTTATCAATAACATTTAATTAATATGCAATTACAGAATCAACTGTGAATTGAAATAGAAATGAAAAAGGGTCCGGAGAATGTTGGGGGGGGATGAAGCCATTTTATGGTGCCAGTGTGTTTGTCTGTGTGTATATGTGTGTGTGTGCGGGGGGGTGTATGAGGGTGTGTATCTCCTGCTGGCAAAGTCTAATTTCCACCCTCAGTGTCTCAGCCTCTGATCATCATGGTGTAACTGGAGACACTACAGAGACACGGCGCGCGCTTTAGCTGGCTGCTAATTAGAGCGTCGGCCTGCAGCACGAGGGCTACTGAATCGACGAGAGCTCATGGGGGTCATCACCACGTTATGTGTCAGCGAGGAACGCCCTTAATGATATTAGGCTGCAACTTAATGATACCGGGCTATAAATTTAATCCTCGAAGCCGAGAGATGAGGCCTGGCGCGTGTCTCTGGCCGAGCCGCGGGGACTCCTTACCAACCCCTCGGAAAACAAGAGGAGGGCGTGCGACGAGCCGCAGGAACAACCGCAGCAAGGTATCGCTGCCACAATAGCTCGTCAGGCCACATTATGGAAATGCCTTCCTATCATTTCAAACACATTGTGCGGTGCGTGCCAGTGCTGGGCTGCGGGGATTGAGGCTATTCTCCCTGCACTGCTTTGTTGATGGAGTTGGCCGAGACTCCGTCCCATCTAAGCGAGCTCAGCTTCTGGATCTGCCCGAAAGAAAGAACTGCATCCAGCTGGAGAGGCTAAACACTCAAACTTGGAATTTTGACTATTGATTCGTGGTGTTTGGTTAAAAAACGAAAGGAGAGGATTCCTATTGTACAAGCTGGTCCTTGAGGACCTTCTGTGCATATCAAAACAATCGCACTATTACTACGATATTGATTTCTCCATACTGTGATTTGATACACTGTAACACATGATTGTGTTTTACCATGAAAACATAAAATACTACGAGACCGTGTATAATCTGTGTTTTATGCCGATTATAGTCCTGTGAGTTGAACATTTTTGAGCAACCTGTTTGATTACTTTTTAAAGTAATCTATCTCAAACGTTTTTCTAGTGCAGTCGCGATGAGAAGCCTCCGAAACCCACACAGCCTGCAAGTCGTGATAAATGTTTATTTAAGACCTGATCTGTTAGTGAACAGCTTATTGTTACGTCTTAGAGCTTACACGATGTTGCTGTTGAGGAATCCTGAGCTAGGCTACTGAGGCTTAACAGACAGGTGTATAAAACCTGCTTTAGGGACGAGGAGAATTTTCCTCCCGCTTTGTTGGAATCGGGCACTCAGATATGTTAGTTGTCCCAAAGTTTCCTTCTCTACACTACATTTTTCACTGGTTAAGTATTCTCCTATCGAATAGTTTTGACGCGTTAAACAATAATATATAACAATATTGGGGAACCAGGGAGAAAGGGATTTATCTTACAAGAAAAAACAAGCATATAAACTCTATAATAATAATGTGGGGGTTTGTGGGGAATCTGGAAAATTACTGTCATTTACAACAGAAATATTATTTATAATATCTTCTGTTGTAAATGAGAGTAATTTTCCAGATTCTCTAGAAATCAATACAGTATTATTACAGAGTTTGTTTATGTGCTTGTTTGCATTTTTGAAAGCATTACGTTAAAATATGAGCCTACATGCTCACAGTTTGGCTACAGATTTCATGTTAAATATTCAGAATTCTCTCCCACACAGAAATACACAGAAAACTGAAGAAGAGATGAGCAAATATATGTTCATGTTGATGAAAATGTTCAGGTGTTTTAAGAGGAGCAAGGGGGTCTTTAAAGTTGGCAGTGGAAAAACAAGCACCCCCCGGCAGGATTTATCTCTCTTCATGGCTTCCTCACAGACAAGGAGCTGTTGTTTCCAATCAGTGAGGTGTGGACTGTGGAGACCCTTGTATTTGATTTTTCCCTGGAAAATGGAGCGACGGGGACGTTTCAAAGAGACGGTGTTAAGATAAGCTCTTAAAGCTTTGGCCACTCTACCATGCAAGAAAGAGGAAGAGAGAGAGAGAGACAGTAAGAGACAGACTGGTGGGCTGGAGAAAGAGAAAAAGAAGGATGGAAAGAGAGAGAGCGAGATAGAGAGAGAGAGAGAAGCCTCCCCAGACAGGCTGAATAGGATTAGTTCTGCTGTGTGTGGACCTGAAGTGACAGCGCTCATATGGACAAGCCTTCGAACCCAGACTCATTTACTAGAAATCACCTTAACACACTGCACATGTCTGAAGAATCACACTGAGCGTGTGTGTGGGTGTGTCGGGAGATCCAACCGAGGCTGGGTGCGCAGCTTATACTGTACTGTCACCACCTGGGGGTCTTTCATGGGACCGACATAAGAAAACAAAGATGTTTGAATACAGTTACTGTTATGTGTTTAATATTAAAAATGGAAGCTTCCTGTCAGATAGTGGAAGTATACGACTTTATTTCCAAACCTAGCCCAGCATAGCTCCTGTGAGAAAGCATCCCGTCTCCATAGGAAGGAATGAAAGGAAATTTTCCTACCCAATTCGGCCAAATCCTCACAAAAGGTTAGTTTGTACAAAGAAGGGCTTGACTAATATATCGATTGGAAGATCATATCTGCTGATACTGATAAAAAAAATGTATCAGTGAATTTCTGACCTATTTTTGTCCATGGCACCATGAAGATTCAAACCCATAAAATACTGATAATCCGAAGTCTTAGACAGTTGAATGAGTCCCCCTTTTTAATATAAATATATCATAGCAATACTGAACTGGTAATTAAAAGCAAATTAAAATTCTGGGAGCTCGGCCTCTAGGGCTACTATATTATTTAAGATGTGAGTTTCTGGTTTTAATTAAGTTTAAGAAGTGTGATAATTGAGAAGTGACACCCGTAAAGCACTGAGCCTAATGAAGTAAGAAAACATTAAAAAATAATCTCTAATAATTTCTTGGACCGACTATTTCTGGTAATATTTTGGTCCCTTGTTTTAGTTTCAGAATCAGTCACAAAATGTTCTTAGTACACAGGTTCTAGTCTGGAATATTTTTTAAATAGAATTTTAAGATGAAAACTGCCTTTCGCCATGTGAGTGCTGGGATGGGCTCCAGCAATCCAGCAGCTCACATAATGAATCTGCAGCTGGAAGATTTAAATAAAGGAATAAAAGAGCGCAGTATCAATATAGGCCTGGAATAGGCCAGAATGGTGGGTGGGGGGGTTGTAAGGATATTTTGTAGGCCCACTGACCGTGAGTCTTTTGACTGCATCCACCTCGATCATGCCCCTCAGCAGGTTCTGGCAGTCTGGAGGGATGAAGTGAGGCATGTGGAACACTCCCAACTTCACCTTCTCCAGGAGGTTCCTCAGGTTGTCATCATCGAACGGCAGAGCACCCTGACACGCACACACACACATACACATACACGCACACACAAACACAAACACACAAACACATTAAAAAAAATGCAATTTGCCAAAAACCATCAACACAACAATACCAATACCTGCATTTAACATTAATTGAATGAATAAATGTAAAGTTATGAAATTAAATACAACATATCTTTATATATATAACATTTTTTACAGTGTATGTATGAATGCACACAAAAGGAGTTGTGTCTGGATACTTTTGGACATAATCATTGCTAGAGCTGTTCCATTTCCCACGCACTGCTAACATACAATGCTATAAACACTAACATTGCATGCTGGCTGTTTGTATCCACATATCCAATCATATTTCAGTAACGATTTCATTATTATTATTATTATTTTTTATTTATTATTATTTATTTATTTTTAATTATTATTATTTTTTATTATGCACCAATTCCTAACTTTTAAATGCTAGTGCTCTCAGCTGTAAACAATAAAAATAAGGAAAATTATTCACCAAATAAGTGTCTCCACTGGTATTGTATATTGTAAAATCCAGCAATCTAAGAAAGCAGCTCAGTGATATTTAGCTTTGTTTTGTGTTAAGTTCACTACATATGAAAGTCGTTTTTTTCCCACCAGTGCCCCCTGGACCCAGCAGTGACTTTTGATAAATGATTTGGACGACACACAGGCGTGATGGACGCACGGCCTGAGTAACAGATGATGTAATTAGGCTAAAGCTGGCTGGCACCGCCAGTGAAAAGAACAGACGACAGCAGGAAATAGCAGGAAAGCAATTCCAGCTCGGGTGCAAAAGCTTTAGCGTGGAGAGCGCAGAGGTCCCAGAGAGAAGCTGCTTTTGTTCCAGAGGAGGCCTGATTGTTTTGTGAAGTGCGTACAGAAGTAATGGAAAATACAAATACAGCAGCAGAGGGAGGAATCAATCACGTTTGTAATCAAGGTGGAGCAGCTGCTTTGGGTGCAGTGAGGGCCACGAGCCAGACGGAGATCACGCTGGGCCCGAACCGCTGGGCCAGCCCAAAACCTCTGAGATCAGGAGAGCAGGGAGCCAAAGTCAAGGTGAAAAGCTGGGATACAAACTTCACATTCCTCTTTCTGATCCTGTCACTCAACAAGTAGTCGCACTGTGGCATAAACAAAAGACTGCAGCAATTTTAAAGGATTTATTTCTGACTCATAGCTCATTAAGATAAGTGGAGAAATTCGGTCTCCATTTATGAGTGTATATAGAAAAGATACAGTCATTTGTGAGTATATATATAAAAATATAGTCAATTATACTGCTTACTTTTTCTTGATTTCTATTTTGACCCGTTTTTTACAGATTTCTGTTTGATATCTATTTCAGATTCTAAAGAGCATGTATTGATTTACACTTTATATTGGTATATATTGTGTCTCTTGTGTCTCTGTGTGTCTTTGCAGTCTTAACATAAGCATAATTTCCTCCGGGATAAATAATGTTTTCAGATTCTGATTAATAGGTGTTAATTCAGGAGGTTATTTAATTTAAGGGGCAAATTTGAAAAAAGTGAGTGGCAAATTCAGTAGTTAAACTAGGTAAAACTCAGGTGCTAGATTTTATAGTGACACTCCACACCAGTCAACAGCGCCCCTGGTTTTTTTTACGCGGAAAAATATATAGGCATGGACAAGTAATGGTCTAATATCACACACCATAGCATATATTTACAAAGTGTATCCCTAAAATGTTAAACTGGCATCATTTCAATATAAAAGATCATTGTGTCAACTCCACAAACGCATCCATACAGAAAGCAGAATTGACATGTGCAATAACTATACATTTGTGGTATTCTTCTTCTTTTAGCAAATCTTTATTTTATTCAGATTATTTTCTGGGTTTAGTTTATTTAGTTAGATTTATTTAGACTTGTATTACACCTGATTTATTTATCCTAGTATAGTAGTAATCTTCTTATTCTATTCTTATTCTTAATTTACATTATTCTGATGTCTCGTGTTGGTCTGTGTCTGTGTAATGTGGTGGTCACCACAAACAATTTCCTTCGGGATAAATAAAGTTTTCTAATTCTGATTCTGAATGGAAATGTCATTAATGTGAATAGTTCTGTACCTATGAATTACGCTACCAAGAAAATTACCGTAAATTCCAGACTATAAGCTGCTACTTCCCAAATTCTCATAATCAGGTGTTCGGCTAATGTATTTTTTTTTCATGATGCCAAAAACATTTTGCCTCATAATCAGACCCGGTGCCAGACACTGATTCATTTTGGGTTGATAATGTTTTATGAGCATCTCGCCCACATCTGTTATGAGTGTATAGGCTCAAACTCCCCGACCAATCCCAGGAGGCTCGTATTCCCAGGGCGGGCCCGAACGAGTCAGAGGCCCCCTAAACTCCGCCCATGACGAAGATAAGGAAGATGAAGATTATGACTTTTCCTGGTAGGCAGCAGTATATATACGGGTTATATTTTTACTGGCCGTTAGGAGATGGAATGATGTTTGTGCACTGTTCAGTAAAAAAGCATAAGCAACATAATTTGTGTGTTACTGATAGGTACGTATACTTAAAGGGAGACGTGTTACAGACACTGCTTGAAAAATAAAATCATATGCAATATGTATTTGTTTATGTTATTGTAACGTTTAAAAGTAAAAAGTTCTGTGTAGATATCTCATATTACAACAGGGGTTGTAAACTATATTTGTCCAAGGGCCAGAGTTTTACTTGGCTGAGACTGTGAGGGCCAGATGCTCTCCTAAAATAAAATACAATAATATTGTATCTTAAGTAATATCTTATTATTTGATATATTCCCTTTCCTTCCAAATTCCTGTTATTTTTACCTTTGGAAAAGTTAATAGACTCATTTTACCTGTACTGCAGCAAGCTAATAGGGGGCGACTGCAAAATTTATGTTTCTTATTTGTGAGGCTGTAATGCTTAGCATCGCTGTCACATGCGTAGTTGGAACAAAGATTCGCGCCGAAGCATCTGTTTTGACTTCCTTATATATATACACACATAGCAGTCTTAACTCAGTACATCTGACAGTCATTTCCATGTGTGAGTGCTACACTTGGAACCCGGAAGGTAGAACTCCCACTCTCAGGACACTTCCGCAGGCAAGTGCAGAATTTAGCCATTGACATCCATTAATTTTCCATCGAGGGCCAAATGGAGAGCACCGGCGGCCTGATGTGGCCCGCGGGCCACCAGTTGATGATCACTGTATTACAACATGAGGCACATGCGGCTTATAATCCGGTGTACAAAATTGATTTTCTTTCTAACATTATAGCATGCGACTTTCAATCAGGTGCGCTTTGTAGTCTGGAATTTATGGTACATACTATGAATTACGGCATTTTAATCAGGGGATTTTTGTAACAGAGCTTTCAGCTTTAAGGATAAAAAGATCCATACCAAAAGACACCAGAGAAAGTGCTCAAAATTACAGTTCAAGTATTAGAGAAGATTCACAGACATTCTCTCTACAACCCTTAAACCTTATAAAGGGGAGATGGTAAGTAAGGTCTTTATATAAGGTGCTTAGTGAGGAGCACAAGGAATAAGAATGCTCTTTGGGTTCATCGCTATTATGAAGATGATTCAGCAGGTCAAAAGATAACGCTGAGGCGCTTTGGAAAGATCTTCACCGCAGGTTTCTCTCTGACTCGACTCATGTCTCAGTTCAGTGCTCTGTTTTTCTTTTTAAATCAGAAGCCCCGTGGGAACAGAAGCACAATGAAATATTAATTTAAATGGCTCATTAATTTAATCCGAGGGGACATTCTTGTGATGATTTTCATTACTGGATGAAGTGGAGAAATTCAGCTGAAAGTGTACATTATAACATTTTTATCAATACATTTGTAAAATAGAATTATTATAACCTGAACAGATAGTTACTTGTCACATGCACTCAGTTACTAGTGAATCATGATTTGTAATATCAGGGCCCATGTTGGGCAGTTGGGGTCCCAGTGGTTCCAGGGAGTTTCCCCTTGCGATCAGTACAATTTCAGCCATGGCCAGTTCCATACTAACTCTGCTTCTAACTCAGAACCCTACCAACACTGGGAGGACAAAAGCTACTATTTTCTTAGGGTCACATTAAATGCCACTGCATCTTCCTGAACTGCCACTAATGCAACAACATCCTTGGATCGGAGAATACTGTTTCTATTACATTAGCTACCATTCAACAACACATAATAATATGATGCTGAAGGATGAATCCTGGCCACAGCTGGATCTGGTATCACTGAGGTATGGCCATGGTGGGGATGAAATGACTGGCCCAATGCTTAGACAGAAGAAAGATTTTTCTAGTTCAGAGCTAAGTCTGAAGCGCAGTTGTCTTTGGGGGAGGGGCCAGTGCAAAGCGCTATAGTGCCCATAGGAAAAGTGAACGTCGCGCCTGGCACGTACTTCAAATGGGTTGGCTTAAATGAGTAAATTAGTCATGGGTGGGTTTTGGG
>JBBKCR010000038.1:18560800-18571436 GCA_037577295.1 Ladigesia roloffi
TCGCCCTGTTGGAGAAAGACAGAGAGAGAGAGAGAGATAGAGAGAGAGAGAGAGAGAGAGAGAGAGAGAGGCAGGGAAAGAGAGAGAGAAAGAGAAAGGGCAAGAGAGAGAGAGAGAGGGGAGGGAGAGAGAGAGAAAGATAAAGTGAGAAGCAAAAGAAAGGGAGAGAAAGGGAGAAAGAGGAAGGGAGTGAGAGGGATGGTTGGAGGGCAGGCTGGTCTAAGAACACCATTAGAAGGAGATGGCTCAGAGAGTACACTTACCCTAATCACTTCTGGGCAGGCATAGTGCGGAGAACTGAAATAAAGAAGAAAGGAGAGTGAGAGCCTGTTTCCCTCTAACCCTCCACCTTACATAGCATCAGCAGTATATTCACATTCACTCTGCGTCCTCTAACTCATTAAAATCGCCTCCACAGTCCACCATGTGCATGCTGAGTAAGAACCTCAGGGTCAGTCTATGTAGAACTGTAGTTTCCTACATAAAAGATTCAATATACTTTATTTGTCACATACATAGACAGACAAGTACAACATGTAGTGAAATGTGCCCCTGAGTCGACCCGTGAAAAAAGAAGCTCTGTGCTGTTGGATGTACTCCAATTCTGAATGAGTATACAGACATAATGGGATTCAGATCACTGGAATATTGATTTGTTTCATCAGAGCAGCAGCAAAAGGCCACTGAAGTATGAGCTTTATTCTTATGTAGACACTATTTTTACAGCAGGTTAATTTTTTCCATGCATACTATTAAACATGTCATAATTAACATTATTAATAAATTGTCATGCTGTGTTAAATGATGTTTGCCTCAGATCTAAAACAGTGTACATGGCAGCTGTGCAGTAATGTTTACTAGTGGGCTTCAGTATGTGTCGTTATTGGTTACTGCAGTAATAATAGTAATAATAATAATAAACATTATAATAATCATCATCATCAAAAGCACATTTTTTAATCTATTGCTTTAGAGTAAAAGATGAGTTAAGAATAAAATTCATTACAAGCATAATGTTTGAAGCTATTTTTCTCAATGTGTCTTTCTCCCACCAAAGTTAAGGTTACACTAAATCCTATAAAACACAAGAGCAGTAAAGATGATCAAGACTTATTTTGTTTGTATAGAAGTTTTGTTTGTTTGTATTGTGTGAGGAGAACACAGGTTCAGTTCCAGATTCCTCCTCGGTATCACCAGCCGTTGTTTGGTTTAATTTAATGAAGGAGTAATTATGAAAACCAGGTTTGTGATGGAAACTAAAACACTGAATGATGTAATTATTATTAGTTTTTAGTTTTATTAAGTATATTAGGTAATATGAATGTGTAAAAAAATCACTCACTGAAAATGTAAACAAATTTTAACTATTATTTTCTCAGATGCATAGCACTGTAAAGAGATATATTCCCTTCATACATATTCTGGCCCCGAATAAAAATATTTTTTATTGTTCGAAGTGGAAGAGTAGATTAAATAGCAGAACTCTCACGATTAAGAAGTGATTACAAATCATGCAGGCATCAGAAAAAAACATTAAACTGTTCAGTATATAAAACAAAGAAACTGAACCCTGATTTACACTAAACAAAGCAATATTTTTTAGGTATATTGTTACTAACATATATATTCACATACTGTATATATATTACAGGTGTATATTTTTTGTATATATAATGAAGTCTATTACACGTATGGTTCTAAATATGCTTTCGGTGTAGAAACCACTGCCAAGGATATTCGCTTCCCTTTAACACAGTAATAGTCTATATGGGATTATTTTACTTATTTGGCTAGTTATTATACATTCAAAAGCACTGTTAATGTACGCTCTATATTCATTCATATTATGATTTTTTACCTAGATAGAGAAAACCCAATTATGCTTTCTTGAACTTGCGGCCACGGAAGGCTCTGGTAATGCTGGGGACTGAACTCCTGAGGACAGCGCTGAGCCTTAGATGGCTGCACTTCATTATAACATGAATTTATAACCAATATACATCAGCAAATATCCCAGGAAACCAAGAATTCCCATTCAGGCATTAACTTATCCTTCCCAACAGGTGACTGGTTCCTTCTCCAGGGAAGTACCCTATGCCTCACACCCCCCACACACCCCCCCACTGACACTGCTGAATGATCCAATAATGTAACATTAGATTTTAATGACTTCCTGCTAAAGGACTGTAAAATTGTACTCCAATAACTGTCCCGATTGGTTAATGTGTAAATGAGTAATGGTATGGATGGCTCAGTTCCTTGACAGCAATGTCAAATGAAGTGGTGTGCTGGCTTCGCAGGAGCAATGGAAGTGTCGTCCCGCTGTAAACAGGAGACCCCTGATTGCACACACCCTATACAGTTATGGAAATGTATGCAAATGCAGCCAATTTGCAATAAGCGAGCGGTGGCATGTCAAAAAGCATGATAATTAAATCACCATTTTTTACAAAACCTCCTCGGCAACTGCGCAAATGGCTTCTCATTTGAGAGAAAAACATTATATGCTATCATATTATCATTATTACCCAGAAGCAAATGTCAAATCGGAAGTGCTGGCTAATGTAGTTCATTCTGCAGTCGTCCTGCCGCAAACAAACAGGTACTGCTGCTGGTTGTTTTGAAAAACATAATCAAGCAATTAATACTGACTAAGCGTCATTAAAAAATTGGGCCTTGGCAACATGTGTAATTTTTCATGAAGTGATTCCACAGGTTAAATGAGCTTTGTGTGGGTGGAACCTTTCTAACTGCACACCTACAGAACATTAATGCAGTGCAGATAGGAGTATTACACAGGCTGCTTTAAAATACATACATTAACATTTTAAACGTCTTGTTTTTCACTGTTATTAAGCTGAATCCTAAAATGAAACCTTCTTGTAGCATCAAACAGTGGCACGTAATGAATTATACATTATTGAACTAAATATTATGTACTAGTCCATTATTCTAGCATTTGTTTTTATACTCCATTAACCACGTCCAAACTTTTTTTTAATATTCACCATTAGGCCGTATCCGAACTCATTTTATAGCATAATTAATTCAGACTTAAAGGCTTATCTCTCCAAAAAGAGAAAATGTACTTAAAGGACATGATCCTAGAAATCATAAAAAACAGGTTCATGGCTTCACTCTAATTTGACCGATATATTGAAGGTGTTGAACTCAGTCACTTGTTTTGATGGAACAAAAAAACATATTTTGGCTAAATATATACACATTTCAAATATTATATTCACCAAAAACATTAGGTTCTGAACGCTGTACCACTTAAAGTGGAGTGGAATAGGAATAGGAATTTAACTTTTCATTCAGTACATCAGCTATTTTAAGAGATTTACATCAACTGCTTTCCACATAAACAAGACTCCAGTCAGGTTCATCTGTCTCTTTATCTGGCAGAACATTGATTTATAGCACAGCATAATGTTTCGCTCAGCATCTTTGAAAAAAGCCATGCATACATGTCAAAAACTAGAACTTCTCACACAAAAAAACAAACAGTACGACACAAATAAGCAACAGAGAAAACTGGCTAAATACAAAAGGAATATATTTAAGAGTGTTATTGTGATTCGTGAGAATGGGTATTGCAATTTTACGCACTTGGAAACACTCATATATTGCAACCTACTGAGAAAGAGAACAGTGTAATTATTATAAAAACAAAAAGCGCAGCCACATTCTACAGTGAACTGGAATTCCTATCACTAGGAGGATGTGTGTTTTCCACCTATCCTCATAATGATAGTAAAAATGTAAAACTGGTAGGAGTGAGAACATTTTGCATGCCCACCACAAATTCAACTTTTTTAGGACCAGCTAGAAAACCAGAAGAGTATTTAGATCAGTGAGGTTAATCTTAGGGTTGGGTTTAGGTGTGGGTTACTGAGATGTTTACACATATCAATGGAATGTACTCACCAATATAATAATACCAGTATGTGTGTGTGTGTGTGTATACGTATATGTATATGTGTATGAGTGTGTGTGGACATGAGCAAGGATTAATGTGGTAAATCAGGGACACCACAGGGGGGTGCTTAAGCTGCTCTGAAAAGAGCCTGATAGAAAGCAATGACTCATTTAGACCAGGGCTTGCTAGCTGGCTAAAGGAAATTGTCCCTGTGTTTCCTTCCCTTCGCCAGTACTGCTGTTGGTCTGACTTGAGGTAGGAGAGCTTAAGAGCAGAAAAAAAAAAATCAACTTTTGTCTTTTATCTTTCCCAGCCTGTAGTCACATTAGCGAAGTCTCCTTGAGCTACCAGTAGCTAGCGTGTTGTCAAGGGAGCTGTACTTACACTTTCGTGAAAGAGAGACTGCCAAGAAAGCTTTCTTTGATGTTGTTACCCAGTTTATTAGCTCCCTAAATCACTGGCTTGCCTTAAAGCACTTGAGGGACCAATGCAATGCTATCACAGTTTGGCTAGCAGGCCCTGGACTCTGGACTGTCCTGCTGTGATCGCCAGGTTTATTGCATTATCCAAGTTAAAGCTAAATCGCAATATAAGTTCTTATTGAGGCAGCCCAGCCCCTAGATTTTTGAGAACCCTGCTAATTTTGAAATTGGGCCAATTCATCAAGCGAGAAATCAGCCTCGGATACATATGAGAGGATTCCTCGGTGCACTACCCAAACCCATGTGCTGTGCATATGCGTGAAAGGTCTGCCTTTTATTTTTTTAAATATTCAATCCAAGTCCATTAGCCGTGGTAAACAGAATACATTTGTGTCAAGCAGACAGCGCGCGAGGAGCCTAAAGATGAATGTGTTTAATTAAAATCTGTCATATCTGCGCTTAGAGATGGGCCAGCCAGCCATGAGGGGACGATCAATAATCACAGTGCGTCTGTGCCATCGGAATGCATCGCCACACTGCTACTGCAACCGCCCGCAAACGCGAATACGAGTCAGAGCTCAGACAGGGGGCAAACATGAAACCGGGGTTAAGTTTTGGTCAGAGCTGAGTCCATAGAATGGACAATAGTCGTTTATCCTGTCCCCTTTCATATGGTCGGAAATGTTCATTTCTCCTTTGACACAAAGATGTCGCTCTCCAGTGACCCGTCTGGATAATGACAGAAGCAACACACAGAATACGACCACAGTCTAAGTTCCACCGGCCCCTTGAGGGGAGGCCCTGGTGGGTATTTGTTGTCCGACTATTAGGCATGACCCACTCCCTCAATTATCTCCGCTCTCACACTGAGAACCGAGACTGGATATATTCCCTGATGCGTGCAGATAAGAGCAATTTAACAGCTTGTAATCTGCCAAGCGGCACACTGACTACGAATATCAGGTAGTGGGATCTCTCTGATTTGTTGGTGAGAACCCTCCCTGAGCTATCTATAGCATCTCTGTGCACAAATCCTTTAGTCCAGTCAGAGACTTAATTCTTGTCAAAGGTCATTCACACCAAAGGACTTCTGAACTAGTGTATCTAAGCTAGTGAAACTAAGATATAAGCAAATGCAATTATGGTATAATGTCGCATTGAACGTTCATAGTCAAATAATCTGGTGATAGGTGTGTTTGAGCATTACCTCCTGTTTATTACACTGCAGCTTTCTGTCCTGTTATATTGGCACAATCATATTTATTCTTGTGAAATGCTGTTCTGCATTTAAATTCACTTTAAATCTCTACACACAACTCTCTTTGCTGGAATGCAGTATAAATACTGTATTCATCCAGGCTGTAGCTACTGTAGATTGCACTAAATGTTGTCTTATCTTGTGTCTTTCTTGCTCACTTTTGTCTTTTCTGCACTTGTGGTCTTGGGGTTTTCTATTCAGTTCCTGTTCCTTTGTTGCACCATGGAGGCTCGTTGTTTTGTTTCACTGTGTTCCGTGGTCGAAATGACAACAAAAACCTTCTTGACTTATGTTGATTTGCTGGTTAAATAATTCTATTGTAGTAGAAGAATCCACCCAATAGGGAAGTTTCACTCCACTAATACTTAATGGCTCCGGTTGATACTGATTTATAAAGGTTATACATTATGACAGCTGATAGATCTGAGCAATAATCGAAATCTAAACAAAATCAATAGCCTTAAAAATGCAACTGACAAGTGGATTTAAAAGTCTATGTGATTCATGATGCATTTTCCATTCATACGACATATTTCAGAGCAAAACAGGGTATCGTCAAAGGTCTCTGAGCTTAATGAGAGTTTTCACTTTAAGAAAATGGTGGAGATGTTCATAATATCACTTCTAAAATTAAGCCACACATGTACAATCAGATACAGCGGCCAGAAAGTTGGACACTCTGTTGACTCATCACCTAGTTGAAGGTGGTTCGAATGTTTGTATAACTGTGAGGCCCCATCTGTTTAATCTATTTGGTAACTGGCGCTCAATCTTTGACTCTTCCTTTGTTATCTATATATATAGATGTAGTCCCTGGGACATCTGGTAAGAAACGTATGGATTGTTTCATCATGGAGACGCAGCAGGATGACTCACCCACAGCTAGTTTCCAAGAGACTGTCTCCAACCTGCAGAGAAGCCATTCCGAAGTCCGCTATCCTGATGTTGTTCTTCTCATCCAGCAGCAGGTTCTCCGGCTTCAAGTCTCTATGGCTGCACAAAGGAAGGACAGTTTTACGTAAGAAACAAAAACATTAATGAGATCTTGAAGATCTCTTCAGTTACACCATTTTGTGGGGTTATTATGTGAATCTCGTCTACCATATTTTAAGCAATGCATCAGGATCAGGTTCCTTACATATCAAAATCAACAGCACTGAGAAATCATGGTAATATAAAATTAGGAAGCATAATTAGTTGGCCATGGTTTTCCATTAACTACACAAAGCTAAGTTCAAAACAATCCTTGATTCCCTCAATCTCTCCAGTGGTCAGTCACGGCCGTTTTGTTCATGGTTTGTTCTTGTTGTTCAGATCATGTAGTACAGAAAAGACTGAAAGGAAGGAAGTCCAAGACATTTTTCCACTTCATTTCTTCAGCCTATTCTCTGAACTCAATATTAGAACCTCATGCCCAGGAGCACCTCTGAAGTCTTTTTCATTCTATACAGGTCAATGTTTGAGAAATAAAAGATACAAGGTTTTATTAATTTTGAATACAGTATGATTCTGTGAATCTGTGAGGTTTTTGAGACTTTTTGTGTTTTTCCCGGTAGCTCTATCGATGAACAACTGAAAGTGATAAAATATGTATCCATGTCTCAAATGTTCTTCCCACCTTTTGAAACATGCATCCTATGTATGAACCTTTCACGATGAATGTTCCAACAGAAATTCCCTACAATAAAACTTCTAAATGAAAAGTTGGAAAAGTAATTAAGCGAAGCTGCCGGTTTTCATACAACAATGCCAAAACAATCAATATCAACCAATGGAAACTTGAACCAGCTTAAACCAAAGGGAGTGGGGCACATTTGTAAAGTACCTAAAGTATTTACACTTCCACAACTTCAGTCGTGACCTCAGAATGTTATTGAGTCTCGGCCACTTTGAAGTGGTCAAAATCTCTCCCTGCTCTCACCTTAAATCCCCCTGATGGGCATGGAAACACCTGCCCAGGCTCCAAATTACCTGATCAAGTGATAGGACCACGATCAGACAGAGTTCTGCTCTTTCTCTGTGGGTGTGCCATGGATCCAGCTCTGCTGGAAGCTGGCAATTCCACCAGTGCTTTCCATTTGGCTCTTATGCTCGGCCATAGAGGCACACAAAGGCTTTTTCTCTGAGTAACCTGGTGTGAAGCTGGCAGAAAGAAAATGGTTTACACCTCCTACACGCTTCCATCCGTGAAAAACATCAGATATTGAAGTTACCACGACTGATCGGCATGCGATTCAGACCAGGGGCACAGGCGGCTATGTGACACTTGCTGGGCGCAAAGCGTTGAGTGGTGCTGCAACAGATAAAGGTTATCGTGCGAAAAATCTTTTTCTTACCTATTTTTAATACAAGCATTTAATATTGTGCATAAATACCATTTAATATTTCAACTATGTCTCAACTAAGTTGCAAATTTTGTACTTGTTTATGTATAGTCACATATTCAACAAATTTACATATAGCCTCTCATTGGGCCTATAGCAGCTTAACCACACCTATTTATGACATAGTTTTAGAATGAGGCTCAGTACTATTCAGCCAATCAATGCAGAGATCGTTTACATATATCAGCCTTAAAGGTAAAGTAAAAAATACAGTCCTTTTAAAAAACTAAAGTTTGAAAAGTATTAATTATGGCAGTTTGTAGTTTATAAAACCAAAACATGTTTTAAACATGTTTTAAAAAAAACTTGATAAAACATTCCAAAAAGATTTGCAGTGAACTGTTTTTCCCCCTCCTACGAGACCACAATGTCCACACCGGCCGGGAGGTTTTAGAAAAGAAGGCAGTGGGGCTCTGCTTCAATAACAGGTGTGTGATTAGCAATCAGCAAGCTGTTTGGGGAAATCGGGATTGAACAATTGATGTTTGAGAATGAGACACTGTTGGGTGGTGTCAATGGACCACAAGAGCCGGCAATGCCTGTGGAGTGAAGTTTCAAATATAGCAGAAGCATAGATTTTACAGAGAGACGTTTCACAGAAAGCCCACTTTCTCTTACGTCTCCTGTAGTCTGAAGAACTAACTTTAGAATAAGGGCTCCAACATCGGCACTGGCTTGGATACATTGTCCCAAAGCTTTAAGTGGCACAGAACCTTTTAATTATGAGAAGGGTTCAACTTATAATACTCTTCATGATCCCACATCTTATTCAGTCTTTAAAGAATCATCCAATCATCCAATCAAAGTTTCCTAAGGGAACTAAAAAAGGTTCTTCGGTGATGTTGTTCTAAAGAGCTCTTTGAAGTGTACACAACAATTTTCTCTACCCAGCAAGTGTTTGTCTAATTAAAAAATGCACTATTGGCTCCCACTGTCTGCTTAAAGCTAGTCATCATGTTCTTTAATATGGGAGAAAATTAGTCTTCTAACTGAACAAATTAACTGACATCAACAGAGAACACACTTCAGTGTAGAATTTTCTGCAAATTTTTGTGCAAAAAAAAAAGTGTTTACAAAAAAATATCGTCAGGTGAAAACCTCATATCTCCACTTTTGGTCTTTGTTGATATTTTTCATAAAGCAATACTATTGGTCAGTCTCCATGTGGGTCTGTAAAATATAGAAATGATTAACCAATAAAAAGAGTTGAAAATAGTTATACCAATATTGATAACACAGTATTCATTCATTTATGTAGAATACACTTTTTTTTTTAGTTTCCTGAAAAAGAGCCCTTATGGACATATGAGGTTTTGCCCGGACAGCTACGACATACATCTTTTTTTTTTTTTTTCAATTCAACATAATTATACATGCAACTAAACTGTTATCCATGAAACAGAAGTGTGTTCTACTGGATGTGTTCTTATTTTCACAGAAAATCAACCAAACATCCTTCAAAAAGGGAAACCCTAATCTCATGTATGGCTCCTCATGTTCTCCTAGAGATGCACGTTTGTTTTCCTTCATTGGTTTGTCACCTGTTTTGCTCCGACTCCCATTCTGAGGAGTGTTCTCTTTCCCTTTTGGCTACATTCCCACCTCGGTGGTTTGTGGGTTTCTAGGGCGTCCACTTGACCTGCCCTTCCCCTCGCATTAACTTTCCTTCCTCCCCGGTTCTCCATCACCACCCTTTGAGGAAGGAGCTGAGGAAGATGGATGGTCATTATCCCTCCTGACCAGCAGTAACACTCAGAGCCAATAAACACAACCAGGCTCTCCTTGAGGAGAGGACAAGCTCTCTGTCAGCGAAGGCTGCGATTACGCCCTGGGGCCTCTGTCATAAGCTCCGGCTGCAAAAAGGAGCAATCTCAAACCTGCAATCAAACGGGCCTGCATCGAAAGGATAACAACCAAGCCTGGAAATCCTCCTCAGAAGACAACAAAATAAAGAGCTCTGGAATAGTTGGGCACGAATAAGTGACTTTGGGTGACCTTTCTTATGTTCCTCCCGAGCTTAGAGAGGAATTACGGTTTTTTTTACTCAATAAAAAAGCTTATCTTACAACTTCAGATTCCCCCTTCCAGTTTTCCAATGTTTTGTGTACTTAAACGATTAAGATGAAAACAAACTCTTTCAGAGGGGTTTGGTGTGAAATGCTACACTCAATTGTAGCCTACTGAGTTACTACTGTTTGTAGTGTTGGTGATAGGAACCAGACGTCTTTAGAGCTTATTGCTTCTAAACACGACCTCAATTCTTTTTTCTGATTCTGAATTTGGGTTTTAACCATGTGGGTGAAGGTACATGCATGAGAATAAAATGACTATATATGCAAGTATCATCCATATATTTTCAACGTTATGCATTTTAGAAGACGATTAAATTTACAGATTCGTTTGGATGGTAAATTAAGCAAAAATCTATCTTTGTATTGTAGATCTTGATAATGCTGGTTACTATTACTTTTGTTAAGCAGATCAGAATATTTCTCTACAATGCACATTTCACATTTCATATCACACTTTACCTACATACCAATAATGCATTAATGATATTGCATAATGATATCGCAGAAAAAATATGAAAAACTGTTCTTTTCAAACCAAACAAAAATGAATTTTAAAGCTTTTTCCAATATAGGTTTAT
>JBBKCR010000038.1:18593893-18605908 GCA_037577295.1 Ladigesia roloffi
TGACACTGAACACCCCCCACACACACACCTAGGTCAGACATGTATGCGCACTCACACACATATACACACAAACACACCCATCTGGGTCAGACATGTATACACACACACACACACTCCTACACATACATTCACACACATGTAGAGAGAAAGGAAGGGAGGGAGATGCAGAAAAAGTAAAAAGAAGAGAGTGAGATTGAGAGAGTCAGAGAGAGAATAAATAGAAAGCGGAAAAGAAGGAAAGTGAGACAGAAATGCAGTGAGAGAGTTAGCACAAGAGAGATAGGGAGAGAGAAAGAGAGATAGAAAAAAGAGAAGGATTACACATATGCAAATGGCACCTGATGGGGGTTCCACTAGCGTAGAGAATTAAAAGCATTAATAAAGGCATCCAGGTGACCTCCTGCTGATTGGGCGCAACTATGCTAATACAGTCCGTGTTTATTTATTCATTTAGCCAAGTGAGCTAGCAGGGGGTGGTGGGTATTTTTACGTGGGGGAGGGGCTCCTGCAGGCCGGTAGCAGCCCTCCACACAATACTTTCCACACAATAGCGCATGATGTGAAAGGTCACATGGAATGAAAATGCAATAAAAGGCCGAGGCAAAGGTTGAACAAAGGTTGACTCTACAGCTGGAAAAAAACCACCAGCATCAACCAAAAACTCTGAATTCATGTTCTAATGTCTGTACAACAACAAACAGCAAACAGTTCCTCTTTAATCTCAGCCCCTGTTTTCCATCAGGACCCGACCTGCGTATCACTCTCAATATAAATCAAAACTGAGAGTGCAGGTTAATCAATACTGTCATGAACCCCTGCAATAAAACACCAATACAGGCTTAATACCGCAAGGAAATAAATCTCTGATTGAAAAAGCATTTATTTCAAGCTGAGGTTACACTAAGAGCAAAACTCTCATTTAACATAAACAAAATGTTTTTGATAAAGGAATCTGATCATACATCATTAGAAATCAACAGAGGGAAATAGTCCTATTTTCTTCTTTTCATTTAGAATTATTTATATTCAGAACTCAGCACCCCTACTTTGGGAAGAGTCCCATAATCTAAGACTTATTTCTTTCTTCTTTTCGTAGTTGACACCAGTAGTCTGTAGTCTGTACTGTTAAACTAAAATTGATCATTAATAACTAATATGGAGCCTAATATTTGACAATAATAGGTTATTAAAGCTTTTATGATTTGCTTCTTAAAAGTAATAATGTTGAGTATTCATGTCAGTCAAACCCGCCCATGCCCTTGTCGCTTAAAGGGAGCATTTAAAAAGTGCACGATCCTACAAAAGGTTGATTTTTATCCTCCTCCCCAAAAGCCAACCATGTCATGTTCCTATGACAACAGCTCCTGTTAAAAGCAAATGAAGAGAATGCCAGGGTGACCTTCAGAAGAACTGAAGGACTACAACATCAGAAAGGAATCATGCACGTATCTCCACACTCCACCCTTTTAAAAAAAACATGTCAAAAAAACATTTTCCATGTCAAAAAAATCAACCCGATGTGATAATACAGTGCCTTAAGGAAGCAGGCAAAACAAGCAAACGGCATCTAGACAGTTCTGCTCAGCTCTGTGTCCTAAACCATACAATATAGACTACATCAGAACATGCTTTCTCAGTGAGTCATGGGTATTAGCAGTACGACTGCATGTATCATAAAAAAGACAAGTAGTGTGTAAACAACTACAAATACTAACAGCACAACCTGCGGCGTACCAGCGCTGCAAACCATGATGAGTTATTTTTAACAAATGCTTGATTTTCCCTGCTGTTTCAGAATAAGTCATGTATTTTCACAAGCTAAAAACTAAAAAACACTGTCAGGGCATCGGGTGTCACTATCTCCGGGTGGGCCTCTCTTTAGCCCCAACATCACTTAGTGTGATGCTAACCAGTAGCGGTGACTGCTGACTGCTCTAACAGAATTAGCAGCTAATGTTCACTTGACAGGGCGGTCAAGGATCCGTTCGCTGAGTTTGCATGTTTTGACCATGTCTGTCTGGGTTTCATCAGGGTACTGGACATTCTTTCAACAGTCCAAAGACATGCCAGCCATGTAAACTGGAGATGCTTAGTTATGTGTGTGGGTCTCTAGTTTTCACTCTATGGGTGCTGCAATAGTAAAAGATGAGAGGCACAGATAACTAATTGAGGGATTAATGTTCTCCTCCAAGCGTGTTGAGCCGCCATTAAAAGTTCATTTTACATTGAACGGTGTCATTTTGAGCATGGCTTGTTTCATGGGTCTCAGAGAAATCACCAGGATTTCCTTCACTCTCACAGCTTGGAAACAATATGTGAAGAATAAAAAGATGGCCTGTTTTGTCATGCATGAACACACCACAGCACACAATTAATTTTTTTTCTCTGCATTCACCCTAGTGAAGCAGTGGGTAGCCAGCCATGCAGGATCTGGGCAGTAGGGAATGGTACTTTGCCCAAAGGTACCAGTGTTACTATAGGCAGTCCTGAGATTCAAACCCATGGCCTTCCAATCACAGGGACAACTGCTAAACCACCAGGCCACCCCCTCCTAATCCAACAGCTATGCTCATTATTCTTCAGACTTCATTACTCTTTTGCCTTTTCTCGATTGAATTTCAGCTCGGGAACCTCTGGAATACTGAATATCACCATTCCTATTATGTTCTGAGAAAATGATGTCATGATGTTATATTGCCGTGTCGCCCACCGACAGATGCCCTCCAGATAAGCGCGCCCCTGCAGCGGCTCGGGGACAGGAGATTCTGTTCAGGGACTCTATTCAGATCCGATGACTCTATCAAGTCTCACATCCAATTACAGTGTGCAGCCAATCTGCTCCACCTCCAGCACAATCGGCTCGCGGTTCAGGAGTTAATGAGCCATTGACCATTTAATGAAGCCAATATGACGCCAGTCAGAAAGTGGACAAGAGCAGTAGGAGGGGGGGAACGAAAAAAAAAGAAGTTTGAGCATTTCCCTCCATTTTTAGGCTTCACCTTTGGTTAATGTTAAAAGAGGGGCATCAGCAGAAAGGGGGCAGTGCTGGTAATTGGGAGCAAATCGCTCATTTTGCTGAATCGGCAGAGCGTTCCAGGAGAGCGCCACTGGTCCTCCACATCAGAAAGGCAGCCAGGGAGAAAAAAAAACATAAACTACTGCATGCACGGGGACATAGTGCCAAAATGCATGAAAAGCCTGAGCAGTGTCTAATCAACAGAACTCCCCACGCAGCAGAAAGTGTATCACAACAACAAAAATATGTGCATTTCTGTTCATTTTTCTTCACTTTTGTAAGGACGTTGTGTCACGGCCTGCTCCCTCGCTTTCTTTGCCTGTGATGCATTCCTTTTCTAACTGCAGCCAGCAAGCAGCCAGAGTCTAGGCTTTGTCAAGGCTAATAGATCTCCTCCCCCTGCAATAACGAGGATGTAAAGCAGAACGCTGTTGTTTTACGCGCAGTACGTGTGTGCCTGTGCATGCGAACAAATTGTCTTGCAGAGAAATGCTCGCGGGGCTGCATGAAATTACATCCCACTTTTCCATCAATTATATTCAAATCAGGTGCATCTGGTGGTCCCCAGATATGGCCACAGCACACTTTCAAAGGCAGTTAGCCTTAATCAGATTACTGACCGTTCATTTCCCTTCAGACCCCCGGCATGGTTTTCAAAAAAATATCAATCAGCCTGAAACTATGGAAGGATATATGAACAGACGTATGTTGGGATGTTTATGTGTGTATGTGCATCCATATGTGCGTTACATCTGTTCACATGTGTTTGTTAATTGTCAGCTGGGAGAAATTATCTTTTACCCTCTAGATCTCAGAGCATATCAGAAAAATCAGATTTCAACAACCAGTGTTTGATCTCCTTCACATTCCTTCACTTTCGCTTTGCACCGCAGCACAGCCGCTCTCTGGACCCCCCCTCTGTGGGTTTACCCTCCCATTTGTGGGTGGAACCTATTCTAAAACTCCTGCCTGTTTTTTTCCATTTGTTGTCTAAATTTTTGTTCCCTTTCTGTTCATTTTTGTTCTTTCTCTAGTAAGGGTTACTATATGCAAAATTTTTATAACCTTGGTTCTTTGTGACATAGGAACACCAGACAAAGCTCAGCATGACGTCTGACACCTTAAGCCTCAACACAAACCGTTATTTTGTTTTATGATGACAGTTTGTTGCACTTTCAGCACAGATCCATGCCCCTAGCATTCTGAGGGTTAAGTAATAGCTACCCAGTTTAATCCTGATATACCACAAATGCAGCTGATCACATGAGATACAGTATGTTTGGGGTCTTAAGTTCTTGTCAGCAATTTTGCACTGGAGCTATGAGTCCAACAAGTTGGTCCAATAAAAATAATTTGGACTTTGATGCTGTATTGTTCTCTATTTAAGTTTTCAGAGCTAAAACATCTGAGTTGTTCTGTACTTTTGTGTTTTTAAAGACACAATAGAACATCATACAGATTTAGAATCAATGTTGTCAACAATATAAACTAATCCTTTTGTTGTTGATACACAAATAAAGTTATTCTAAGGTGACAATAATATTTTTGACATAACCATCCTTTTAACATCACATATCATGTCTCATTTTCTGACTTCAGTTGTCAGTCGGAATATTTTTGTTAAGGTGACGAATCATTCTCATGTTACAATTTGTCTTTCTGACAAATCTAAAATCTAAGCTCTCAGGATATTATGACATTTGACAAGAGATTGTCTGAAAACAAACTGAACAGAATGTGTCTGAGAGCTAAAAACATCTATACACTATATGGACAAAAGTATGGGGACACATAACCATTACACCTCATGGACTTTGCATTCATATACATAGCCTAGAAGTCAGCCAAAACCCTGAAAAACAGGTGTGTCCCAATACCTTTGTCTATATAGTGCATAGGGTACACTTTTGTAAGCATTATGTAGTAAGGTTCAAGTAAATGTTTACTATTTTTGGCCTATTGTTTTTGGTTTATTGTTATAAACATATTTTCAGATTTATTTTTGCCGAACTATGGTTTTAAAGGCATCGCCTTTCATCAAAAGGTCAATTTGTCTTGTGACCAGACAAACAGGGCTGCTGAATCATGCGGCTCTTATCAGCAGTCCCTGAACGCAGAACATGACTGAGAGCTGTCACATCCTATTCAAAATACACTGGGGACAAGCATCTGTCCTGGGACGGCCCAGACCCGAGGAGGACAACAAGAGGTCACGGCGGACCTCGGCTGAACTCTGAGTAAATGCCATCCAATCTCTCCAGCCTCCAAAGCCAGTTTTAATCTGCGAGTGTTCCGGGAGTTTCTGTGAGTTTTGGTGCAGCTGTGAGAAGTAATGAGCAGGGGTTGGAGTCTTACATCACTTTACATCCACCTAAGCAGCCCTAGACAGCAGCCTAGTGTGAAGATTACATTTGTCAAGTATCTCACCCTGCAGAACCAGACTAATGTGACTAACTGCAGATCTGGAAGAGAGTTACTGCTAAAATCAGGTGTGCAAACAACAATTATTGGTTGTAACATGTAAAAGAAGAGCTAAATGTTGCTTGGCCTGGAAAACGTATTGCAAAATAAAGTTTTAGACAAAAGTTTTAACACCCTCATTTAGTTTGAAATAGTAGTTTGAAACATATTTGAAATATGAATATTTGAACAAATTGTAATGCACAATTCATACTAAATTGCTGAGTGTTATATATATGTTAATAAAAATGCACAATGCTAAATCTACCATATCTGTGGTACATCGAACTAAACATTTACAACCGTCTTGCACACCTGTATTAATAAACTTACAGAACACTAATAGCAAGTTATGGGAATTTGCTACAGGAACCAGTAATAACAGCCTTAACAATATTCTAAATTACATTATATGGACAAAAGTATGGGGACGCATAAACATTACATCATCATGGACTTTAACTACATTGCATTCATATACATAGCTAAGAAATGGACCCAGCTGAAACACTGAAAAACAGGTGTGTTTTGTCCATATAGTGTATAGGTTAGGGTTATATGCGTATTATGTAGTATGATCAAATTATTATTTTTGGTCTATTTTTTTCACATGTTGTAATACTTTAAATTATAAATGTATTTTCTGATCCATTTTTGCCAAACTATGGTTTTAAAGGCATTGTCTTTCATCAAAGGGCAATTTCTCTTGCGTCCAGGCAAACAGGGCTGTTGAATCATGCGGCTCTTATCACCAGTCACTGAATACAGTACAAGACTGAGAGCTAGTCACTGGGTTATACTCCATCTAGGGAATAAAATAATAATAAAATATGGTAATCAACTGTTATCTGCCTGAAACAGGTTAAGGCCTGATTAGGTTAATGCTGGAATATTTTATTTACACATTCATAAGTGCTATAAAAGAGCTGCAACTCTATTCTGCAACTATTGTTACCATATTCACTGCGGTATTATTTATAGCACACAGTGGATGCAGTACACATGTGAACAGAGGTGTCGTAGGTGTTACAGCCTTGTGTAAAACGCATAAAAGCCACAGGCGAGTTCTGAAACCAAAAGAAGCAACGTGATCTTACCTTCATCAATACTGATTCACTGAGTTTCTCCCGGTTCACGATCTTTATGGCAACTTTCTGACATGTGACGCAGTGGATCCCCAACTTCACCAAGCCTAAGACAAAGACAAAGAAGGGGAAAAAAAGCTATATGTCAAAGAACACACAAAGGAGCTTTACCCAAAGAACCCACGTCCTGACAATAAAGCTGATATCTCAGCAAGAGTTTGCTCTGAAATGAAAATTGTCTCTCAGAAGCCCCCGTCATGCGTAAAATGAAACGCGGGCGCACTTTTCATGAAGCGCAGTAAATGTCAGGGAACATACATAAACACAAACACGACCAGATCAATGAGCAAAATCCCTCAGTAGCATGTTGTCATAACAACAATAAAAAAAACAGTATCCCCACCCCCACTCCCCCACAGTGCTCCGGTGCTGACACGAGAGCGGGCGTATATCACGGGCCGCCTTCTAAATGCCATGTCTTTGCATTCTTTTATTACCACCATACATTTTTTTGGCATGCCTCTGCATATCAGACTGTTGATTTCCCCACAGGGTGGCCCGAAGGGGGCGAGGGGCGGCGAGCACGCGACAGATCCCCGTCACTCTTTCATGCCTGTGTCATTAAAGCCTGAAGGGCAGTACGCAGCGGTCCCTGGACTAGAGTACAATCCCTATACTGCCGCCGGGACGTCCTGAGATCACATGAATATGTCATCTCCGCGCAACTGCCTCAGAATAACATGTGTCAAAGCACAAACAAAAGGTCCTGGCAGTATAAGGTGCTGGCGAGTCGAACTTTGCCGCTGCTACAAAGAAACTAACTTGGACTGGGAATATAAAAGAGGAAAAGAAAGGCCAGGTAACATTTGCCAAGAACAGCCAAGTGAAAAAAGGCATGTGCTTTCTGATTCGGAGCGAGGATGAACGCCTCCGAGAACGCATTATTCAAACGTCGAGGCTCTAACAAATACACACTAACGCGCAGCATCCGGCGAGGCCGTCCAGGGTGAAGGCGCTCTGAGGGCTACTGGGCAGAAAACACAAAAGGCCTGTTTGTAAAGCACACCAAATTTGGATTGCAGTCAAATATATGAATAAATGCATACATAACAGACACATTAATTGTGGAACACATGTTAGCCACGGAGAGTGGGTGTAAGGAGAAAGTGGCTGCACAGGAACAGCGGGCAAAGATTCCATGTATGCCTAAATATGGAGTTTTACATCCATGTCTTAGGCAACTGTGAAAATAATATTTACAAAAATGATTTAGATGTAAAGTGTCTTTTTTTATTATTAAACATGATAAATTAAGCTAAAAATAATGCATAGAAGTAACATCATTACACAAATAGTGATTTTATATTCAGTATATTGTGTTCCTTTGTAAAAAAACTTGTAGAAGAAACCTGGTTTGACTCGATCAGTCCTTCATCAACCTAAATCAGGAGCTGCTAATGAAGATTCACAATCCAAACAATGGCTGGAAAAACTGAGGTGGAATCTGGAACCGAACCTGTGTTCCCCTCAACAGTTCACAATAGATACTACTATTTGTACAAACAAAACAAATCTTGATACGTTTTACAGCTTTCATGGTTGTTTGAACGTATTCTAATAGTAACTTGGTTGGCAGAAACACATTAATTATCAAACGCCGAGAAAAACAGCTTTAAGCAATTTGCACAGGTGCCTAATTTTTTGGCCGAGCATTCTATGTGCTGGTACAAACACAAATACCATTTATATTGAATTAGCATAGTCTATAATACACCCACGCCTCACTTTATCCACAGGGAGAATGGAAAAAACATGTCCTGGAGATGTCAGAGAGATTATAGAACTCTACTAGTGGATACCCTGACCTATCTGTACCCTGACCTATCTGTAAACTCCTCCCCCTTTTGGCTCTGTGGCAGTGTCAGTGGATGAGATGGAGAGAGAAAATGTGAAGAGGGTGCAAAGAGAAAAAAACGGGAGGAGACACTGCCAAATTTGCCAAAATTACAGACATTTTTTTTCTGTAGGGCTTTTATCAACTGATGATGGCGGCAGTGGCAGCAGTAAATGTGCAGTAAGGTGGACTGTATTCAGGGTAAAGGAACACATTTGACCACACTTGTTAAATCTGTGCCATACTAGACAGTTAGTGATTGTGTATAAACTAGCTGTTTACAAAGTTATGCTAAAAATACATTAATGAAAATGTATACTATGGCCACACTAGTTTGTCTTGTTACATTGACGAACAGTGATGAAATAAAGTAACAATATCATCCGTATTCCCACTAGGACAATGGCTAATCATGACATATTGTGCTCACTGGCTAATACAATATATTTTAGTTAATACTTTTATGTTTTCCGTCCTGAACTAAATCGTCATATTGAAAGTCAGAACATCATTTTTTAAACCACCATTCATCAACTCTGTGAGACAGCAATTAATTATCTATTGTTCCATTTAGGCAAGTTTTGGGCCATGGTGTATGTAGCAGCTTTACTGTAGGTATTTGTGAACAATATACAGACATGCAAGACACCCATGCTTTTTAAAATCTCTCTCTCTCTGAATGAACGAGCACAAATTCACACTAGTGGAAAGCCTTCCGAGAAGACTGTAAGCGGTTCTAGCTGAAAAGGGGATGCAATGTCCTTAAAGTCTCTGTTGGTGTAATAGTCAGGGGTCCCAAAACATTTGTCCATATAGTGAAGTTATATGTCTGTACTAATGAGGTGGATGAAGTATCCTCCTTGTACTAATCTAGAGAGTAAAAATCTTGACTTCCAACAGCAAACATCTCCAGTGGCAGGAGCCAGGCAGCCATGGAAACGGATGTTTGAGCTTCTAACAGCAGCTACGCAGAGAAGCTGAAGTCACACTGACCCTCTTCAGTCACTGCGCCATGCAGAAAAACAGATAAACATGGGTGAGTCAACCGTGGCTGAGTTCTCTGCAGAGCCAGTCAGCGAGCGATGTTCTTCTCATTTTTTTCCCCAAAGAAAAACAACACTCTTCCATGAGAGATTTGTCCACTAACACTTCACTGATAACTAAAAGGGCTCAGGCAGCTGAGAGCTCGTAGCAGAGGCATGTGTGAAGGGAATTCATAAGTGAAAAAAAACAAACAACCCAAATACAACTGAAATATCATGCAGAATAAAATTAGACCGTTTGAACAGGTTCATTCCAAATTGCTGTATATACCAATCAGTCACAGCATCAAAATCCACTGGCAGGTGATATAAATAACATTGATGATCTCGTTATAATGGCACCTGACGAAGGGTGGGATATATAAGGCAGCTGGTTCTTTATGTTGGTGTGTTGGAAGCAGAAAAACAGGTGAATGTTAAGATCTGAGACACCTTAAAGGAATTGTGATGGATAGATGACTGGATCAGAGAACCTGTGGCATTCCTGGTGGTCAATATGTGCCAAAAGTGGCCCAAGGAAGGACAACTGGAGAAAAAGTGACCAAGGCTGTCTGATATCTAATGGGATATCTATTTATTAGACTGATTGAAAATGGGTATCATAATTGTATTTATTTTATTAACATAAGACAAATGAAAAAGTGATGGGAGTTTCCAATGCAGGCCATTTCTAAAACTCTCCTCTGGTGAGGGTAACACATTAAAGCATGTCCCTAAAGCCACACCTCCCTCCTATCCAACACAGGCCACTAACAGATCAATAAGTGGGAGCTCCACAGTTATATTAAGAAGAGCCTGGCAGTGACCTCCAGAGAAAACAGGCTTCCATAATGACCAGGGATTCCCCCATTTACCACCTGCAGGTGTCAAACGGACACTAACCAGGACTGTAAATCCCTGACCTCAACACAAATAGCTCTTGAAAAACAGTGATTACTGAAAAATCTAAATTATGTACTGAACGCATTAAACCAGGTGTCTTGAGATAAGACACAGTAGTGCAATGTATACCTCCTTTTTCTATATTTTACCATTAATATTATCCTCTTTCATATTTTATAGATTTATCTGGGGACTTTTATTTTGGAAAAAAAAAGGTTTGTAGTAGGGCAGCACAATTAAGTGTAATGTTCCAACATTTATGCCAAATTAATAAATATACATCCTTCACAAACGCATAGGTTTTACTGATATACACTGAACTGGAAAAATTCAAACATGAACCTGTGCACCTTTATAAATCATTTTATATTTTATTATTTCCGCTATGTTATATCAATTGAAATTGTGCACTAAAATGAGCAGAATATTTCCATGTTTAAGTTTGTTCGCTGTAGAGAGTGGGTTCAGACCACAGGATGGGGATGTGAACATATTTCTACACAGGAAATCTACAACACTTGCTTGAACCTTTACATTGACATCATTTCTTGATTTTAAGTCAAACAGGTGATTTCCTGCACTGGACTAGAACTCTTTTAACCACAAACACACAGAATATGAAGTAACCCCTGTCGAACTACTAACGGATATTGTTCTGAATTCTGGTTCTGTGTGTAAAATGTGTGAAGCAGGTGCATGTTTCACTCCTAAAGCATATGAATGTTTCTCATTTCTCTGGCACACATGTAATTGTCCTCAGTGTCCTACAGAAAGGTCACCCAGAAACACACCCTGAACTCGGTAGCATGTGTATTGATTACGTCCCTCTATAGTCTCCTACTGCCTACTGCTGGAGTTCTAACCCAGTTCAATTTACTGGCTTCAGCAAAAGAGCTGATGCAGACAATAGGCAGCCATGCTGCAGCCATGCCAAGCCCTGCAGTCCCACGCTTATCTATTTTTGATTAATGCACTCAGCGTCAGCATAAAAGTCTTCATAATTATACAGCCACTGAGGCTAAAGCCGCATGCTTGAGTCCAAATGGAATGTGTGAAAACACTTTACTCACACCCTCCATGTACAACACACTGTAATGCATGTGTGATTCATATTCCTTGCTGTTCGTAGAGCTCCTGTTTGTCGCTGTTTACTGACAGCCTACAGATTTATGGTCAGTATTTTATCTTAAAGCAGAGTTTCATCATTTTTCATCAACAAAACCTGAGCTGCATTCCAAAAACAGGCCAAGAAAGAAGGATCCTCTGTGCTCGGAGGACATGGGTCTTCGGCATTCAGTCAGAGGGGACGTGTCCCCATCACCTTTCATAATTTTTCGCTTGGTTCCCCCCACATTTAACATAAATAATTAGTTCACCCAGCGCTGTTGAATCTTGAATCATTAGCAATAGAATCCAAGCCACTAAACCAAACACACTGCACTGGAAATCAGAGCAGATTGTCTATGCACTGACAATTTACTTCACTCGCATACAGTGAGTTGGAGGCAAACTCGAGCAGATTTCCAGCGGTATGTATTCTTCTATAAATTTCAAAATTAAATTCAAATTTTATTTGTCACAAACACAGTCATACACAGTACGATATGCAGTGAAATGCTTGTACGACCGCCGGTG
>JBBKCR010000038.1:18606100-18617070 GCA_037577295.1 Ladigesia roloffi
AAAAGAAAAGGAATAAGAGAAAATAAATGTAACTAGTAAAAATAAGCAACCTGTACAAATAAGGGCATTATAAAAAATATTTCGAAGATATGGAAATATAGAAATATAGGGGAGGAAAATATATTCTATAGGAAAATATATTCTATAGATTAAGAAGTGTGGATTTGTTCACGAAAGATTTAAAATTCAAGATTCAACCTGTGTTTTCAAATATCTCCACCACCTAAAAAGGCCCACCAAACCTCACCTGCAACCAATCTACAAAGGCTTTTGGAGAAAATGTTGTTGATTTGAATGATAGGTTAGGAAGCCTCTAGCTCTTCTCTTGAAATGTCTTTAGGTGAGGATCATGAGTAATGGATGGCTGCGGATCCTCTAATAGCTTCCTCAAAATCGGTCAGAAGGTCGCCTGCGTTTTCCAGCTGTACTCAATGGACTCTTCTTGATTAGAACAGTCATTGAGGAAGTAAAGTAGCTAAATGGAACCCCATCCAAACATTCTGAGGCTCATAAATTCTGATCCAAAGCTCCGATCTAAAGGATTGCTGGTAGAAGGTGTGTAGTTTTATTTATTACTTTATACTAAAGATAAAGCTACTCAACAGTGATGAAGGATCAAAAAGGTAATACCCATTAACATTGGTTAAACTTCTATAATCCTACTACAAACAAGTCACCCTGAAAAGCAGCTGAAATATAGAGTATTCATTGCCAATTAGTCAAACTGTATTATTTACAACAAATTACCTCACTCTGCCAAAACAAGCAAAGAAGATGCAAAATCCTCACCTTCTAATCAATTTAAAATTCAGTTTGATTTGATATGATTTAAGCACAGTCATAGTGTACAAGTTTATCTTTCTGAACATCTCTGAAAGGGTTTTATCAATGTAAAATTCACTCCTCATGTGGCTAATTATGGCAATCATGATACATCATTATAGTTAAAGCACATCGGAATTGCAGCAATATGACAGCAGTAGCTCTAAACTTGCAAAGGTTCAGTTCCAAAGGCACAATTCATTCATCTTCTCTTCAGATCCGTCCCTCCACCCACTCATCCATCAGCAGGGTTGGATTCGTGCGCATCCTCTGTGGAGCCCCTCTCATAGTGGCCCAGAGGAAGTGTACAGTAAGTGGATGTGATGAGGGCTGTGTTCTTTGACAGGCAGCAGAGAAGCAGCATCTGCTCCAGTGCTGAGAACAACGCAAACACAAAGCTCTGAAGCCAGCAGCAGTGCGGGCACACACACACACACACACACATGTCAAGCATTGTCTTTTGTTCTCTCTGTGTTCTGGTGGCAAAAATCTTTCAATTAGGGCTTTTTATAGCTCCTGCCCTGGGCGAGGGTAGGGAAGGCCTGGAAATCACCACCAACACACACAAACACACACACACACACACGCACTCATACACACACACACACATGCACACATACCCAAACACTATCAATTGCTAGCATGTAGCTAGCCATAAGCTAACTGCATGACTTCAAAGTGCTATTTTTACCCACAGCCGCCACGACGAGCCGAGCAGACGAGCACCCCTGTGTGTTCGCTTTTTAAATCCAGTCTGGCGGACCCTGAATTTGGCCTTCTGCTTCATTGTGCTGTGCAAATGTTTGTCAGTCCCATCACTCTGACCTACTTGGAAAATGTTTTTCAGCATTTGGCGAAGCTGATTACTTGGTTAAATGAAATAAAACCCAGCCATAAAAATGACAACTGAAATCCTCGGTATTAGGTTGATACCTGTTCTGTTAATGTATTAGCTAAAGTGACAATTGCCAGGTGCCACCGTTCAGGTCAACAAATAAAGAGCTCATTCCCAAAAACTCCTGGTGTCACAGCTGTAGGCTGGAACAGTAAAACACTTTAATACACTTGCTCAATGTTCTGTGTCGCTTACTTTAACACAGTAAAGGCAAGTCCTTCACTAATAAATCAAATATATAACTCAGTGCTTCAGGCAGCAATTGACGACCGGAGGGCAGTTTATAATATTCAGTGGTGGTTAATAGCAGCAGTGAACAGTTTTTTTTGTTGCTATTTGAATGGAAACACTACATAAAATCACAGTGCCCAGCAAATGAAACTGTTTAACAATTTAAAAAAATTTGAGAACTTAATCCTCTAGACTGGCATGTATATTGAGCAACTGCAAGCCTTTTAGAACAACAAAACTATTTCATGTTAAAACGGATTGGACAGTGAATGCACGAGAAAATATAATTTACATGCTATCTATGACTTTAAAAGAAATTCCGAAATAACCTTTAGAAGGATACAGGAATAGTGTTTTCTGGCTCAGCAATGAGGCCTAAATCTCACTCTGAAAAACTCAGGAGGAAATCTGCTTTCCACCAGCATTTACCTTCTTAAACAATAGTTTCCCAACAGGCTGATTAAAGCAGTGCACGGATAACAGGCTAAATTCTCTGGGATTGGCAGGATCCTGAGAGCTGTGGTGATTTTAGCACACAGTTTCAATCAGTTTATTTGCTTCTAAGGGTAAAGCTATAAGTGAAAGTGACCCTTCTGTCATACGTGAACACATAACAGCACAAAATGCTTCCTCTGTATTTAAACCCTTTCATCTAGTGAGGCAGCGGGCAGCCAGGAACACAGCGTCTGGGGAACAGTGTGTGGGGATGGTACCTTACTCAAGGGTACCTTAGATCCTTAGGTATGGAAGTGCATACCTCACATCTCTAACCCAATATACTGCTAGGTCAAGCCTCTTTAGGCAAGCTACTGAGAAAATACACCCCACTAACATTTGACTCTTAAACTAGACAGCTATTCTGGAAAAATGTGAACAAATGTAAGTACATCTGTACATCAGTACATCTGAGCTTGGTTCCTCACATTGTGTCCTCCACCATACCATCCCAGTGCACTGGGAGGAGCCTGGAGTGTGCATTTGTAATTTTTCATCATTTTCATCAAGTCAGACAGCTCAGGGACGCTAAAGACATTCTGAAAATGTAAAAACGATGAGCTGATACAGCAAATCACATATGTGACCTGTAAAACCTTGTAATATTAAATGAACATTAGAGTAATGTTAATGTTCTAATCCCTGTAAGTCTCGGTACTAAAGGAAAGCTTAAGGCAGTTTAGTGACTAAACCTCAGTGACTGTGAAGAGTGTGAGTTCTGCAGGTGACTGGCTTTATGAGAGAAGCCATTTGGAAGCCCAACAATGTCCCATCTGGGCTTGTCACAGCTATGATTGATGATGGCCTAATCTGAAAATGAATCACATCCACACAAAACAAACCAGAACAGGACTGGCGTCAGCGGCAGCAACAGTCAGCCGTGATTCTGACAGCACTGTAAAAGAGGTAGTGGAGAAGCTCAACAGCTGGACAGTGCCAGGGCCCCAGCCTATCATAGTGTGCCCATAAACATGAGATTTCGTTCAGCGGGAAGTGTCTCTGCTCGCTCGCCACCTCAACCAATGCAACAGCCTGTTGGTGGTGCAACTGAAAATGCCATCTGCTTATTGCAAATGAAGTGACTTAATGGGACTTGCCTAAGGGGAGACTGTGGCTCCCTGCCTAACCCCACAGACTCGCCTCCCCCCTTAAAGACTGGGACCTCACAGTAGAAAAGAACGAAAGCAGAGTATTTCTGGGTTTGACTCCATCAGTCCTTCATTAAATTAAACCAGGAGCTGCCAGAGGAATCTCACAAATCCAAGCAAAGGATGGAAGCATTGAAGACGAATCTGGAACCGAACCTGTGTTCTCCTATCCAGCTCATATCAACTTTTTTCAAAGTCAAGCTTGATTTGTTTTACTGCTGTCCTGTTTGTTTGCTAGCAGAAAGACACATTACCACATGCATATTATTGTATATGGTAATATGAATAATAACAACTATTACAACAACAACAACAACAATAATAATAACAATAATAATAATAAATATTATAACCCCACCTTCGCCCGTAGCAGCTGGGATAGGCTATAGCCCACCCTCCCCCCGTCCGACCCTGAGTGCGGGATAAAGGGGTAGAAAATGGATGGATGGATGGATTATTATTATTATTATTGTTATTATTATGGTTGTTGTTGTTATTATTATCATTATTATTATTATTACTATTCTTCTTCTTCTATTTTCTTCTTCTTCTTCATCTTCTTCTTCTTATTATTATTATTACTATTCTTCTTCTTCTATTTTCTTCTTCTTGTTTTAATATTATTATTATTATTATTATTATTATTATTATTATTATTATTATTATTATTATTATTATTATTATTATTATTATTAAATAGAGGAGCAATATCTTAGATCTTGTGCTGATGCACTCTGAAACCGATGAAGATATATATATTTATATCGAGCAGGATCATTTCTTCATTATCTTCACGACATTTGTACTACAAAATGTTTTTTCAGGAGGTTCAACCTACAGTCTAATTCTAAAAATATCACTCGAGCAAGATATCACAGTCTCCTTTGACTAGACGCTCATCTCCGGCAGCAGTCACTTAACACTCAGCCAAGCTTACTCACAGACCCCCAGAGGCCTCGATTCAATGATCTGTTGAATCCCGCAGCACCAAGCAAAAGCTGTCCCTAACAAACTGGGAGTGGATTTGGTGTCATTAAGACCTCGATTCCAAAGCAGCAGGGCTAGCCAGCCTTGTAGCCTCTAGGTGTGTCCTCCCAGATGCAAACGGGATCGGGCGCCAGACAGATTTCCAGATGCTCCTGGGCGTCACACATGCTCGGCCTGCATCTTGGGCCCGGTTCAAATACAGAGGCTCCGAGCCAGCAGCATTAAATATGTGTTTATTGCCCTTAATGAAAGCCAAGGGAGCCAGATATATCCTCCAGGGCTGAGCTGTTATCTGTTGCCTCACTGAAGGCTGTGAAAGTGACCAAGATGTCTCCGGATTGGAGGAGCCTTTCCAACTAATGAAGCAGACGTAGCTAACCGGAGCCGATTTAACACAGAAGATAATTAGGCCTACAAAAATAATGAGATTTAACCAAAGGAAAACAAAAAAAATTTCTCAATTTTCAGATAATGGGACGCTAATATTAGGTGCCGCAATTAAATTGCATGGCTAGTCAGGAAGCAAAAAAACTGTGAGCTGGCCCTGAGCAAGCTGGAGACCTGAAAGGCGACAAAAAGCAAAGGTGTGTGCGTGCGAGTGTGTGTGTAGGGGGAGGGGGTGTATGAGGAGGTAAGAGTCATTATACTAGCCGCTATTGTTGGGCCTGTTGACATCTCTCTCAAGCAGCGGCTAATTCTATCACCACTCCGGCTAAATCAATGTGTCAGCAACGACTAGCTCATTATCCTGCTGCCTACTGTATATTAACAGCTCGCCACGCGGATTTCTATTAGCCAGGCCTGCCTCTCCACACATCATCTGCACACTCTCTCACACCGCCTTTATTCTCTCTCTCTCTGTGTGTCTCTTTCTCTCCCTCCCTGTCTTTTCAGTGGAAACAAAGTGACCATAATGGTTCTTCTGTGAGGGGTAAGGACAAAATGAATTAAAACAGCGTCTCAAGGGTGCTAGCTTGGATGCTGACCACAGTGCTGATGCATAATAATCATACAGCCTGACTGGCTCCTTCAAAACTGCTCCGTCAAATAATGCATAAAGCAAACATTTTGTATGTGATTACCTGTACAATCATCACGATTCAACCAGAAACGCTAAATACAAACAGCCTTACTGGCATTTATGCTGCTGAACAGAGTCACCGCTAGCTCTATTAGCATCATTAGGGTCACCACTCCTAGATGACGCTCCAGTGGATTGTCCTCAGCATTTTGATCGTTGTTTTTTTTTCTACAGAAGACACAGGTTTCTCATATTTCTTAGGAGACACCAACTTCCGCTTCAGTCAGCTCTGTTGTGTCAAAGGGTCCATATGCCGTCTCTCTCCAAGGATCCACTTTTGCTGTGTATGTGCTTTTATACAACAAAAAAGATAACATGAACATATTCCGACCGATTTTCACCCATTAGAATTTAACAGGCTGTTTTTGGTGCCATGCCATTAACTGATATATGTAACAAAGCTCTGTTTTGATTGTCTCCCTGTATTTAAAATAGAATGGGAGGAGCTGTGCGAAAAATACACTGCGTGGACAAAAGTATTGGGACATACCTGTTTTTCAGGATTTGGACACCACTTCCAGTGAAGGGCAATCCTAATGCTTCACTAGACCAAGGCATTTTAAAAACTGCCAAATTTGTGGACACAGTGTTTGGTGAAAGTCCTTTATCTATCATAGTATGGCTGTGCCCCAATTCACAAGGCAAGCTCCATAAAGGCATGGCTGAATGAGTTCAGTGTGGAAGAAATTGACTGGCCCACACAGAGTCCTGAACTCAACCCCATCCAACACCTTTGGGATGAACTGGAATGGAGATTCCAAGCCAGGCCTTCTTGTCCAACATCCGCGCATGACCTCATAAAGGCTCTACAGACTGAATAGACACAAACTCCAAAATCTTGTGGTAAGCCATCCAAATAGAGTAGAAGCTGTTATAGCTTGTTATAATAGGGGGTACCGACTCCATACTAAAGTCTCTGTATTTGAGTGCACATTAAAATCAGTAAAATCCCTGATGATGTACTGGTCAGGCATCCCAATACTGTTTTCCATAGGATGTATGTGGATGGTTTGGTTATTGTGATATCAGAAAACCAATAGGCTACTGAAGTTTGGCCATCAGACACAGACGTGACCATCATTTAGATCAGACAAAGAAAATAAACAGATATGGGGCCTTGAAGGCCTTTGATTTTTTTTGTGTTTTGTGTAAAGATTTGTGTATCACTGAGAGTTTATTCACATTATAGTCCCATATCGAGCGAAGCCCTAAAGATAACGGTGCATACGTGTCTGGAGGACTGACACAACCAATGAACATGGCCTCCCTCAGTCCCTTAGTAATAACAGCACCATCACAGCTCATTATAACTGCTAACATCTTCCTTAACAACACATACATTACCTACACTGAGAACCTGCCGCCCCACATTCACGTCATGTAGTAAGTTAACATGACTGAGGACATCTAGAATTGCATTAGAGATCGTCACTGAAGAGCTATCGATCCAATCCCCTCCGCAGATTTACCACCGTGACACCTCGCTGTCACTCCCCCCGCCCCCAGCCTCAACCAATCAAGTTATCCCACTGCTGCGCCTCCAGCCAATGAGCTATTGATTAAATGCCTTTGTTACTTCTCAAATGAGATTTAGAATGAGGGGATTGGAGAGACTCCGAGGACCGAGCAGCACAGAGAACGGACATGAATAACCAGGATTTATTATTTCACATATAATTCACTCAAAGCATTCATCATGCAAATAGGCTCAAGTATGTTCTCTGGAATGAGTGCATATTTAGCACTATATTTTTGTGGTCTTTTTCTTTTTCTGAGCTGTGAATTGGGCGCAGAAGGAGAGACAGAGGGGCAGGTTGAGAGAAAAGATAGAGAAAGAAAGGAAGGGTAGAGCGGGGTGAGTGCGAGAGAGAGGCAGAAAATAAGGAATAAGAGCGGGGCTGAGAGAAAAGAGACCTGAGTAAATAGAGGGTGAGAGAGGGGCAGGGAGAGTGAGAGAATGAAGGAGGGATGGAGAGAGAGGGAGGGAGGAATGTATGAGAGAGAAGATGAGAAAGAGAGAAAAAGGCACAAAACGAGAAAGAGAGAGAGAGAGAGAAAGGCATGAAAAAGATAAAGAGAGAGAGAGAAAGAGAGAGAGAGAGAGAAAGGCATGAAAAAGATATAGAGAGAGAGAGACAGTGAGAGAGAAAAAAGAGAGGTGGAATTAGAGAGAGAAAGACAGAGCGAGATACAGAAGGAAAGAGAGAAGAGAGGCAGGGAAAAGATGGTGTAGAGAGACAGAGAGGGAGAAAAAAGAGAGAGAAAGGCAGGGAAAATACAGGGGGAGAGAGAGAGAGAGATAGAATAGAGTGAATGAGACAGAGTGAGATAAAGAAGGAAAGAGAGAAGCGGGGCAAGGAAAAGATGGGGTAGAGAGACAGAGAGAGAGAAAAAGAGAGAGAGAGGCAGGGAAAAGATGGGGAGAGAGAGAGAGAGAGAGAGAGAGAGAAAGAGAGAGAGAGAGAGAGAGAGAGAGAAAGAGTCATGAGTATTCGTGCAGCATCTCCTCGCTGGAGAGCGGCCATGCTTCACATCCTCTGATAAGGAAATGAGCAGAGGCGGAGGAACCGCTCCAGAGCACTTCAGACCACAGCTTATTCCTCTGAGGCAGCAAAAACACCCTCTCTCTCTCACATTCTCTCTCTCTCTCTCTCTCTCTCTCTCTCAAATCATATCAAATGGAATATGCTTTATCTGCATGACGGGGGAGGCCCATACTTCCTGTTTAATATACAAACATGCAAATAAAGGAAATGTACAGAAAATCTACCCCTGAATGTGAATGAGTTCATGTGTTTGGTCAGTGCATATCTGTATAATAATATATTAAAGATAATTTTTTGAATAAAAAGGAAACAGGCATGCCAGACTGGAGTACAGGGACTTTTCAAACACTAGGTCAAAGCCCATCTGTGAGTAGTGTAGACAAAAGAAAAGTGAAAAGAATCATGCTCTCTCTCTCTCTTTCCCTCTTTCACTCTGACTCTATCTCCTGTCCTCTCTCTCTCACTCTCTCTCTCTGTATCTCCCTCCTTCTCTCAAAGACTCTTCATGTTTCTAATTCCTCAGAGTTTTCTATCATCCTAACCTTTCCTCAAATCCTTGTGTGTGTGTGAGAGTGTGTACTTGTGAGTATGAACCCTACAGATTATACCAGTTGTAGCGTGAGGGCAGTGTGTTAGAAAGTTAATACCTGTGTGTTCTGGGGGGTCTCAGTGACACTTTCTTTACACATGGGAGGATAACAGATAAAGACAGAGTGAGTGAGTGAGAGAGGAAGCGATAGGGAGGGAGAGAGAGAGAGAGAGAGAGAGAGAGAGAGAGAGAAATAGAGAAAGAGAGAGAAAACGAGAGAGAATTAGGAAGAAGAAGCTGAAGAAAGAGGGGGAAGTAGAGAGAAAAGGAGAGAAGGGAGGAGAGAGAAAAAGAGAAAGAGTGGGAGAGAGAGAGACAAAGAGAGAGAGAGAGAGAGAGAGAGAGAGAGATACTGTAGATACACAACAGCCAAAGAGGGAAAATCGCTGCATGTTTTAAAGAGCCCGTCCTTGTGAACACACTGTGTGTGGATGTTCAGTCAGGGTCAATCAAGGTCATGCTATGAACGATTTTGCCGCACTTTGGAACCCAGCACACTGTCATAACAAAATATAGTCCGTATACATAATTTTATATGACAAGGAAACATTGTTCTTCACTACATAAATCATAATTTCTATCAATTTATGCATGCTCATCAAGCCTGAAGAGTCATTTAAAAGAACTTTATTACCAGCTATATTCCCTACCAAACTAACAGATGTCTTAAAGTATGGAGAACTTGAGAGACTTGGTTTTGCATTAACTAGAAAAGAACCACTCAGTGAGCAGAGAGAGAGATAATGCTAGCAATGTCAGCTCATAAATAAATTAAAAGGCGGGATTGGATTATAAACACCCTGTCAGTTCAGGATCAAAGTCTTTTGGCCCAGTAGTCAGATAGGAGGCTGAATCTGATCCAAACCATCTAACAGTCCAGTATGTCTGTCTGTCTCTCTCTCTGTCTCTCTGTCTCTCTCCTCCCCAGAGTGGGACAACCCACCGGGCCAGAGGAGGCACCTCAGAAAACCCCACACCCCCTTTCAAAACCACCAATCAGATTCAATTCAGTGTTGCGACGTCCCATTAGTATCATAATGTGTAGAAATAAACGTGTTCGTTATCAGAAATCCGAAAGTGCTCCTCACCTGATGTTGAGAACAGGGCAGGAGGTTTTTCAGGAACAGTGAAGAACATGGAAGAGAGAAAAATGAAAGAAAGGTCAGTAAGCTTTTTATTTTTTATGTACTAAAGAGAAAACATTTTTTGGGGTTTGGTGCACACATTGAGGCAAATGTGGTTGGGATATGTGTGGCACATTATAGGATTAATTATAGGATTAAAAGTGAGTCAAATACTAACGCTATGTGCAAATGTTTGATTAATTTAATGAAAAAAACTGGCAAGTGCAAAGGCTACATTATATAAAAAACAAAAATCTCCCTCTGTCTGTCTGTCTCTCTCTTTGTCTCTCACCCTCTCTCTCTCATTCTCTTTCTCTCTCTCTCTCCTCCCCAGAGTGGGACACCCCACCGGGCCAGAGGAGGCAC
This sequence comes from Ladigesia roloffi, assembly GCA_037577295.1. Taxonomy (NCBI): domain Eukaryota; kingdom Metazoa; phylum Chordata; class Actinopteri; order Characiformes; family Alestidae; genus Ladigesia; species Ladigesia roloffi. The sequence continues at coordinate 18,616,385 of JBBKCR010000038.1, forward strand.
CCCACTCCCTCATTCATTATTAATCAGCTAATTAAAAGAGGGGCCCTCCCCCTATCTAAGAAGAGATGATGAATGAAGGAGGAAGAGCTGGAAAGCAGGACAAGTCCCCCAAGGGGAGGGGGAGGAGAGAGAGCGAGAGGAAGAAGAGGGAGGGAAGAATCCGAGATGGAAAAAGAATGAATAAACAAACAAACAAACAAACAGAGAGAATTTTCCACTTTCACAGCGCCCGGACTCGCGCTTTTCCATCAGGAAGGCAGAATGGCGGCATTATGAAGTGACAAAGCATTTAAAGCCTCTATGATCTTTCATTACAGATGAAAATCAATCCGCTCTGCCTGTAAATATTGATCAGACCTCAATATCCATTTCATGAATGACAGAGATATGGCAGAGCCCTTTTGTGCAGATGAACAGAGGGGCGCCGGCCGAGTCTTATGAAGCACTTTCTTTCTGCAAGATTTCCTTTTGCCCTGAAGGCCAGCCGATAAAACACTGCTTTGACGGCATAAAAAACGGATCACTGCAGCAAATACAGAATAAAGCTTGCAGCAGCTCCCGCAGCCCCAAAACATACAGTAAGCTTGACTACACAGACACAGACACACACACACACACACATATACACACACAGGACAAGACAGCATTTAATATAGTCGACATTTTAATAAATGCAGATGACAGAT
>JBBKCR010000038.1:18650293-18661926 GCA_037577295.1 Ladigesia roloffi
GTGTGTGTGTGTGTGTGTGTGTGTGTGTGTGTGTGTGTGTGTGTGTGTGTGTGTGTGTGTGTGTGTGTGAATGTGTGCTGGGTGATGCTCTCTCAGGCCAGATGTGCACAACACGTGCTCCACTCTGTCTCCAGGGAGACACGGCCGGGAAGCGTTGCTCTGGTGTGATCCAGCCTCGGACTTTATCAGCCAGCATCATGAACATGGCTCCATTAGATTAGACAACATATCACACACACACAAACACAGACTAATATACACACACCACAAACACACACACACACACACACACACACACACACAAGTAGATATTGTACCAACCTGACTGCAGGTATCACTACTGATATCAGTACAAAATGCTGGATCAGATACTAGAGTAATAAATATCTGATCTCATCCTCGTATGCTTTGGCACTGATAAAAAAGTTCATATTGCTGTTACCCAAGACTGTATGAGACCGTATGTAGTTTCACCAGGTTGCCATGGAGAAAGTGTTACCAGAAAAGGTGCTGGACGATGGTATATGCGTTGTTTTGTTCATTAAAATATTGTGAACATGTTTGTAATGTTATGTTGTATTTCAGCATGTTGTTTGTTCCCCCAACATTCCCTATTTTCACAGATACACTGAAAGATATGAAACATCCATTAAGCAGGATTGCACAATTTAGCATGAGTGAAGCTTTAAATAAATGTAACTTTAAAGCTTCAACAAAATTATCTACAAGGAACCGTCATATAAAGCCAGTCGTTAAAGAAACAATATCCGATCCAAATAGTGCTGATACTGAATGAGTCAAAAGATCACCCACACACCCATACATTCATATTTAACCACTATATATATATTTATATGGGACTACTTGCACACACACATATATATGCACCCCCATCCCCCCTCCAGTTCTCCATCAAAGTGCCTGGAGCGCTACCTGCCACGGTCGCTGTTAAAGTGGAAATAATGAGCGTTTCCCGGGCCTCTCCGCACCTCCCTAATCTGATTATGCCACACCATTGGACGCCTGCGCCCAGGCTAAAGGCCGCAGAGATTCACACATGCTTTTCTCGCACACGCACACACCAGTAGTCAGCGGGCCATCTGTGTGTGTTGTGTGGGGTGTGAGGAGTGTGACACTGAGGAAAGATCACAGTTCTGACGTAGCCCGAGGCAGCGCGCCGCAGTCTGTGTATCCGAGCCACACTCTACCACATCCCTCACAGTCGAAAAGACAAAGTAACCGCACGCACTGACTTTATCATGACATGTTTAAGGTCTGAAATAAGCAGACCGCCATGCTGTAAGTCAAAAGTTTGGAGATAAATTTTAAAGGAGAACTGGACTGAAATTTTGCAATCATTGAGATTTCTAGATGAAACAATTGATGCCCAAAGTCTCAAAAAGTTGATGAATGCATTGTCTGATGCTGGAAACAGTGTTATGAGAGTTTTTATACATGATTGTAGTCTAATTTTAGTCTAATTTTAGTCAAGCTCAGATGCATGCTTGTCTCCCAAAGACTGAATCTGAGAATTTGAGGGAGACTGAATGGAAATTACAAAAAAAAAAGGTTTTAAAAGTCTACTTTAATTCATCTGACTTTGTCAACAAGGTATCCTACTGAACATAATGAAGCTCTTTTGACTTAAATGTGCTTCAAACATCTAGAAGGTTTGACTGCTGTGAGTGGTGGGATCAAAAGAAGGGGATGTGAAACACAAGGGCTTTGGCCTTTTTCCCCAAAATAGATATTTTGTTAGATGTCAAGGTCTGAATTACATTTTGATGTTCCGTTCTGGAAAAGTTCCTTGTTTACCATAGATATGTAGAAAAGTCTCAGGTGGGCAATGTCCTCTGTCTTCAAGATGGAGCCCCTTTATCAAAGCGGACACACCAAAAGAGTCGGAGAATTATTTGGCAAGTCTGATCTTTCTTTAAACCGTCCTGCTGTACATGGTTAACGTTCTGCCCATCAGAGTTTCCTGAAAACATGTGACGGCAGATCTCACTTTCCACTTCAGCAGACTGTAAACAGACACTGTCCGTGACGTTTAGCACATCAAAGACTGAAAGAAAATATGTCTCTGACTCTGGGTGTTTGTAAAACCTGTCATGAACTCTATAAAATACAAAAGTAGAAGAAGATGAGTCTGACTGTCCAGTTCAGCAGGAAAGCAGTAGCTCCTTAATCTCTTATGCTCGGATTTGAACTGACAAAAGAATACAAAAGATTATAAAATGTTTCTAAATCATTCTGGAGTTCAGATTGGCTACTTTGGCATATTACCCATAGAGTTAGTATGCAGGAGTTATATTATGTATTCAAATATTGCCTTTGTGCAAAGCAAAAAAATAGGGGTTTCACATAGTTTCAGTACAGATTATAAAAAAAAACTAAATCCAGATTTAAAATCCAAAGCTTTCATTGTCATACGTACAGAAATAATTATACAGAGAAATGCAAATTCTGTACATAAGACAATAAATGCTTTGGGAAACCTCAATTTTTCTGCTTTGCACAAACAAAGGCAAAAACTGAATACATAATATAACCCTAAAAAACAGAGTTTCAATCCAATGCAGATTTTTTTCTGAGAACTGAGCTAAAAATTGTTCACTGAACCCCCTGCGCTAATGTGGAAACTGCAGATATCCTCCACATTTTTTTTTACTTTTTTGAGGTGGATGAGAACGAGGGGGCGTGGCAGATGTGGCCCAGACATCACAGCCTTTTTAGCCAATATATTCATTTAAGAGCTATATTATCAATAAAACATAAATTACTAATATTGCACCATATATTAACATACATTCAGCTACATTTCCATGTAAATAAACAACAATACATTTTTTAGTGCTGTCCAGAGAACACAAAGAAAGCATGGCTTGGGATGGTAAACTTAGACGCAGATGCAGTCCAGAATTTCCCCTGTGGAGCATCCCGAGCGTTCTCCTATTCCAGTAGAGCCTATACAGGGTTAATGTCAGATTTACATTCTAGCACTGCGGGAGGCAGCAGTTCAGTGTAAACTGTACGTAAAGAATAAGGGTTTAAATTAAATTCCCAATGAGTTGTGGCCCAAAATTCCATCATCTGAAACCAACAGCAACCAACAATTCATGAGATAAGATGGGCAGAAAAAAGCTGTCCAGACAGACTGGAGCAAAAGGATCGTTTTGTGAATACTGATCAGAAGAGCAAAACCTGATATTGCAACAGTCTCCAGAACAAAAAACACTACTAATGCAAGGAGCTGCCCATTTTTCATTTAAAATATCAGCAACTCTTCCCAAAACAAAAAGAACAACAAACCACCTAATTAAAGCATCTTCACTTCATGGTGAGATTAAACTTTGAATGATGTTTCCATGACTGTAGATCCGAATACAACAAATAAACAGGTTCTCTTTTCTGCAAGAACAGGTTAAGAATGGACCAGACTGACCAGTCACAGTTCCAGATGAGAGTTCCTGTGGATTAGCATGGAAAAGTAAATTAATCATTGATTCATCAATGCCTTATTAATTTACTGCAAGATCTGGCACGATCTCCAGATGTAGCATTATTATACTGTGCAGCGCTGCGAGCTGGTTACTCAAACCTCTTTAATTCCGACCTTTAAGTGCGTGGGTCGCATGGAAATGAGATGGTCACCTGATGTCATTAATGATAAGGAATATATCCAGGGAAAGACAAAGTCAATACTGCAGCGGGAACATTATGCGGAAATCGTAATTATCAAACCCTTCCTCCATGGCCCATGCGAGTCAATTAAATAGTCCATTATAAATGTAATTGACCCAAATGCAGTGTGTTTATGGCCTTCATTAGAAAGGAGGAACGATAAAATGCTAAGCCTTGATTTTCCAGATAATTCAGAAAGCCTGTACCAGACAAAGCAGGTCTAGATGCCTTAAGGTGGTTTGGGGTATTTGTAGATCAAGTAACAGCTGCGGATTTCTTGGAGAACTTCCAGATGCAGCTCGTCTCCAGAAGTGGGTGACTCAATGCTGGTTAACACAGCTGATTCTGTAGCATGACTCGCTAGAGGGAGAACAAAGAGCCCAGTTGAGTCCTTTAACCTGTTGAGAAGCTTCTCGACAATTAGGCTGTAATTGCTCTGCTTTGTCTTTGGGTAGGGCCTCATGTGTGTTACATACAACACACACAGGCTCTAAGGATGTTCTGCTTGAGGGCTATAATTTGGGCCTGGTCTGTAGCAGAGCTGCACTTTAATTTGCGCCTGAAAAACCGGACCCAGCGCTGATGGTTCTGCACCACTTTGCTTGTCGCTAATGTCATCACTGCATAATAACATGCTAGATGGATGGGCCAACGGCTCGGGCCGCGCTACCTGATGGAGTTTTAAAGGGCAGAAACATCTGATTGATCCCTCTGGAGAGCAGAAGCAACAAGCCTTAAAAGTTCTCATCGCCTCAAATGGCTGAATTTTTCATTATAAGCCGTATTAGCACTGGTTGATGGGGGGGGGTGCAGAAAATTAATGAGCGAGGGCCACAGCAAACGAGCGAGAAAACTCAAAAATAACAGCGCTGCTTTTGTTCACCGAGGGCTCACAGCGAATATAAGAAGAAAATGGAACTGAAGGAAAACCGAATCAAACTGTGCACAGTCCAGTGCATGTGTGTGTGTATTTGTGTGTGTATGTGCGAGTCTTTTTTGGAACCACAACAAACAGGCTTTGTTCTATTTTTCCCCCCCGATATCAAAAGATTCTTCTTTAAATAACTCTCCCACACTGTTAATCACAGCGCTCATGAAATGATCTTAATAGAAGCGTTTATTTCTTTTAGTGGGAAAAACTGGCCCCACAAAAAGCCCACACAATGCCACGTCAAAGTCTTTCATTGATAAATTGGCTTGACTGAGCTGTCAATGCGCTACCTCCACTTGATAGGCATGCCTAGAATAATTTTGTCAATCACAAGCTCATTGTTCACCGTAGTTCCCAACACTAGTGGTCGAAATTTTTCGAAGAGTGTGGCTGTTTGTGACAGGGGAATCAGTGCTGGTATCTTTCTTACAGTTTGAGGGTTCTCCCTTCAAAGCATGCTCTAAACAAGAAGCCTACAAATTAACATGGAAGAAGGAAAGTTCAGAATCTGACAGCATCCTGCCTGCACTTGTGTCACCTTTTGTTTCATTTCTACTGTGCATATGGTTGAAATAACAGTAAACACCTACTGAATCATACTGAGCCCGCATAAAATTACCACATTGCTCCAAATATCAGACAACAATAAGCTGCATCTGTAATTTGGCCTTGGAGAGACACCATTCAGCCCACATCAAGAAATGGGGGAGATCCTCATTCACATTCTAATAGCTGGGGTGGAGAGGCAACAGTCCGATCAATAGCCCCGACCCTCCAGGCTAGGCTGAGGAACAGCGCCGCGGCCTTCCACATATGTATAAAAGTGGGTGGTTGCCATAGAAACCCCCAACTTGCCTTTGACTGAGGGTGAGGGATGATGTGCACAGCAGATCCTCTGTTGTGGGCCCAATCAGCCACATGGCAACAATACATCACTTTCTTAAGATGAAGAACATGAATGACACCCATGTTACAAACTTAAACCTGTATAATTAAATGTCAGTTTTTATCCATTTGAGGCTTTTAAAATGGTATTTATCAATCTATCATGAGTCTAATACATATGTATGTACATATATATGTATAAATTAAAAAATTAATACATATATGTATATATATATATATATATATAGCTTTATATCTATGTATTAATATACAAATCGTCTCTGTCCTCATGTATCAAAAATGACAAATTTTCAGGAAACCCAGAAACTATGTACATTCTAAATAAATGAATTTTATTTAGAATGTACATAGTACATACGTATTTTCAACACTTTTCATTCGTTAATAATTTCTACATTTTACAGACCCATGTGGAGACTGACCAATAGTACTGAAAAAAAAAAAAGAACAAAGACCAAAAATGGAGTTATAAGGTTTCCGCGATACGGCGACAATATGTATGTAATCTATGTATTTAGTCAACCAGCCCTCTAATAACAGACAGCTGTTGTTATTCTCTCACAGCCCCCTCATTTATTTTCTCTTAACTGTATCCCTTCATTTTTATCTCATAACCCTTCGGTAAAAGCACCCTGACCCTTGTTTCATCTGTGAATAGAGCCTGAACAAGCAGATATCGGCGACCACCTGACTAATGACCAGCCATCGTGATCCAGCCCAGCCCGGCCCAGCCTGGCCATCTGGACAGGATATACCCCCTCCGGTTCTTTAACCAATCAATCATGCATGCAAAATGACACGGCACGTCATTCCATTCATACAGTACCAGCAGCCACCAAATGAATGGGTAAATAAATAAATAAATATCACTTCTCGGGACGCTCTGGGCCATTGTGCTGCGGCCTGTCAGAAATCTGCACGACCTGCACTTGAATGGAGCAAGACAGACAGACAAACAAAGGGACGATGAGTGCGTGCGCGAGTGTGAGACTGAGTGCATGTGTGTGTGAGAGAGAGAAAGCGTGTGTGTGTGTGTGAGTGTGTGTGTTCGTCTGTCTTACTTTCTTTCTGCAGTGTCAATGTTTTGTCCCTCAGCCCTTACTCCGCACTTTCACCCCTGCTATGGCCCGCTGCCCTCGGATCAAACACACAGACACCACAGCACTTTCCCCAGGCCAAGTACTTCTACTAATTAAACCCCAAATAAGCCCATCTGTTGAGTTATTGACCCACGCCTGTGCTCTGGTTAGATTAGAAGCATGCTATTTAGCTTTGAGGGGGCCTTTGTGATGAATGTGTAAAGCTCTAAATATTAGACAACATAATTAATCAGCTATTTTTGGTCACTATCACACAGGATGTGTGTAAAAATACACATACTTTACTATTTTCCACACTCATACTTGCAAGACTTTGATACACTTTGTAAGGCAACTCTAATTTTTCATGGATTTGGATCAGATGCCTCAGTAGAAGAGGTAAAGCCTGTGGTCCTTCTACAGTACTGGAGATCTCTAGTGAAATTATATTCCCATTGTTCTGCTAGATATCATTTTATAGGTTGATGCTTTACACTCACATTTATTTGTACAGGTTCAAGATTGATTTTGTGGTGTGAAAACTTGTCCGTATGAATATTCGGCAGAAGTGACAAATATTTAACACCACTTTTTATTCAAAAATAAAACATAAAAAACGCTGCGACTTTAGCTGTGTGCTGAGGATTAAATACAATATTTGCACTGGAGAAGCCCAAAAAAAAAATTGAATCAATACCCAACTGTCCTGATGGGCTCTTTATGCTTAACCTCAGAGTTGTACCCTCTTGGGGGCAGTTTATGGAAAGAAAGTCCCTGGAAGCAATAGGGGGCGGCGTGGGGACAGGGATGGAGAGATGGAGATAGAGAGAACAACAGCGTGGAGGACAGAATGGAGGGGCTCTGCTGCGTTTTCCCTGATAAAAAAACCTCCATAGAGACAGCAGCCGGTCCCAGAGAGAAGCTCTGCGGTGAAAGAGGGGGGATGGGGGAGAAGGACTTACACAGCAGGCTAAAAAACAGACAATACAAACACCAACTAGACGGACAAACACACAATGGTTGTTTAGGTGAATGCCAAATGTAAAAATATACTCAATTTTCTTAGTTGCCAGTAGGTCCTACCGAGTTACAAACCACTACTTGAGGTAATTGTGTGATAAAACAATAATTATTGTTAGCCTCATTGCTTCAGTACAATTAAAAACAAAACTTAAAGCACAAACCAAATTAAAACCTGGCCGAAATGTCCTTTTTATACGATGAAAGTAATTATAGCGTGGACGTGTCAGGTGGCTAGCCCACCTGTTCGGCCCTGGAGACTCCAGCCTCTTCATCTCTGCCTCTGATTCAGCCTCTGGGCTGCAGCAATAATGAGTGGACGCTCCCTCCCTACAGCTTTGTTAAAAGACCTGAAACAAAATCACACATATTGTCTCTGATTTGATCAGCGCTGTAGGACAAAGCAAGCAGACTCTGTCACATTCTGAGACCATTTCTCATTTCTGCATCTCAAACAATTATGCCAATAACCACATTCCACACCAGCGGTCCTTCTCGCTATTCCACGCAAGTGAGGGTTCCTCCTTCTTTACGGATTCAGCTGTTCGCCGTGTTAATGTGGGGGCCGAACGGAGGCTGCTCGACTTCGCAGAATGAGGGCGGGTGAAGGGGGTTTCAAAGACGGTCTGTTGCTGTCTGCCTGTGATCTCCAAGATGGAAAGCATGGCCATTGTGAGAGGAGCCTTGTGGGAAGGGGGGTGCAACCATGACAACCAGCCACTGTTACCCAGCACTCTACAAATGAGAGCCAATTGAATACTGGGATGTGTCTGGGAGAAAAAAAAAAAAAGACTTCAACCCCCTCAGATAGAAACACACAGACAAATTGTTCAAAAAGTCATCCCAGCAAGACAGTCGGCTGCTGACACTTCACACAGGCTTTTCAGGCTTCAGAGACAGAGCCGCTTTTGTGGTCTTTCAGAAGGCACACACCGACTTCGCAGATTTCCAAAAGAGCAATATTACAGAAAAACATATTTTTCAAATGCATTTATACTCCACTGAACTGTTATTGTTACTTACTTACTGTTATTTCTTTCATTTTGTGATGCTATTCCAAAACCTTTAATCATACGCCAAGTTATGTAATGATGTAATGGAAATATATTGCAGTCTAAGCGCGCGATGACATGATTAATTACAAGGTTATATAAAGATTTACACTGAGATTTGATTAAAATTTCATGTGAAAGGTTTGGGGACCAAACAAAAAAAAATGTGAAGAATCCGTTTCTTCTTGCAAAAGAAGGTCATCCACAGTGTTCATAACTCAGTGGGATTTCTGACAGAGAGTACCATGTGTCAGCCAATGGGAGATGACGAGGGCGGGGCTGATCATGTTTGTTTACTCACATACAGAGCTGTACATAAAGGAGGATGGTTGCTTTTTACGAAAGAGTGCAGAAACTGCCAGCAGTTTTTGCTCACGTTCCAGTTTGAAGAAGTTTTCCCCTCAGAGCAAGCGCCACCCACAAGCAACATTTTTCAATGCATTATTTTTAGAATTTGCACTTCTGAAAGATTTTTTTCCACTTGCATAATGATCCACGAGTCAGAAATGTCAATACACGGAGTCCTCGAATTACAGAACGAGTCGGCTCCTATGACAGAGATGTAACTTGGATTTCAGTGTAAGTTGAATCACACCTTTCCCTCAGTCACTTACCTGTCCTAACACAGCTGTAAAATCATCATCAAAAACATGAATACTTCTCTAAACCAGAGAAAAAGAAGTGAAACTTTAAACCTTTGAAGATACAGATATACGAAGACTGGAATTATTGAATATATAATTTACAATAATTAATTGTGTCCCAATTCTTTTGTCCATATACAGCTCTGGCATGGAATATAAGGCAGTGGCATGAAATGGTTGTCAAAATCATTAAGCTGCTGATTTGAACATAGGCTGCAGTGGTCACTTTTTTTTTTCCGAGCTGTATATACATACACACACACACACACACATACACACACACACACACACACATACACAAACACAAACACTCATATATCCTCCTGAGACCCGGCCCATTCACTTATGTCCTATATAAGGGAATTATTTTCACTGGTATCTTTCTGAAGTACTTGGAGTTTTTCTATCCTATGACTAGGGATGGATATTGTTACGGTTTTAGCGGTATTACTACTGATACCGCTTACTGAATCGGTATTTTATCGGTACTCTTATCGGTACTTTTATTGTGTTTTTTCATTAAAAACTAATTGAGAACAGAATAACAACACTTTAACCCTAATTCTAACACAAATCTACAAATTCACTTTTAGGTATGCTCTTCTTTATAATTTCTTAGTTTATTATTATTTATCTTCATTATTATTATTTGTAAATGCAGCACTACAGCAGTACAAGTCATTTTAATGTTTAATATTTATTTAGGCTACTGCATAATATACTCTACATATTTAGCATATATGTTAGTAACTGAATGTGTGTTAATTAAATTATTAACACTGATTTAGAGCCCTTATGTGATGTTTATGGCGCTATTTTAACAGAGCATACATGCCTGAGGAGCCGGATAATGAAGTAGAAGCTAGCATTTCTCTACATGCACATTATGCACTTTGGCTGGATGTTTTAATAAATCTTTAGGGCAAAGCATTGTCTGTGTCCACACAGGCGAAATATAGCCATACTTTGGATCGTTATCGATATATAGTTTATCGATACTTCGGTCTTTTCTAATTAAGCACTGGGTTTCGGTACCCATCCTTACCTATGACACTGTTGAACTAAAAATACATGTTTTGTTGCCTTTGCAAGCAACAGAACAATGATACAAAATTGTATCATTTTGATCAAACTGAATGTGTTCTTGGGTTATTAAATTACTAGAATCTTAATTCAGTTCTATTTTCACACGGATATCATCGTGTTGTCCTCTCCAGTGGACATGCTGGGAAATAAATAAATATTTATATTCAAAGAAATTTAAATAGTAAGGTGTTTCTTTAGGCCCAGGAGGATATGTATATTCAGCGTAAATGCGCAGTGCTGGACCTCGATGCCTTCAACATTCAGAAGTGTTGTGGTTATCTCCTTCTAAACCTGACAGATAAGGCTTTGGAGGCAGGTTGTTTGGACCAGGCCATGTGTGGAGGTTCTCCGTATTGAGACCATGCACCGCAGTTAAATGAGCCTCTGTTTGGGACTCTGCAGGTGGCTTTTCCTGTCGCTTCGCATCAGTGCCTCCCCTCAGCCACACACTGGCCTGGAGTGGACTGTACATGGCTTGATTATCTCTTCTGTCTCAGCTGCGAGTGCTGTGGAGGACTGTAGCTTTAGCACCACGCTGCATGAGACCTGGCCTACAAGCTCCTGCCCCTGACCCAGCGCCCGGGCTCGGGGCCTGACAGGCGGCGTGGCTCAGGTACTTCCCTGCTTCATTAAAGAACCTCCCACGGGCCGCCTTAGCTGAGTGAGTAGAGCAGAAGAGAGACGAAGAGAAGAAGCACGAGCAAGAAAAGCAGGAGGAACCAAAGCACAAGGATACAGTGTGCTTTCATAAAGATAACATTCTTTTTCAGGGTATAAAATTAACTGGAGCAAATCTATATTTATGCCTCTTGATTCATCTCCTCCCAAACTCAGCACCCAGACCTATTCAGATTCAAACCTCAGGCTTCACCTATTGAGATATAAATATTCATCTTGCTTTTAAGTCTCATTCGTAAGCATAATCTTAATGTGATGGTACAGAAGTTTAAAAATGATTTGAATAGATGGTCCTCCCTCCAACGTGGTAGGGTCTCTGTGTTAAAAATTCTTCCTAGGGTGAATTTTTTGTTTTCTACTATATAACTGACCCCTCCACCACAGTTTTTCAGGGGTACTGAACGTTAATAACAAAAGATTAAAAATTCAGCTGACTTTTGCTATGTGCAAAATGTTGTTAATTTTGTCAGAAGATACGGTAGAAGGAAGAGGCTCGATATTTGGTCGCATTTTACTTACAATGACATTGAGAAAAAGTCAGAATGTGTCATTA
>JBBKCR010000038.1:18665569-18680203 GCA_037577295.1 Ladigesia roloffi
AAACACAGACATTTCTCAGACCGTGGTATCGGTCCACGGTATCGGGAGACTTTTAACGAGTACGAGTACTTTAAAAAATGCGGTATCGGTATCGGTGCATCCCTACTTTATTTCCACCAATTGGGCGATTGAAATCTGCCAAATTGGAATTTTTTGGATACCCCTAAAAAAGGAACATGTTAAATACGATTTTTTTTAAAGACTAGTAAATCAAAGGTAAAAACTTCTACAGAATGTGATCGTGTAGCTACACTGTGTGAAATGAATGCGACGTAATTGTGATAATGGTAAAACCTTGATTATTTCCCAGACGATAATCGTCCCGTCAAAATCTAAAATCGTGACATCCCTAGCCTCGTGTTGTTATGAGTAGCATGCAGAATTAATACACTCTGCAAGTGCTTTAAAAGCCAAAGAAAATTCCACATAGGCTTTATTGAAGATATGTCTCAAGATATGAAGATAAAGTCCAAACGTTCACATCAATTTCAGCTCAAATCTACTTAGTGTATTAGTTTCTGGTAGCCTTATGGCAACAACTCAACTCTGATTGGAGGATTAGGCATGGAGACTGGTCTGAAGCAGCAGGTCCGGAGCCCAAATCCTTGCAGAATTCAACCATGCAGGCCAAGCTAGACCACTCAACTTTGACCGCACTCAATCAGCACCGCTCGCAAGAAGGCCACAGGCCTGCTCCAGGCTTCACAACACACTGAGCACCAAATGAATTACAGCACCCGGATCAATATTGACAACACACTCTCATCATGTAAGAATCCAGCAAATAGGGCAGAAGAATCATCAGGATTACCGTGAAGATCCGAGCATTAACAGTCTCTGACTGTGGGATAGAACCATAAATAGTCTTTTATTATAGGATATAGGCTAACCCCCCAAAATATCATTAGCCTCTATTCCATACGGCTTCCTGCTGGCGCTGTTTAGATACGGAAGCCATTACTTCATAACCTATATAGCGTACTACACAGGGAATAAGAAGCCATTTGAGATTCAGCCTTAGTCATGATTCATGCCCTCAGACTCTTCAGTCTACGACAGTGCAAATCTGCGCCGGCCCATAACCAGAGGCTCTCCCGGGTTTATGTCCACCGTCATTTCATTATAGGAGCCACGTCTGACCCCACAATTACAAATCCATCCCAGACAGGCCAATAAACTAAGGGTCAACTGTTCAGATTACTGAATATATATGGATGTGTGGAGACACAAACTTGGATTTAGCTTTTAAGGTAAAGTGGCCCCTTGTGAAAACACCACGCAGTGTGAATTTCTTTCTCTACATTTAACCCACTTACCAAGCGAAGCAGGGGGTGATGCCACCCACGGGGGGATGCAGTGTGTGGGTATGGTCCCTTGGTGCATCAGTGGTGCCACTGGCAGCTATGGGATTCAAACCCACAACCTTCAGCTCGCCAGAGCAACCACTAGGCCACCATCCGCCTTTCATCATGTGCCTTTTACATACCAGGTATGTTTGTATATGTATATTATATCCCTGTTAATGCATCCACATCTTCACCATCCTATCCATATTACCTTCAGACTGTTTCTACTGTTCTTCTTTACTGTTTTTAAGGTATTTTACTGCATTTTGTACCATGAATGACACTGTATGTGACTGTATGTGACAAATAAAATCGTCATACCATGTTCCCATATATTTGAGCTCACAGATAACATGAAGCACCTCACATGTACAACACACAAGTCCAGACACTCATACACCAACCCCCCCAAAATGCTGAAATGCTTCAGATAGCTGAGAAGTTCAGCACCATTCAGACTTCACAGCCAGTAGGGGGAACTGTTCTGCGTGCTGAAAAGAGTCCCCGTCAATGCAGCCTACACCACATCACTCCGGCAGCCAAGGAGCTGCTACAGCACACCTTCCTCAGCCCACAGTTATGTTATATCACAGCTCCACATTTGAGGGTCTGCCCCTATGGAGTTCAAGGAGCCCAGGACTGGAAACTACATACACACACACACAGCTCCTGTCCGGGCAAATCAGGATTAACAGACTTAGGCTGAACCACACTGACAGCTTACAGGGAGACCAACTTCATTTTCCAAAGACAGAGAGACAACAAACGGAGCTTTCTGCTCCACCACAGCTGCTCCTTATGGAGCGACTCCTCCAAAAAAGTAGACAGGGACCATTTCTCCAAATGTGCCCCAACTGCAAAACTGACCTGCCTCCTGCAACACAATTGCAACGCATGCAAAGCCAGCCTGGCCGGCATAAGCTGTGTCCAGCTCTGATAAGCATCAGTTTCACTATAAGATCATGCTTAAGGTGTCCTGGCAGCACGAACACACACACGCACACACAAGCGAAATCAAATAAAGGACGGACCTGTCTGTCCCTTGCCGAGCGTCTTTTCCAGGCGGTACGGTCCCACGTAATTGGCGTGCTGGGCGCTGTTGTCTTTCCCAGACGAGGACATTGTATTCTTTCTTTCTCTCTCGCCTTTGTCTTTGAAGGTTAAATTTCTTGTAAATGTTTTTTTTTCTTTTATTTTTCAGTATTTCTGCAGTTTCCCCCGCCCAGCTCCTGCTCCTCCAGTCGCTGCCTCCTCACCACAGTCGCTCAAGGGTCGGTGGAGCTCTCTCTCTCTCTCTTTCCCTCTCTCGCTCTCTCCCTCCCTCTCTCACCTCACAGCATCGCCTGCTGTTCTTCCCTTCTCCTCCTGCAGGGGCGCTGGAGAGCAAAGCCTAACATCAGGTGGTATTAATTTACGGTAGTTTTCCCACCCGTTTTCATCAAAGCCTACGTTTCCTGCGCTACAATTGGCTACTTTAACATCAATAGTCGCTCATCTATTGGCTAATATTTTGTGAATGTGTGTTACCAGTCAATCCCAGCGTAGGAGAGGCGGGCCTAAATGGAAAGAGGCGGAGAAGAAGAAAAGCGACATTGCAGTTGACGTGGCTTTCAACCAATGGGTGGGCTGCATGGGTTTCTCTCCAAAGAAAGTGTTTGAAGGTGTGTTTTAGCATCGGAAAATCTTTTTTTCTGTCAGAATATGTATTCTTTTTAAAACTATTATGATTTTTTACGATGATGTTAAACTGGTAGGAAAGAGTTCAGAAGTGATCCATGCAGTTTATATTTGTACCTTACGTTTGATTTAGTTTTTGTTGCAGTTTTTAATGTACATGTAACTGCTACTAAATCAAAAGCAGACCAGTCACTAAGCTCAAATTTGAAACAGAATTGCCCTACATTTATTTTGGGGGGCTAGCATCTTCAGAAATTCAGTGAATCTTTGCTTCTTAGCCTGACACATGGTCACTCCCTGAGAGTCGCATGCTGCTGAGAGAGCACTGGCCCCGTTTCAAACCAGGGTCCCCAAGCAGCTTACTTCAGAGCAGCTCTGCCACTTTGAAGTCCATGGAAACATCTGGCCAGGTTGTAGCTTGTCATGGCAGCAGCCCGCCATCTTCCGCCCTTTTCCCTCTTTCAACTCCACATTTAAGAGAAACTCATCAGCTCTGATCTGGACAAGCATATTGTACCAGGCCACATCCGTAATGACATATCAAGATGTCTATTAGGCTGCTTTATTCGAATGAGTGAGACACACATTCTTAAAGGGGCCATAACCTACATATGTACTGTAATTAATTTTGTTTGTGCATAATGACTTAGTTCTTTTACATTTTCAGACACTTCTTCATACCCATTAATTAAACAGACTGCTTGGTTCAAGACTGCTGTGTGTTAAAGTGTAAGTGTAAAACTTCCATTTGTCATATGTGAACACACCACAGCACACAGTGTAAAGGAAATTTGACTTCAAAGTGTGATCTGGGAAGCAAGCGTGGGGTTGATACCTTGCTCAAGGATACCTCAGTGATGCCATTAGCAGTCCTGGGATTCAAACCTACAACCTTAACCCCAGGTGCCCCCTATTCTAGTTATGACCCTTAATATGATTGGCTGAGCTTCATTCAGAAAAAAGTCCAGAGCAATTTGTATCAAGCTTTCCAAAATTGGAAGTAAAATTATAAATAATATCTTGACAAATTATTCTGACAAAAGTGTGTGTGTGTGTCTGTGGGAGGGGGGGTGGAATTGCAATTCAGCAAGAGTGGGGGTGTTGGAACCCCCACCCTCCGTGTGCTACATGCCTGGTCTAGAGTGAAACACTCTCTATAGCATCAATATCAATCACTCCTTATAGCATCACCGCCTTTGAGAGACAGATGGTGACAAGGTACTATATGCCAAATAGGCAGATATTTGTAAATGGCTTAGGGCTGGTTATATTCACTGTATGAACATATTTGAACAAAGGAGTGAACGGTTTGAAATGTTTCTGAGTCTGACTATATTACTTAAAATATAAAAGTGACATAGAACCCCCAGTATGAACTCTTGAAGCGCTGCCTTTTGGGCATCTCTCTGGAAATTACTCGCATGACAGATGACCCCATTACCAAAGTGGATATTTACTGCTTGGCACATTTTTGCCAGTTGCAGAAACCCAGAGTGTCCATTCGAGAGCTCTATCGTGTGATTAAATCAGAGGTCAAGGAAGAGCCACTATTTTTTTAACACAGCAGAATGGCAGATGCCTTTCACCCTTAAAAGCTTCACAATGGGGGACACGTCATTAGTAGTTTGACCCCTCAGTCACATAACAACAGGGATTTTGGAAGTCGGATTCTCCATTAATTAATTGCGTCCCCATCCCCCAGGCTGTTCCTCCATTGTTTCAGCTCTGAAAGCTGTGACTCCACAGTGGAATCAATCAAGAGTCACTTCTCATTCAACAGCGTGTCACACAATAGACACTCTGTTCATAGTGAAGGACTGTAAAAGCTGCTGTGCCACTGTTAACTAGCCCCAGTCTCTGTCCTTTACTGACATTGAAGAGAAAATGTGAAAATAATATGAATTTCCTTAATATCATCAAATAACATTACTATTGGAAAATGCTTCAAGTGGCATTAATAAGTCACATTTAATATTATTTGTCACATTAAATAAAAATCTATAGTGCAGCATTGTTTCTCTTAGCATCATTCATCTGACAGAATTGGTCTCCACAGTGTTTTCTCATTACAATGCCCAGCATGTATTGCACAATATATGCAATGGGAATCCATTGATGCTGAGACTATATATACAGAATATATATATTTTTTCCCTGTTAATGTATACATCTTTATATTATTTATATATTATTTATCTACATAATTCTTCCCACCCTCAAGATGAATCATCAAGTCTGAGGGGGTTTATATAGGGGTTTTATTATGGATTAAAATAATTATAATATTATGGATGGTCATTCAGACTATTGTGGCACCACTATGAAGTAATTAAGCATGACTACAGCAGATGTAGAGACGGTTCCATTTTTCATTTTGCACGAAGCGACCCTTTAATCGTTCATTAATCTGAGTTAATGAATGAGGAACAGGTGAGAGTGAGAAAGGGAGCGAGAGAGAGTGGGAGGGGGTAAGCAGAGGAGAGGCTTGGAGAAAAAGGGAGAAAAAGAAACAGACACAGACTCAGAAAGGGATAAAAACTGGAGGGCGAGAGTGTGATGGACAGAAAAAAGGAGAGAGAGAAAGAGCAGCAGCACAGATCCTAATTTAATGTCACTCCTGTTTGTAGGAGGGCTGCAGTGAGTTCCTGGATCTTTTAAATGCATCTCACTAAATGTCTGTCTGTTTATGTTCCAGCGTTTAGATCTGTAGACGCTGTCCTTCTGTAAAGCCCTCAAAAATTGGCAAAAAGAGTGGAGAACCCAGTTCCTGTAATTACATCTCTAAACTGTGTTACCCAGTCCCCCCTTTTAATACCAGCCAAGCTTGATACACACTTTAGTGAAACACCCGAAAGCAAATCCCTTTAATTCAGCTTCTATTGTAAATGGTGAAGCATGCAAACTGAATGTATTATTTTTCCTCCTGCGTACATTTTTGTACAATAATCTTGATTATTTTCAGTTTGTGTGTGTTTTTTTTTACATGCTGTTTGGTTGCAATGCACTTTTAACTGCTATGTTTATAAATAAAAAAATATTATTTGTATTATTATTATTGTTGTTTTTGTTTTTGTTGTTACGAAAGAGAGTCTAAGAGACAAATGGGGGGAGTAAGAGGCAGAGAGAAAGAAAGAGGGAGTGAAAGAGAGAGAGAGAGAGAGAGAGAGAGACGGAGAAATGTAGAGGGGTAGAAATAGAATGAGGGAGAGAGAGTTAGAAAGAGAGAGAGAAAGAAAGAGAGAGGTAGAGAGGTAGAAACGGAGAGAGAGAGAGAGAGAGAGAGAAAGAGAGAGAGAGAGAGGGAGAAATATAGAGGGGTAGAAATAGAGAGAGGGAGAGAGAGTTAGAAAGAGAGAGGTAGAGAGGTAGAAAAGGAGAGAGAGAAAGAGAGAGGGAAAGAGAGAAAGAGAGAGAGAGAGAGGGAGAAATATAGAGGGGTAGAAATAGAGAGAGGGAGAGAGAGTTAGAAAGAGAGAGAGAAAGAAAGAGAGAGGTAGAGAGGTAGAAACAGAGAGAGAGAGAAGTAGAAAGCAAGTCTGTGTTTAAGATGCTGTTCACTCCCTTAATGATTGGAAAAAAACGGAGACGGAGACCAGATGCCGACGCTGTAACACATTTGCTGTGAATATTGAACACTCGACTTTCCACTTCACTTTGCTAAATCAGGCACTTACATCAAATCAAAAGGTGATGATGGGAATTTAAATGATGCGTCAGCAGAAATGGGGGCCTTACATTTGAGCAGGACCTCATGCGTGCATAAAACAAAAAAAGGTTAAAAAAGAACCCTAAAAATCCCTCCAGAACCACACGAGAAGCCATAACATTGCGTATTATCACCTTTTTTTGCTTTTATTCATTTCAAACATTTGAAAATCCCAATTACCCTTTACGTTATGAGAGCCAATGGAAATGGTTCAGAATTAATTAACAAGGTCTCATTAATTTAAAGGGTTCATATCATGGAAAACGCATTTTAATCATTTTTTGAGCTACAAGAGTGTGGTGCACTCTGTAAATGTACCATTCATTCCCACAGGAGCCATATATATAGAAACTAAGCTGAAAAAAACATCCCATTTTGAATGCACTACATACACTCACACTTAGTCTACAGTTGTTTTGCATTGAGCCAATTGCATTAAAATATGAAATGTTTCAGGCTGGACTACTTCTTGAATAAGGTATTTGAGAGATATTCAGCCAATCAGAATACAGGTTGGTTACATATATCTGTCTTTAATTGACAAAAGTTACATAGTAAGAACCTGTTTATTATGGGAGAAAGAAAGATGGAGACCAATGGTCATGCAAATAAAATTAGTACCTTTTATCTTACATAAACCCTCACATGTGTCAAACAGAATATTAAGAGATTCTAAAATGCAAATTTATTTTTAAAGAATATAAAAGCACAAAATGCATGTAAAATATAGTTCCTATAAGAAAATGCATGATACTCCTGTTTGTAGGAGGGCTGCAGTGAGTACCTGGATCTTTTAAATGCATCTCACTGTTTATGTTCCAGCTTTTAGATCTGTAGATGCTGTCCTTCTGCAAAGTCCTCATAAAACAGCAGAAAGAGTGAAGAACCCACTACATCTGTAAACTGTGGAACCCAGTTCCCCCTTTTATTACCAGCCAAGCTCGATTCACACTTTAGAGAAACATCAGAAAGCAAATCTCTTTAATTCAGCTTCTGTGATGCATGCAAATTGAATTTATTTATCATTTTTCTTTATTTCCTTTGTACATGTTTGCTTAAGTTTACTTTTTATCTTGAGCACAAGACGAATGTAAGATATGGCTCCTATGAGAAAATGCATGACAAGACATCTGAGTGTTCACAGACCACATAGGGCGCTTTGGCGCAGACCACACTACCAGAAGACGTGAGTGTGTTTGTGTTTGTGTTCGCAGAGTTCATGAATGTAAATAAGTGTCCACTTAGTGGAGCATGACTGCTTTGCCTCCACTGTCACGTCTGGGTGGACCTGCGTGACCTCCGCTACGCCTTCACAGCTCCAGCTTCCACAGTCACCAGTTTACACAGCCATTAGAGGGAGAGCACCAGGGGGGATGCATGACTTGAGTGGGTCTGTGAAATACATGCCAACACATACTGATCCCAATAGCTTGGCAATTTACAGATCATTACAGTGGAGTATGTTATTGCCTCCTGCTCTCACACCATGTTTTTCAGCACCTGTTTCAATACATTCTAGCGATTTTTCAATCATAACACTGATCAAATGCATATATTCCTTTATCATTATTGTTTTTTTTAAATAATGCAATTTAAACTGGTTTATTGTTCAAAAAGAGTGTATCAATATCGCAAGTAATTGTTTTATATTTCCAAATTATTTGACACCTATAAGGTTACTGCAAAGATAAGATAATATAACCCTTGTTTATATATACAGTAACTCCCTGCACAAGCGATGTGTAAACCCTAAATATGCTCCCCGAAATGCTCCTAAAATATTTTAATTTCATTAAACTCATTAGCCTCAAATAAAATATAAAGGTAAACCCATATTCATACTGAACCGTTTACACTGAACTCCAGCAGCGCTAGAATGTAAATACCATTGTTACCCCTGTACAGACTGTACTGTAATTCATGCAAGGATGTTTTCTTTGGTATAAGCAGGTGAAAGCAGTAATGAACCCTTAGAGATGGTCCACGGGGAAATTCTGGACTGCAGCTGCATCGCAGAGCAGCAGCCAATCAGCAGCAAGGAGAAATAACACCTCCCGCCTCTGAGTACAATTTTATTTCACCATCCCAAGATGCCTTACTTTGGGTTCTCTGGACAGTTAAAAACATTTATAGCATATATTGTTTTGGAAAACTAGCTAAAATAACGTTAATATTTATGTTATATAATTACAAAATTATATTTTTAGTCAGCTCTAAAATGCAAGAAAAAATATATATTGCCACAAATAAATCAGTGACCTCTAGACCACATCTACTCATCCTCATGTTGGGTTGTTTATGTTTGGGCATGGTGCTTAGCAACCCAGCAACAGGACAAGGGGGCATGGCGAAAGAGGCCCAGACCTCACAAAAGTACAGCGGGTACTTAGGTCACGACAGTCTCAACTGACGTTGGAGTGGGTGTGGGAGTGAGTGTCGTAACCTTGAAATGTCGTAAGTTGAGACTGTTGTAACTTGAGGACCCCCTGTACGAATATGACACTATGTCAGGTGCTAGTATCATATATATGCTTATTTAATATTTTGTTACGTAGAACTTGCTACATAACAATAACACAACTACAGACATTTATTACCTTATAAATACAATTACACACATCTAAATTGCTTAAGAATTAAGTGAGTCTTTAGTAGTACTTTTGAACATTTCCACCTCAAAGCCACTAAACAAGAAACAGATAAACTGGACCTTTGGAGAAAACCGAAACTGTGCATAATCTGCGTTTAATCTGTCTGGCAGACTGACTGTAACACTGAATGACATTTCCAGACAGCTCCTGGCTGATCCCTATCGAGCGTTATTCATTTGTATGAGCTAAGTTTGATTTGCGACCGAAAGGACCACAAAAACATCAGGGAAATTCAGTAAAAGCAGTCGTATATATTTCACAGGATTAGTTGAAATATGCTCCCCTGAATAGATCAAGGTGCAGCTTGAGGTATTCTGCTCACATTCTGGAGTCTTAAAAAAGCTCAGAACAGTTCATGTTTATTCACCACACATCTCCATGTAGTCTGTGCAACTTCAGAATAGTCATCACATTCCCATTGCGTCAGCTCAGTGCTAAACTCAGTACAAAGGACCCACTTAATCTCTTTCTCGCTCTTTCTCTCTCTCTCTCTCTTTCTGTATCTCTCTCTCTCTCTCTGTATCTATCTCCCTTTCTCTCTCTCTCTCCCTTCTCCCCCTTTCCATCTCTCTGTCTCCCCTTTTCTCATTGTATCGTTTTCTTTACATGCCCCATGATGCAAATGTTCATCATTATTGCTTCGAATCTGCCTGGGTTTGACAGGCTACAACAGTTGCAGGTGGAATAGTGTAGCATTTAAAACTGAACATTATTTTGTGACTCCAAACAAACACTGTAGATTTTTACTCATTTGAAGATTTAGATTTTCGTGCTGTAGTTGTTCTATAAGGCCTATCCAGACTCACGAGTGTAATGAATGATAAGAATGTCCAGATCAATAGATATCTGAATGTCAGCGTCATCTTTATGTGTTCTAGGGTAAATAAGGAATTCCAGGCTCAGGCATTTTTCTTCGTAGGATCAACGTAAAAGGTAATGCTAACAATCCCAGACTTTCCAAACTGATTCTTTTAGTTCCATTATCTGTGGACAGACACCAAATAATGAAGATATTAAGTGATCATAATAAGTTTGTGTGTCAACACGCCATTACGCTAACCGGACATCAAAATATTGGATTAACCAGTGATTTTTTTGTTGTTTTTGTACACATCATTCATTTTTCCTAATAGACAAAACCAGCCCAGTGCCTTATTTGGGAGCGTTGATAACTACAGGATGATGCATGTCTTCAGAGGTCTGTTGTGTCTCAGTGTGATGACATGCGATTCTCAGGATGGCAGTCAGCTAAAAATATGCAGAGACTGTCTACGCGAAATGTAAAATTATATTTCATGACGAATAGGATATAGGGTAATGCTGCATCTAACACGTCGCAGACATGCCATAGTGTTCTCTAAAACCCCAGAGAAAGGGCACCTGTCAAAATAGCAGACGGCTATAAACCCATCATAAAGAGTGTATGCTCTCAGCCTCTAATCCCGTCGCTGTCTCTGATCGGTCCCTCTCCCCCCCACCACTGGCTGAGCTGTGCTGCCTTTGAGCCTCTACCACAGCTGCAATGCCCTCTTCAGGACACACTTCTCTATAAAGACCCACTAGGTAGAAGGAAATGTGTCTAAAGATGTTTAAATTCCACCCATAAAAGCATGTGTTTGTATGTACTTCTGTCCTTTGTTGACTGGGATTAAACAGAGGGCAGTTTGAATGGGGGCTGTATCCGCCGCTGTGTTTACTCAGCTCTATGGAGACACATGCATCTCCAGTTTATGGCACATAATGATGATATCAGTGTTGCAATATTCAGAAACACAAAAATTAAAAGATCCTGTACTGAAATGGTGAAATTTGATAATGCAATACAACACTGAAATCATAGAGAATGAGTTCTGCTATTTATATTACTACAATATTGTTACAAAATTAGAAAGTAAATGCAAATGTATTGTTTTAAACATCACTGACTAATTAACCACACAGTCTAGCACATTTCCGACATGTGCTATACTTGTCCTAGTTCTCAGCTCTATTCGCATGAATGTCTCTGCAACGAGGATCTGTTTATTCATTCAATTTTTATTTGTTTGATATTGTTAGTGAAAATATTTCGATATGAACATATAAATAATACTTGTAATGTAATATGCCTAGCAAAAAGGGGAATCCCAGTAATTCTTCCAAAATTCTGCACAGTTACACACATAAAACAAAAACATTTGCATGGTTTGTTATAAAATGCAACATTCTATAAATAAATCCATTTTTATTATTGAGTTGTAAATGTTCATGGCTAAAATCTCACAGAAAGTAATTACTGTAAATAATCATTAAAATTGCATGACATCTGAGAGATTTTATGCTTGTTTTGAGAAAGGTTTCACCCGAAAAATATATTTAAAAAATTATTTCAGGTAATCAGGTGCACTGAATGTGTTTTCCATGCAAACATTTTTCGAGCCACTATCTTACTATCAGAGACATTTAATATAAATACAAATGTAGTTTCACAGGATAGTAAACAAAGAAATAAACATCCTGAGTCTCATTATTTTATTGAAGCTCTTCAGGTGCATCTGAAGATCTGAAAGTGTACTGGAATTCAAATCTTGCAGGTTGTAGATCAGCAAAAGCCAGGCTTCAAATATTACACACATTTCTACACCAGGGCTTCCCAGTTTCAGTACTGGCAATTCAAATTTTATGTTTTCCCCAGTATACAGCTGACCAAGCCCAACAGGAGCTTGTTAATGAGCTGAATCAGGTGTGCTAAATGAGACACAGCACACAAATGTGCATGGTGTAGAGTTGCCAGCACTGAGAGCAAATGAACATGGGCTTTTTAAACCTGAGCTATGTCTGCCTCCACATAAGAATATTTTCTATATCTTCTGTGTCCTGTGACCACCCCAAATGTCCCATCTGTTCTTCAGTCCTACCTCTGTTTGTTAAAAGGGTTAGCTCTTTTCTAGCTTAAAACAGAACATGTCCTAAGAGTTCTCTCCCCACTACAGTCATACCGTCTTTACTCATACAACCATTACATTCCAATGGGTTTCAGGACAGTGTGAGAACCAGAGGCGAGCTGTGTGCTTAAATCTTTCTGTAAAAGTAACGATGCATTAAGAGAGGACACACTCTCGGAACAGATGAGTCTTCAGGATGTTTTTGAAGCTTGTGAGGGCTTCTGCTGGTCTGGTTGGTTCAATAAGCTCATATCACCAGGGGGATCAACAAAAGAGGAGAGTCCGGACTGGGTTTGCCTTGTGTGTAGGGATGGCAGAGTCAGACGATGTTCCATGGAGGAGAAAGTGTAGAAACCTCTCTTCCTCCTTTACAATGGATGATACATTTTAGCCTTCTTCTAGCATTTACCAGTGGTCAGCTTCTGAGTTAAAACACACACTGACTTATGTAATGGCTATGGTACGACTACTACGGTCACAGCCTGGCAGAATCCTCGTAACTTCACTCTAGGTCTTTGTTTTTTGTTCATAAATTGATAATCAGTCTCTATGTGGGTCGGTAATATTTAGAAATTATTAACCAATGAAAAGTGTTGAAAATAATTATACTAATTTTGATGACACAGTATTCATTTATTTAGAATATACATTCGTTTTCTGAGTTTCCTTAAAAATAGCTGTCTTGGACATATGAGGTTTCCTCCTGACAGCGATGATATGCTTCATAAAAGTCTGTCTGAATATGATAAATTGTGCATCATCTCATTGGTCAGACTCTGTCCACCTGTCTAGTGGACTTCTAAGGTAGGCAGACATCATAAAGGGGCCGGCGAATGAAAGTAAAGGGTGTTTTTAATAAAATGAATGGTGATTGCATATAGTTAAATCATAAATAAACAAATACTCTCACCTTGAGTGGGTCAGAGGGATATAAGTCCACCGTCCATCCTAATTGTACTAAAAAATGCATGCTTATGAGGTAAATAATTAGTATATAAGACACAAGTTGTTACCAATGAAGAGAAGATTCGAGTGCTGACAGAGATAATTAGGCCTGTGCTGCCTGAATAATTGCACAGTGGCTAATGCAGAATGCTGTGTTGCAATTCTAGTCCCTCCGAATCAGTGCAATTACATTAACCGGGCTCCATAATTACCCCCTGCCGCTGCGCAGCACACGGCTCCTTCGGGGCTACAGGCTCCAGGTTTTGCCCAAAGCGTCAGCACAGGCCTCCCACTCACCACCGACAGAGCTTGTTTGGTACTGATTTAAGGATGCTGCTCATCAGACTCTTCCCTCATTTGTTTGTTATTGTGATGTCATTTTAATTAGTTGTTTGCCGTCTGTCTGGAGGAGGATCAAAAGAACGATCTAGAATGCAGAATTTCCTTCATAATGACACTTAGCACCAGAGCCACACACCCAACCACATCACTAGCATGTCAGGGTACCTGCTGCACTCAGACAGGTCTGGGTGTGCGTTACTGGTCAGTTTCTGACCAATGATGAATGTACTAGGGGCAGACTGACTAACTGTGTTTCATCAAAGAAGGACAACACACTATAACAGTTTCTGTTAGATAGCTGGATTCTATAAAATGCATTTTATAGGATGCAACACATGTACTGTTTCTGGCATGATTGATTGGGTTATTATAAGCTTATTTGTTTAGGTATTTTTTAATTAACTGATCTATGGTAGCTTTGCATAAAAAAGGCAATTCAGCCAGGTAAATATCTTCGTTCTTTGATAGCCAAGCAAGCATTTCTGGCAGAATTAATCCTAATCTGGATAATTTTGTTGTTTAGTAAAATGTTTTTCGTTCTGAACTTGTTGCATACTATACTTTTGGGGATATTAAATATTATTTTTTAGAGTAATCAATATAAGTAATATAAAATGGTATAGTGTTGTAAGTACAGTAATTGTAGGCTTATCAATTTGTTGAGTTGGAGGTTCAGGCTGTTTGTGCCAAAGTTTCGTTTCCATATAAGCAGCTACTGGAAAATGTTCATACTGAGGGTTATTGAGGGTTCTCAAAGGGTGTTCCCATCTAAGGCTTGGCCCTGTCCTCTGAAGTTTGCCTATTCGATCCCTGAAGATACACCCACCAGTGACTGGGCTCAGCTGCCCTTGCTCTTTTAGGGAAGGTAGGATTGCTAACTAGCATGATGCTAGCCTGTGCACACTAGCTAACATTACAGAATTACGGCGTTTCTCAATGTCAAGGATCCTTCCTCGGCAGGACACTTCCTTCCAAGTCACTTCCTTCAGAGGCTAGGCGAGGCTCCTCTTAAGTATTCGCGGAGAACACGTAAATGGAACAGG
>JBBKCR010000038.1:18686537-18720036 GCA_037577295.1 Ladigesia roloffi
GTGTCTCTTCATTTTCGTTGACTAAAACGAGACGAGACGTTATTTCCTGTGCGATAGGGAGGGGAGAAAAAAGTAAAAAAAAAACGCTCGACCTTAGAGATTACGTCTCAAAACTTTCATCCATTGTGCGGCACTGTGAATTAGACTTCAGATTCTCTGCTCGAAGCCAAACGCGGTCCAATATTGCCTGCTACCACCCTCGGGTCAGACCGGGCCGTGATGCCGCATTTGATTTGCTAGGAGCTCCTGCAGGGTGGGGTGTCAATTTTATAAACGCGCCCACAGTTCAGAGCGTGTGTTATAAGGGCCCACGTATAAAATGTAAATAATTACAGTCAATTTGTCGGGCCGGGCTGGTTTCAGACACGGGTTTGGGTCATGTCGGTTTTCATTTTTTGGGCCCGATATGGGCTCTAATGTAAAGGAAATGTATCTAGAGTGGACAAAGCTTTTGGGACACTTTTTTTCTAGATTTTCCTCCTTTAAAATTGGGTGCGTCTTATATTCCGGAGCATATTGTACACCAAAAAATACGGTATATTTATTGCCTTTTTTTTAATAAAAAAAAAAACCCAAGACGCTAACAAACAATTCCTGAATGCAAATAAAAAAATAGTGAAATAATGAGGTGACATCCATTGTTTCTATACAGTTGAGTAAAGGCTCTATATAACTGGCCCTTATCTGTTATTTATATAATACACACAGTTGCTGTACAAGATTACGTACAGACTCTCTTTTATCAGTTTCATATGCACTTGTTCACAGAAGAACCAAGGGTATGCAATGCATACATATTTAATTGATGTAAAATTATGTATTATTCCACAGTAATTAATACATGTGTCACCTTAAAGTAACTTACCCCCAGGGGTGGTAGGAGTCACGGGTGTGTAGTGTGCTGCTGATGTGGCTGGATATCCAGAACTTCCAGCAGGGTAAGGATAACCCTGAAAACCACTGAGAGCATGAAGAATAACCATAAAAATTAGATTCTTTAAGGATAAGAAATAATGGTGAATGACAAAACACATCATGAAGGACAGTTACAGGCCCTCACCCTGGATTGGGAGGGTGACTCTGGCCAAACGAAGAAGCTGGTGGGTTTCCCATATAGGAAGCTACAAGAGAGACAAAGAACGTATTATATTTTCCTAGACAAAAGTCAATCTAACAATACAAGACAAGGACTGTTCTGTGTAATAAGGAGAACTAGTTCCTTGTTGAAGTGACATTGTTTAAACATACGTGTAGGAGGACCAGTAGGCTGAAATGCTGGGTATGTTGACTGTGAGGTGGGACGTGAAAACACTGGGGACTCTTCTCCAAACACCACGCTCATCACCTGGATCAGCCCGAACAATTCTGGCTGAGGCTGGGGGGACAAAAAAAAAAAAAAAAAAAAATTCAACCAATTATTACCAGAAAAAAACTCAAACAAACAAACACCACCCCCCCCAGAAAATGCATTTCCGCGAGACAATGCGAAGATTGTTTTAAAACTAACCAAACATTGGTTTATGTATATATGTATGAATGTAACATATATATATATATAATATTATAGTGTGTGTGTGTTAAAAAAAGCTCTGTCTCGTATATTCGCTCTATCAGACATATGAAAGGTCTATCAGACACATTCTCCCTCTTTCTAACTTTGTTCCAAATGTCTCTCAACCAGTTTCTCTATGATCAATACTAGATTCCACTTAAAAACAGCTCTCACTTACATGCTTCCATTCATGCAGGTACGGCAGGTAGATCTTCCCATTAGCGTCAACATGCTTCCCTGTTTTGATCATCATGGTGCTGGTGGGCTTGACGAAACAGATGGGAGGATTGTATGGATAGCTGTCCAGCAGCCACAGACATATGGGGATGTTGTACACATTTCCTAAGAAGAAATAAATATATAACCATATTTTAATGACAGAAGGTGTAACACTGACTACAGGCTGTAACAGATGAACATTCATGTTCTCTTAGACCTACTCAGTGTCAAACTACTACTGTTTAGTACAGATTATGTGATGCGTGTGACAGTGCTGTGACCAATGAAGGTCAATGAGGGTACTAGAATTCTGTAATTAACTCCTTAGAGGGATGTTTCCATACCTCGATAGCTCACTGGCACAGTCCCTGAAAGGCTCATTAACTCTCTGGTGGAGCCGTCATTGAACACTAGAAGAACCAGAAAAGATTCAGATTTTAATTTAAATATCTGATATTAGAAATAGGTTTACACAAAGAGTTTCACAAAATAAAATAAAATATATTTCACCATATTATAACTTGTTTTAATAGATTTCTTATTAGTGAAAGTATTAGTAATAAATATTAATAATTAGCTCTGCACAATATTGCCTGTTAATCATTATGATCATACTAGCCTCTGTAATGCTGATAATAAAAATGCCGCAAAATGTGAATGCACCTTTGACCAATCAGAGTTCCTGATGAGTTACTGGGAAGTACAGATTAATTGAGATTTGTTTAATCTGCCCACATTCTGCATTTACATGTTTAGGTGAGACTGTGGAGATATTTCACATCATAATTCATTTTTGCACTATTTTTTTCCGACTTAAACAGTGTTTGGGGTTAATTTACGTGTGGACCAGGGAAAAAGTCATACTTCGCATCATATTTAAATGACTTTGCAGTATGCACACAGTATGTTTTATTCTACAATGTCCAAAATGTAAAACTTAATATTTCCCTCAACCCGGTTAGAAGTTTTGGCATGTTTATACTAGGGATGTTGAAATAACAGGTTGATTTTGACTGATTCATCACAGAAATTTTTTTTTTTTAAATAATGAAAAATAATCACACGTGATTTTGACCCATTCCAGTGTTCTGCCGAAACATGCTAGCCATTGAGATGTGCTACTATGCCCTTCTGCACAATCTTGAGCTTCTGAGCTCCCTAGTGTTAGAGAATTTTTATCTGTCCTGTCTTGTGGTGGACCCTGATTTATCTCTGCTACCCTGCGTTGGGTCACTGCTTTACAATGATTCAAATCATAAAAGCTCTTTTAATAGGTGTGTATGCTGCTCCTCTGAGGTCTGTGTCTTACTCGTCATTGCGTAAGCAATTTCCTCTAGGAGCAGAAAATTTTCTGATTCTAAAATGCCCTTTACTGCAGTTTGCATAATGCTCCCAGAAGCTGGGAAACATCGGCACTATCCAGAAACACCACAAACTGTTAACATGGCAAGACCTAAAGTAGCCTGTGTCCTGAATGAATACGCGACATTGTTGCAGTAATGACTGTAAAGACCTTGCGTACAAATACATATACTTCTCCCTTTGCAGCTATAAAAGCTACCACTGTTGGAATTTGTGCCCATTCATTCTGTAGAGCAGGAGTTCGAAAAGGAGACCTGGCCTGCAATCTCCATTCCAGTTCATCCCAAAGGTCTTGGATGGGGTTGAGGGCAGGGCTCTGTGTGGGCCAGTCAAATCATCCACACAGAGGTCATCCAGCCATGTCTATATAGAGCTTGCTTTGTGCAGTGGGGCACAGTCATGCTGGAATAGAAAGGTTCTTCCCCAAACTGTGTCTACAAAGTTGGAAGCATAGCGATGTCCAAAATTTCTTAAGCAGAAGCATTAAGATTTAGCCCTTCACTGGGAGTATGGGGCTTAGACCGAAGCAATAAAAACAGGTGTGTCCCTAAACATTTGTCAATGCAATGTATATTCATAGTATGTTCTGTGACGCCCGTTTTTGTAGCTTGTTTTTCATAAACGGACTATATGAACATTTGAAACAATATTAACAGGCTTTAAGCCCTTGAATCTAAGAAAAGGTGAAGAAATTGACCCTGGAATACAGTGAATCACAAACAGGATAAACAGGATTGACCACTTTAGCCATAGAAACTTACCGTAGTTATCCATGACGGGCTTCAAATCTTTGTAAGATGTGGTGACATGTGTGATCTCCCTCACAGTCAAGTCCCTGTATTTGTAGGTCTGGTCCAGAAGATAGAAGGACACTCAGTTATAGAGTGTGAATAAACAAACACTGTTTGTGGGATCTGTGTTAGTGTTAGCCAGCAGGCTAACTTACCTTAGCCAGCATTTTCCTTAACGCACTCTCACTCGTAGCCATGATTAACACAAACAGCGCCTAGAACTCGCCTAAAGTTATGAATCCTGACACCAGCCTGGATTCTGTAGTTTTGTGCAGAGTTTATTGTCCACTTCTACCATCTGCTTCTCCGCTCCTCTCCTGAACCGAAAGCAGCAGGTCACTTCCAGTCAGCTGACTGATGACCAGGGTTTCTGAAGAAGTACACTATCAGGACAAAAGTATTGGGACACACCCTCCTGGAAAACATAGGGATATAGTATAGCCTGTAATACAATACTCTCTACAAACTCACTACTTACCCCATTTATGTATATAATGTGGTAAAATGTGAGAATGTAGGAAGATCATCTTACGTTTTCCAAACTTCTTCAGCCAGCTCCTTCAGTATGCACATATATATAGGTAATTCCTACTATTCTGTGCCATTTCAGTCCCAATGACATAATATGGTATATTTTGTGTAAAACTGGTCTTATACACTTTTTTGCATGCTCAACCCCCCTGTAGCATAGGACACGGTGATATGCACACAGGATAAATTAATTTAAAGTTATTTACTGTGATTTTAGCACAAATCGCTAAAATACTATGTCCCCAGTCATGTTTGCTTGACTTCAGTTACAAATATAAGTATGAAAATTTGAAAAAATTCTAGGTATTTCATAATTTATTAATTGCCTTTATAATATTCCTCATCAAATGTTTTTTTTTCTGTTATTAATGCATTTTTCATACTTAAAATCTTTAAAATATGTTGTGTCTCTAAACCAACTGTCACCCCTGTTACTCTGATAATAATTCCATAGAACATATCACCTGATTATTCTTTTGGTTACATGACTCACTGGAAGTAAAGTATTTTTGGCGGGAAAACTTTCAAAAAGAAGAGGAGTAAGTACTGCTCTTTGATTAACCTTTTTTCAAGGTTTTAGCATGGTTTACTGATGTGGCAAAGCATAACATGTCCATCCTGTTACGCTTATTTATAGTGGGAACTAATAGTTTTTGTAATTTTGATAATATTGCTAACAAACATGTTTAAAAGTTTTTCGAGGGATCACCATCTGCTAGCTTGTTGTTAATCGCACTAGTAGTAATGGCTAACTTTAGCATAAAACACCCCTGTTACTGTCTTGCACTGTAACAGGGGGGGAAACATAGTAACAGCATGAATGTAAGTTTGTGTTTTAAGAGTTATTGGTATTTATTATTAAATGTATTATATATTAATTTGCTGTATACTTCCAAAAAGATGATTTTAGATAGTATGCATGTATTTGTTCAGGAATGGCAACATTGAGCACCCCAGGGCACGTTGTGATGCTGACCCTGAGAGAAGAGAGAAATATCTCAATTAAGAGAAACCCTTCATTGCTATTTTGTGCGAGCGCATCATTCTTTTTCCGGCAGAAATGTACGTTGTCAAGATAGCAGATGGCTTTGCGCTGTGTCGGGCGTGTCACTGAAAAGAATGGGTGTGGTGAGGCGCATAGAGTGAATTTGCTATTTTATGAAAAGTGAAAGTCATTTCGCCACTGACCAGAAAAAACCTGCTTAGTTCACTTTTCCTACAGGCAATAATAGCGATTTGCGCTGGCCATTTCCCCAAAGACAACTGCGTTTCAGACTTCAGACAATGCGCGATCGACCCTGAAAATCGGGCCCTGAATGTTTAATGTGGCCATGCAGCTACCTGTGTTTGTTGGAGGGGTTGGGTGGGGTGCGGTGGGGTTGGGATTGGGGGTGTATTCAAAGTTTCTTTAATGTAAGATTTTGTTTTTCACTGGTGTGATGTACACCTTGTTACCTCCTGTCCACCCTGTTTCTCCTCTGTCCACCCTGTTATCTGTGTGTGTTTTATGTTAATTAAATAAAATCAACAAATATAATGCATACCTCTGTGGTTATTTGAAGGGAATGAATCAGCAAAATAAAGTTTCTAAAAAGGTGGGCCAAATTATATTTGTATTCCTTTTAAATCTAAAACAATTGTGTTGAAATTACACTGTGCCTTAATACTGAACATGATTTCCTTCAATATAATGCTTGTTTAGAATATTTCCTTAAAATGTCCTTGCAGGTTGAAATAAGGGACATTGTAGCACTTAACAAATGTAAATATTACTATAACTATACCTTCAAAACAGTTTTAAATTTGATTAAAAATAATATTATACTATAATATCTGTAGCTGGACCAATACATTTTTATTATAGTTTAAAAACCCCTCTTTCAGTTGAAATGTTAAAAGCATTGAAAATGTTGTATTTTCTATAGAGAGTTACCATGCTGAAATGGCACCGAATACTAGGAATGACCCATATCTCCTGAAGTGGCTATAAAAGTAGTGTACTGGCTAATGGGCCCTGGGAAGTGAAATCATAATTAGGCTGTTATGCTTCATACTAGATTTGAAGTTATATGACATAGGATGTACCATGTGTCATTTTTGATTCGAAACAGACACAAAAGTAAATCAGCAATGGTTTCTTATCCAGCATCCTTGTTATATATACTAAGACCAATACTGGCAGAAATGTTTGTACATAATTAGCCAACATAAATGAAGATACACTTTGTGGAAAAAAGTATTGAGCCAATCTGAATGCTTTTTGATGATACCATGCTTCTAAATTTGTGTAAAACACTTTGGGGAAGAACCTTTTCTATTCCAGCATGACTGTGCCCCAGATCCCAAAGCAAGCTCCATTAATCCTAAGTAGGGTTGTGGGTACCGGGAGCCTGTCCCGGGCCCGAGAAAAAACCTACTCTGGGCGTGGAGCCAGTCACTGCAAGGCACACACACACACACACACACACCATTCACTCACATTACGGTCAATTTAAATTCCCCCGTTCACCTATCGCGAATGCATTCAGAAAAATTATTCATTGAACAGTTAATTTTCGATATTTGCATCTATTTGATATTATTTTTATAATTACATTTGTAGTGAGAATTTATTCATTCAAATTCCTTAAAATCAGGATAAAACTGTGTCAGGATAAAACTAATTGTGAAAACAAGGACATTTAATTGGATTAAAACCATATGAATTTTGGATCAGGCAAGATTCATTTAGTTTAAATTTACGAGATAAAGTTTACTCGCCTGTTCTGTTAAATCTAAGATATTTAAATATATGGAAATTTTATATGCAATTGAAATACATAAATCCTTGGAATTGGGCCTCGGACCAGAACCAACAAGTGACATTAAACCCAGAAAAGTAATTAAGAACAAAAGTGAAGGGCTAAAGTGGAACTAATGGTCATATATAAACTATTCCATGAATAATAAGTCATCCGTGTGATCACAAATACATTTTAGAAATATTTGTTAAAGATACTCAGAAAAGTATATTGTGGGTAAGCATGTGCAGCCAAGTAACTATGATGTGTCTCCAAAAACATGGGCCTCAGAATGATAGGTACTGAGATAGTCTTGGGCGTTCAGCCATTTTAAGGGAAATTCAAAGCTTAGAGAGGGTATCTGAAGGGAACTTCCAACTGTGTGGACAGCAAAAAAGGATTATATTAACATATTTTAAAATACATAACAGTTTATGACTACTTGTGATGCTTTACACATCAGTCATTTTGCAGTGGTGTCATTAAGTCACTTATTAAGTGGACAAATCCGCTTGCTGATGACAGCAAATTAATTTTTTCCGTCTTGAAATATATCTAAATTCATTAAAAGCTGTGTGTGTCACTGCATAGTAACACTTAATGTAAAACCCTTGCTGATGGTCTCTGCATGTCTCTACACTGGTGACATTTTTAATGAAAGGATATAAATGACTAGCGCTCCCTTGCAGGCCAGTCCACCCGACAGTAGTGTTTAATATGTTGTTCAACAGGATTTTAAATGCTGGATTAAGTCCTTTAAGCTCATCTGTTTGACAGAATTAAAATTTTTATATTGTGTTATTGTGTTTTTATTTGAGGTTCTCTGGCTGCACTAAGCATAGCATTGGCCTGGTTGTAAGGGAGTTAACCCTGTGATTGGAAGGATGCGTGTTCGAATCCCTGGACTGCCAGTGGCACCACTGAGGTACCCTTGATTAAGATACCGTCCCCACACACTGCTCCTGGGCGCCGTGTTCCTGGCTGCCCACTGCTTCAGCAGTAGATGTTCATTAGCAATTTTGGCTAATTTGTGTTTCATTAAATTGACTGGTTGACTGGTGGTTTGTATTACTTTTAAACTTTTGTGCAAGAGGGAGGAAATCACCCATCTCACATATATATATATATATATATATATATATATATCTCACACACTCACCAAAGTCATCGTCCTGGATGGTGTAGGGTAAGTTTTTTTTCCTTTTGTCCACATAGTGTATCAGACATGAGTTTTTCTAGTCGTTAAAGCTGAAAATCTCACATACAGACATAGCAAGAGAGCTAGATATGTCTACGAGCGCATTTTTCAGTCCCTTTGATTTACAGTAACCCCCCACCTTTCACGTGGATCAGCAGTCGCAATTTCAGTCCATCGCAGGTCTGTGCAGGACTGATTTTTCATTCCGATCCCGCAAGTTTATGTTTAGCTCCTGCCCACTCCTGCAGAAATGTGTAAAAATAATATATCCCCAAGCAAGGCTGGTGGAGTATAGGGTGGGCCAAGAATACCAGACAAATATGAAATGCTATATCTTGGCTTATAAAAGCTAACAAATTTGTTGCCTAATTGACATACAGGAATTTATGAAACATAGGCTATATTATGTGGGCACGAATCTCTGACTGCCAATTAAAGATGTCTTTTATATAAAGGTAGATGTGGCTAACCAGTCCTCCACAGAAAATACAACCAACACCGTTTCTAACTAGTCCACAGACCTTAATTAAAATAGAAACATTTCACACTCAAAATGAGAAAAATATAGGAAAACATTGAACTCTGTGGTGTGGCTCTTCATTTATTCCAACCTGCACTCGTTGCACTTTCAGAGATTCCTGCACAAGTCAAACATCTGCAGGTTAGGTCGCCAAAAACATATGTTGTTCCTCACATAAAAACAAACTGTATAATATATTCAAGGCAAACGCATACTTTGTGGGAGATCTGAGAACAATGTCTTTGTCATCTCTCTATTCCTGCCCACTACTGCAAGAATTTTTTAAAGGCAGACCCGCGCCGTGTGCTTTACACCGCCTCCCGCCCCATTGCAGACCTCTACCTCCCACCTCTGACTACAGTTCTGTGACAGCACAATGCAATAGTTACCAAGGCAATCAGACACCTGAACTGAATAAAGCCCAAACATAAACAACCAGCACGAGGATGAGAGCTCGTGGAAGATGAGGTCTGGACGTCACAGTCAGCTGTACTCAGAGGTGCAGGTTTGAAAGTACCCAATTCGAAAATGCTGTTTATTTCTCCATGCTGCTGATTGGCTACTGCGCTGTGATGCTGCCGTCCAGAATTTCCACCAAGTAACGCAAGTGTTTTCGTGATTTTCTTTTTGTTCTTCTTAAAGCCCTGTATTTTTATTACAGTAAATTAAATTAATTTATTACCATATGTACCTGCTTATACCAAAGAAAACGACAGCACATGCCAATGAAAACGCCCATGCATGAATTACAGTACAGTCTATACAGGGGTATTTACATTCTAGCAATCCAGGAGTTCAGTGTAAACTGTACAGTAAGGACACAAGTTTACCTTTACATTGATTTAGGCTAATGAGTCTAAATGAAATTAAAGAGTTTTGGGACCATATTTGGGGTTATATTTAAGATTTAGGCTATAAAAATAGGCTCTTTTTTTTACCACATCTCAACAATTTTTTAATATATGCAAGTGCTCTTGGGTTACTGTATTGTGTGTTTAGTGTGTGGGGAAAATGTACAAGACTCAAGAACAGAAGGCTCTGTATTATCACTTTTATCGGTCTTCCTCATCACATCATCAGTACTGTACACGCTTGACACATCAGTTAAAGAACTAAACATTAACCTGCGCACACACACACACACACACACATACACACACACACAGACACAGGGTGAGACAGGTGAAACTACATCCTTATTTCTAAAGTTCTGGTGAAAGGCTCTTTGCTGAAATAGCAGACTCGGCCTTGCTTCTAGGAACTGACTGGCCGTGAGGTCCCATAATAAAGTCACGACTAAACAAACAAGTTAATTTAGCAGCAAATCTTGGAGAGAAACCAGTGACTTCTCGTTACAAAGCTATGAGATTCCAGTGACCAGCCAGACGTGTTATCCGTACAGAAGCGTGTGAGTCTTGCTCTTTTTCACCAATACAAATGTTTCGGACAGTTTTGCTGCAGTGTTAACACCTTATTTGGACAGTTATACTTTTAAATCACGACTAAATGTGCCGTTGCCTTGGTGCCGAAATGTGCTGGAAAGCACATTCTATTCCAGACTTCACGAGGGAGTCATTCATAGCATTAAGCATTTAAGACCATGGAGTTACATTCAACAACGACATCATATCAAAACAGAGTTAAGGACACTGTGAACCCAGTGGAAAAGTAACTCATCATTTAAAGACTAACTATCTATGTGACCCATGAAAAATCAACCTGCTGCTGCAGTGTACTGACTAGGGCAGGACATCAATCACTTTTTTTTTCTTTCTCCCAAATATTAAAAGCATGACTTGGAAAATTAATTCCTGACTGATATTTTTGTCCCTTAAATTGCAAACTGAAATGTTTAAATCTGAAATGAGGTGATTATTTACGGACTATAGTATAATCAAATAGCAAAGATGCTAATAACATGCTAACGGACAATCAGTACTACAGGTTCTGGAATAAATTTGGCTGATGCCAAGAATATCAAGGTACTGATAGTGGGTGGTGGGGGGTGGTTTTAAGGATTCAATACTATTTATTCGACAGATATCTCAAATGTACTGAATCTTGATATCCAGCCCTAGTAACAACTATTCCAGCACTAGCTCAAAGTTAACTAAAAAAGACCACGGTAGAGAGGTCTTGTAGGACATTTGCTATCAAAAGGCCTCAGTTGCTGCATTACCAGTTGCAGTGGTCCCTGCCAGGTGGGCGGGGGGTTCATTTATGTTCATTCATGACTATCAATTTTAAACCACTCAGAAGAAAGAAAAGCATTCAAGATCGAAGAAGCATCAACTGCTACTCATTACTGCAATTTCAAGGCGCCATGACACTAACGTCCGTGGTAACAGTTACTGCTGTGTTTCAATGAGCAGTCGGTTGCTTTACAGTAGACCTAAAATAAGAGATGCACCATTACAAGTAGAATTATTACAAACAAGCGCCTAAATAACATACCACCAGCACTCGTCTGAATCCTTAACACTTCACCCCTGTTTCTGGGGGGAGAGATTTGGTGGTAAGAAAAAAAAAAAGAAGAAGTTTATAACCACCTGAAATCAAACCACTCAAGATAGCATAAGAGTCTCCAAACCAAACCACAATGTTTCAACCTAAGGCCCTGAGTGTAAATAAAGCACAGTGATGAGCAGAAATACAAGTGCTTTAGGCTTTTAAGGTTGCAATATGTGCAATTCAGTTAGAGCCTAGATCCAAGAAAGTAATCTACAGGCACCAGGTTTCAACCACGGTTTATCTCGAAGCAGACGAAGCCCGTCGAATGTCTGCAGTTAGAACTCTAGTAGTTTTTTTCCCCCCTCTGACGTCTGTTGCCTTTTTAAACAGCGATGAGGTGAGGAGAGGGAGGAAACAGAGGAACACGTGCAACGTGCCCAACTGAAACGCAGCCCGACGGCATGTGCACATCAATGATATACCAGAGGTGTTGTCCCTTATCGCCGTACCTTCAAAGTCATGAACTATTGCACTGAGGCTTATGAAAATCGCAGTATATCAACGAAGAAGCTATTTGCAAGAGAAGTCAGTAAATATGTACATTACATTGAGTTAGGCTTCCTCACAAATGGCATACATAGGTTTTTTTTGTTGTCATTTCCACACCATCACATTTGCTAGTCTAAACATTACCATGTTGGCAAAATCTACATAAAGTAAAACAAAAAAATCCCCTATACTCTCTGCCTTTTTGTCCAAGCTGATGAGGTGATATGTGAGGTTATTTCATCAGCTATCATTTATGTTTGAGAGTAGGTAGTGTATTAGTGGAGATAACATATTTTTAGTGTGCCAGTCCTTAACACGGTCCCAAGCAAGCCCAGTGTTTAGACTAAGCGTCTGAGGTAAATTTTCTTTCAGCTCCAGAAGAGGCCAGAATCAGAGACGTCCCTCAGCAGACTGACAGGACTCGTAAATCCACTTGTGCCGACGTTAAAGGTTTTCTTTCACACAGTCCATCCAAACCTCTGGTGGAGGCATCGCAGTGCTGGAGCCGAGCAGCCGCTCCAAAAGTCGATTCCGTTTGACGACGCTTACCTAGAAAATGGAGAGGAAGTGGATGAGCAAACACAAACCCTGCGACCTACAGTAAATACAACTGCCTGTATATACACTGCCTGTCAGTCACCCAGCACTCCTAAATGCAAATTTGAGAAGATTTTCTCTGGAAGTCAGGCAAATTGGAGATGCTAAATTGCTCCTTAGCACTGGTCACTGGTCTGTGTGTAAGTGTGTGATGGACTGGAACCCTCCCCCCTCCCCCCACCATGATTCTGATTAGCACAGGCAGCCTAGATAATAAATGGATGGAATTCAACCATCATCATTAGGTAAAGTGGCCACTTTGGAGTGAATCTCTGCTTTTAACCCATTCACAAATGGCAACCGTGTAGCAGTGCCTGGGAAGCAGTGTGTGGGCACGGTACCTTGTTCAAGAGTACCTCAGTGGTGCCACTAGCATTCCTGGGAATCGAACCCACAACCGTCTGATCGCAGGGGCAACACGTCACTGAGCTGAATTTTTCAAAATTTGACAGGCCCTTATATGTTCCAGTTCAAAGTGTGTCCAGCATAAATCAGGTCAGGTTTTAATAATTTTATCAGAATCAAAACGCAAACTCTAAAAAATGTCAAAAAAGGCCCCAAACGGTAGGAAGGCAGTGTATACAGTAGCGTAGCACACGGGGGTTGGGGGGGATTTAACACGCCCGATTTTTTAAAAATGTGATTCCACCCCCCCCCCCACTTTTGTCAGATTATATTGTATTAAATTGATTAAATTGTATTTATATCCTGACGTCCCCATCTCAGAACCCCCCACTTTTGGAAAGCTTATTTCGCCGCTGAGTGTATATATAAAGAGTTGTTTAATAGAGCAGAACACTTGATATGGATTGCATTAGTGTCCCAAGAGATGAATCATATGAGAACTTGGCAAAAGTGAGAGGGCTCACCTAGTCATGATACTACACAGCGGCAGTTCATGCAGTCCTGGCCGTTGTCGTCTGGTGGATTCAGTTTCCTCAATTTGTGCTGCCTGATTTCTCGGACCAGTGTGTAGAAAGCATCCTCCACTCCCTAAAAAAGAAAACCAGTCCTCATTAGCACTTCGCAGCCGTCACTTCGCCACTGGCCTGACATTATTACTTGTGTGACTGTGTCTTCTAACACTTCTTCTTAAATTTTACTATTATTTTTATTGCAGATGGATTTTGTCCTTAACGTCCCTCATAGTGTGTGTGTATACACATTTTTGATTGGTTGAGCAGGGACCAAGTACAAAATAAATAAATTTTTGTGGT
Source organism: Ladigesia roloffi (assembly GCA_037577295.1). NCBI lineage: Eukaryota > Metazoa > Chordata > Actinopteri > Characiformes > Alestidae > Ladigesia > Ladigesia roloffi. Next base: position 18,700,305 of record JBBKCR010000038.1, read on the forward strand.
CAAGTCACCTAAAGGGATGGTCAGGTCCCCTTTAAACTGTATGTCAGACATGTTAATGGTAAGGAGACTGGAATAGGAGAAAAAAAATCACAAGCAGAGGAAAAACTTTTTTATTGCCCCTAAAACCAATGTTCATGTTTTCAAATACTGGTTCTACAGTAACCACACAATCACGAGTAGAGCTTTTTTTTTGCGGAAATGCTTCTATTTATAATTATTATGATAAAGGTATTACCCCATGCTCATTTGAATGTGTTTTATTCTGAATGTATAGTAAAGGAAATGATCCTCACCTGTCTTGTCTTGGCAGAGGTTTCGATGTAAGGGATGCCATAACTACGAGCCAGTTCCTGCGCTTGCCTTGTGTCCACTGTACGTGCTGGCAGGTCACATTTATTACCAACAAGTACCATGGGCACGTCGTCAGAATCTTTAACTCTTTTGATCTGTTCCCTGTAAATCCACCACAAAAAATCAAGCAAAGAACAGCGACAGGCCAGTCCGGCACACATTTGAACAACAAAAAAAGAACCAGTGAGGTGAGCACTGACCTGTACTGATGGATATCTTCGAAGGACTTAGTGTTGTTGATGGCAAAAACACAGAGGAAACCTTCTCCTGTCCTCATATACTGGTCCCTCATGGCGCTGTACTCCTCCTGTCCAGCTGTGTCCAGGATGTCCAGCAAACACGTCTCCCCATCGATCACCACCTGCTTTCTATAGGAGTCCTGAGGGAAGAAAAACACCCAGATTCACAGAATGCGGGAACTGCTGTGGCTATTTAATATAGTAGCAGCATCCTCACACATCTAGCAGCTCTCCTAGGACCAAGATCTCTTATCTTATTCCCCCCTGAAGGCCACCAAAAACATTTTTCCATATTGAATGTGTTCCGTGCTCAGTCCTTGTCCTGTTCATGTTTAACTCAGATTGCTCAAATATCTGACGGCGTTTGCTCAGGTTTGGAGTCTATCTGAGGGGCGTTAGCTGATGATGGAGCAATGCACTTGCATGTACACACATACACACACACACACACGAACAGTTACAAGTCACAGTTAAGCTAAAGTGATTGAAAAGAAGAAGAAAGAGAAGAAGACAAAGAAAATAATGGGAATTTCTTGAGTAGTTAGAGTGATGAAATGATCACTGCAGGCATTTGCAGATGCCAGGTAAGAGTCCTTGCTGCTAAAAAAGTTAAACATCGATGCTGAAGCTCTGCTGCAGCACTGTGTGTGTGAAGCTCTGATTAAAGTAGATGCTGAACCATTTAGCATTAAGTCATTAAACTATTAGCTTCAGCAATCTCTGATATTAAAAATGGGAATTTTAGAGAACACACAACCCACAACTTGATCCGTTTTTTCTGTTTTGAAAACTCACAATTCCCTTTTTTGTCCCTGACTGGCAAATATAACTATAAAATATCAGTGATTGTAAAATATTAATATTCTATTTAGATTTTTTCGATACATATTGTCCCAATTGCTCTTCATAATATATTATAATAACATAATGTCTTTAATGTGCGAATAAACTTACATTTTACGTTTAAATCTTACCTCAATAGTCGGGTCATACTCATCTACGAAGTGGTTCTGTATCAGTTGAATAGTGAGCGCACTTTTCCCCACACCACCAGCACCAACCACCACCAGCTTGTACTCCGTCATCCTCACGGCCTTTGTCGAAAACACTTAAAAATAAAGAATAGGAGGCAGGACAATACTTATTCCACACAGGTCAAACTACATCACCCAACCAAACTTGACAATCCAGGAGTTCCTACATCGCCAGGCGGAGGTGAGTCGACGCAGGTTCTATTTATGTCAGTAAAAAGTGATGACGGAATACCAGGCGTCTGCGAGTTACAGCACGCTCCACCTTTCTGCAACCAACTCTTCCTGAACAGTGCATAACAACCAATCACCTTGCCTTTTGTTGCCATGACAAATGAGGCAACCTTTTGTGTAGTGACGTACATGTAAAAGAGAAAAAAAGCAGCTTTTCTTTGGCTGAAAAGCGGAACTCTCCTGCAGCCAGTGACTGGGTTTTCCCTGTCAAACCCTGCCAGAGCCGCCTCGCTGCCAGACCAGGCCGGTCTGTCCCAAGGAAACTGCCACAATGAGAACCAGCCATGTCACAAAATTAGTTCAATTGTGTAGAAATAATTGCAATATCTCTACATTTTATCAGTTCTAAGACCACTGGTTCGATTTCCCTTGATGATTAAAGGGCAATTCCTCCAAAAGTTAGAGATTTGTGGTCATTCAGGGCAGGGGAAATCTGTACAGAAAATTACAGACATATTTTACAGTGGTTTCAATTGGAAAAAAAGGTCACAATGCCTACCATGCAACTATAACCATTTTATTTGATTTCCAAAGCAAACGTTGAGCCCGCACTCATCTCAGTTTAGATGCCTGTTTTTATAAATTGGACCAGGGTGGATCAGAATTTTGCCAACACTCAGCATAAGGTAAAGCGTACATTAGGCCAACACCCTTATCCAGCAACTTACAGTCATTAGTTACAGAGATGGCCCCCCTAGGGCAACTGAGGGTTAATGGTAGAAAGACACAATGATAGAAAATGGGGGTTTGAACCTGCAAATGGGTTCACAAGCAAGTGTTTTGGCCACTAGACTACTTTCAACCATTTGTGTAAATTTCTGCCAAGTTCCTCAAAACTATTCAACAACATTGTCTTTGCACATAAAGTAACAACATTTTAACAGTTTCATGTCGCAACTTTAGGGGGTGGAGCTTTTAGGGGAATTAAGCTCTTCTGCTTTAGTTCACCACCACTGTGACCAAATCTAAGTTGTCTAGAATACATAATGTGACTACAATGCATAATTCACAAAAACATTAGTCTTTTGTGACTTTGTTTACATATTAGGAATTTAATTCCACTGAAGTGGCATCTATAACAAGAGACTGAATATTTTAAGTAATTAATGGGAGGCAGAATCCTATAACATCTTTGTTGGATATACGGGTTTGCATGAACCAGTAATTACAATTATTTTTCGTCTGAATGCCCTCAAATGTGAAGCAATTATCCTTTTTGAGGTCCACCTGGCTCAGCTCGGCTCTTTCAGGTCGTAAGATCTTTCCATCAAAACACTACATATCTACAGTTATTTTTACCAATTGCAATATGTTACAATTATTTTGTAACTTACTGCCAGGTTTTAGTTATAGCTGACCCAGAGAGTTTCCCCTTATTTCTCGACTGACCACTAGAATTTAAAGTCATTTCTTGCCTGTCTGCTAGGTTTCTGTTAATTGGGTTCATTTTCATAATATGATTTTAATTCATTTATTTAATGATTTTTTTTTTTTGTATTTGACCACAAGGTTTAACAGTTATTTCTAAATAGATTCCTCTATTTTACATTGATTTTGTAAAAGACTGCTTAGTTTTGTTATATCATAACTGTCTACTACATTTTAACATTACCTCTCAACTGATCACAAGATTTCACCATAATTTACCCTTAACTGACCCCTACATTTTACATTTACTTCTTCACACACTACAAGATTTTAGAGTTCTTTTTATACTGACTACTACATTTGAGTTACTTCTTAAATTACACTTTTGGTTATACGCTTATTTCTCAACTGACTGTTATGTTTTATGGTTATTTTTTTAATAACACCACTACATTTCAAACTTATTTAGTAACTGACTGATTTCACAGTTGGTTTCACAGTTGGTTCTTACTTGACCATTAGATTTTACAACTACTTTTTAACTGACCACTACATTTTATAATTATTTAGGAATCCATCATTAGGTTTTACAGTTAAATCATAATTCACATCTATGTTTTAGTTATTTCTTACCTGACTACTACATTTACCAGTTGTATCTCGACAGAGCATTACATTTTCAATGTATCTACAACTAGCAATTCTTTATAACTATTCCATAACTATTAGTTTTTACTGTCATTTCTCAACAGAGCACTATATTTTACAGTTTCTTCTAAAAAAGCATGACATCATACAGTTATTTAGTAACTAACCACTAGACTTTACCGTTATTTCATAAATGACAACAAGATTTTTCCATTATTTCTCAACTGACCTGAAGATTTTACTGTTATTTCTCTAAACAGCACTACATTTTACAGTTACTTCCAAACTGATCACTACAATTTACAGTTACATAGTAACTAACCACTAGGCTATAACTGACCAATAGATTTTGCAATTGTTTTTCAATAGGCCATTAGATTTTACTGTTATTTCTCAACAGAGCACTACATTTTAGCTACTTCTAAACTGACCACTACATTTTAAAGTTGTTTCCCTTCTGATCACTAGATTTGACAGCTATTTCTTAATTTGCCACTACATGTTGCAGTTATTTCTTATTTGACCACTGCTTACTTAACAAAGGAAGTTGACTGGGTGGATGGAGGGATTAATGATTGCATGAATAAATGAATTCACCAGTATTTATTTATAATAAAAGAAAGTGACATCAGAGAGGTGGAGATGAGAGAAGGGTTCATGCCGCACACAGTTAAAGGCAATCAGCAGTTCTGGCACCTTCTCTTGCACAACAGTGCTGAACCTAGTGTTTATGTATTTATATATTTATTTCTGGCGGGGCGTTCCCCTCCAGTGGTGGAGCTCTGGTAGCTCTCAGGGCAGAGTGGGCAGCAGGAGGGACTCTGGAAGGCTGAGGGTGTACAGGACAGGGCAGAGCAGACCTAAAAGCCCTATGTACTCTCTGTGAAACAGAAGACTGCACCCCCCACCCCCCCTTACTTGTGCAGTCGAGCCTATTGGGCAGCCTCCAGGGCTCCAGGCTGCAATGCAATGCAATGCATGACATCACTCTTATTGATCCCTCTGCTGGACGAGTGTAAACAACGTGGAGGGTCCACTGCAGCCCCCAGTTTCAAATCCTGACCACTGAATTACATACACAAACATGATCAAAAATGAAACAAGGTCTGATGCGTGAGCATCCTGTTTGGAAGCTGTTAAATTGAAATCCAAATGCATGGAACAAATATAATAATAAACAATTATAATAATAATACTAAACAGAAATACAACAAAACAGCTGGTGCAGCAGGCTAACTTGCAGGCTGTATTCAACCCAAAAACGGACAGCAGATAGGAAACAGTAAGGAGAAAAACAGTGATTTGGAATTTTTTTAAGGTTCCTGTTTAAATATATACTTAAAAGCAACCAGAATAAAGAGTTGATCATGCACAAACGTCAGGAACATTGCATTTTGAAGCAAAAGTGGAGTACTTACAAAATACACTGCTGCTTGTTTTGGCTTTTACCCTCGTCGAGCACAGAAGGAATGATGATTTAAAATTTTAAGGTCAATCGAAGGCCTGAGACGAGTCAATAACGAGTCGATATGTGTCTAAACATCATCCCGATCGAAAAAAAATGAAGATTATATCCTCTTCTTTACGAGATCTCAAATGATTTGAAGCAACCAGCTCGGTCTCTGACCGCCAGGCAACCAAATCGGGTGTATTTTTCTTTTCCACACCCGTATTCCGTAAAAGCCCGCCCTCTTGCCGTCTTATTGGCTTCTACTCTCCGCAAACGGCTATCTGATTGGTGAGCTGTTTTTGAGTGCTGATTTCAAGCCAATTGTAGCGTGATAAAGGTGGGACTTAAGCATGACGCAGGCAAGTAGAGGAGCTGCTGCAGCCCACACCCAAACCCTTACAACTTCAGCACATGCATTCAAACCTCAACAAAACGACACATTTCAATATGAAAGGACGACTTTATTCTGCTTTAAACGCAAGCATGAAGGCCATTTAACATTAAACAAACATAACGTGGTGTAGCAAACAAGGTCTTTTATCAAGCAAGGCTGCCTATATGAAAAAAAAAAATATATATATACATATATAATGGCCCTGGAAATCAGAGTACAAAGCACATGCAATAAGCTCACATGCACCACCCATCTAGAGGTCATGAAGAGGCCAAAGTGAGAGCATCGACTTTATTTCATACCTCACAGCTTTATTCACTTGAAAATGATATATTTAGAATAAATATGTAATAATAGACACGAATGTTTAGCTAATTCCACAAAATGTGACATAAAAGTGGGTCTGATTTGATGGAACACTGGTGAAATTGTTGGGCACATACTACAGCATTGTACACATTTTATGTTTATTATTGTGGTGTGTGCGTGCGTGTGTTTGTGTGTGTGTGTGTGTGTTTTAATAAGGAATTTTACCATTACCATTCATTCAAATTTACCTAGCTGAAAATTCTACAATCCTCCAGTAGAGGGCAGGAGTCTGCAGGGTATAGACATGCAACAGGAAACAGCTCTGTTTGGGCCATTAGGTTGCTATTTACATTCAGTTTCCCTTGCTGCAGTTTCGGGCTCTCCTTTTCCAACCTGATGCCAAATAACAGTTTCACTGTCTCTAACCTAATCTTAATATTGTTTTTATTACTTCAATCTGGACATTTTTGGATTTTCTCTACTCTGACTCTCTCTGCTTGTTGAATCAGGTGTGCTAGATGAGGAAAATCACAATGTTTACTTAGCGTGGGACACCCCAGGACTGGACTTAGAACCCCCTACAATAACAACCACCACTGGGCCTTTTAAAAATTTTCAATCCCAGATAATGGATTCCCAGGTGGGTTGTTGCATCCGAATGGTAAAAAGACTACCACCAAAAAAAAAAACCCACTGGGTTTTTTGATGTTACGTAACCTAAGATCACTTCTATATCCATTAACTTACACTTCATTTGAGGTTCAAAACGAATCAAAGTCCATGGAAAACAAACAGCCCGGTAATTTTCAAATGGGCAATTCTGTTTGCAGTCATAGTCGTTGGTTCTGGAATGAGAAACATGTTCAAACTTTGCTATCATGCTGCGAATTCTGATTTAAAAGACAGGAAATGTTGTAAAATTGCACATTTAAACTGAAAATTGACTATACAATACCGTAAGGTATGTATATTTTTGGCTATAGATTATCACTGATTACTCCAGTTAAGATTTGTGTGGTAAGATCAGTCAGAGTGGACAGCTGTGGTCAGTGAGAAAAGTGAGAGGTAAAGTGGGAGGGGGTGTGGGATTTAGAGTTAAACTGCCTTTCTCTGAGTCAATAATCCTTCCTCTCCATGTCTCCTTTTCTTCTGTAAGACTGCCCGATTGTCACATGGTCTTTTGTGTGTCCACCATGTGAGCTTTCCATTGGCTGGTCTGCTTGAAAAAAGCATCCGTAACCAAGGTAACCCAGAGCGGCAGCTCCACTTCACTTGTCTGCAGAGGCCTTGGAGAAGTCGCATTGATCCATTTCTACAGTCCGTCTGCCTTTTCTGTCCTTTTTTCTTCACTTTTCTGCTACGTGGACGTCAGCGGTTTCACAAAGGTGAGTCCATCCTCACTAGACTGCTTTTCCCAAGGACACCCTTGGTCTCGTGCTGTCTGCTCCTCATGCAGAGTGCTGTCCTCACAAATGGCACGCGACTCTCTCTTAAAGAAACGTGATGCAGAACAAACTGGTTCAGCTTTTGACCTAAACTTTCATCGTATCACACATTTTCCTTGCTTAGAAAAGTAAAATGCAAAACAACATCGAACTTAAAATAGTAAGAGTTGGATTTCAGACAATAACAATTTTTGGTCTATGAGGAACCTTTTGATTGGCATGCAAAATTATATTTGACATTTAATTACTACATCGAATCCTGACATAAATGTTATTATTGCAAATCCAATTCCTTATTACATTGTAATAACTCAGCTCTTACAGGAGAAAAGTGTATTGTTATGTGTAAAGTTTAAAATCCATCATATCGGTTATGACGGAACTGTAAAAATGACATGTTTCATCACAATTTAATTTCACTAACAAGAAGTGCATTCAGGCCCAGTTAGAATGTTCAGATGGGTTGTGCTGTTTGTAGTCATAGTTGTTTGGCTCTGGATTTAGAAACAGGTCCTATCATGCTGCGCAATCTGATTTAAAAGTCAGAAAATGTTGTAAAATTGCACATTTAAACTTAAAATGAACTATAAAAAACTGTAAGGTACATACATTTTTGACAATCGATCACTGATTACTCCAGTAAGGATTTGTGTAGTCACCTAAATTAGAACAACAACAACAACAAAAAAACAATTAGAACAAAAAAATGTGTCAAGCCCATTAGGAGCAAAACAATAGAAGTCTTTTGATGTAGTGCTGCTATAAACAGGTGTTGGTTAGTCTAATTTTGTAGTCATTACAGATTAAATTCTATTCACCCTGCCAAAATGCTTTCTATATAGGACCAAAACAATTTTTGATCTCATACATAATTTGACCCGTTTTTGGTGCTTTATTGTTCTATAAAACCAATTTTTAGGACCACAGACCTCGATTGCCTCTCACAAACGTGTTATAAGAGGAAAAGAACCACACAACTCATTTAAAAATGGTCCTCTGAGTTGTCCCGTTGATAAAAATTAAACCTCAAAATGATAAAAGTTAGACCTCAAATAGAGATGTTACATTTGCTTGGTGTGTTTTCCACATCAGGACCTTTACAGATATGTGTGGTATTCTTGTCTTGTGAATGTGACTTTATTTATGGCTTCACTGATGCCTGTGAGACAAGTGCAAGATGTTCTATTGTAGATATGAATGGCAGAAGGCATGTCAGACAAAAGGCTTTGGCTGTGTAATGGAAATCAGGGACAAATGGGTCGGTCATTTCTGAAGGTGTACGTATTGATACGGAGGACCTGACCGTTTAACGACCCTCTGGAGAAGCAGCTCTTTGTAGAAGGTCATATCTGAGACTGTCCTAGCTTTAAAAAAGGTGTTTATATTTACACGGGTGCTCAAATGTGTTGTGATGTCTTTTTGCTTTTACCTCTGTGAAGCTGTAATGGCCTTTTTTGTGTTGGTCTTCAAAACGTGGGGAGTGGGAGTTGACTCAAGGACTTTTTTTGCTTAATGCATAATGTGGGTTGTCAGAGTGTGTGGGTACTGCTGACATTTGTTGTTCGCTGAAGTGTAAATGAATCTGTTTATTAAAGGGCTAAGGAATCATTTTATGTAGTTTTGGTAAAATGCTGATTTCAGCTGCTGGTCCATTTCACTTGAATAAGAGCAGCCTATCTTTTCTTCATTCAACCATCTGTGATCAGGCAGATATACTTTAACACACAAAGACACACACACACAAATGAATCGCAGTCAACCAGCTCACACAGTGTTGACAGTTAATACTGTCATGAACCAACTACATATAAATATACAGTAACTTTTCATTAAGGTTCTTTTATACTGAGTGTCTAAATTATCAAACACTATTAAATACTATGACCCACTGTCTCTTTTAAAACATTGTTTCGAGACAATTTTGTAACGTCAATCAATGGGCCGGAGCTGAAAGTTTCTATTATTTAAATCAATAGATTTAGATTGATTGTTTTGCATGGCAATCAGATTGACTTGTTCAGAGCTGGCAGGTCTCAGATGCTACCCGGTCTATCTAAGGAGGCAATTTTTAATTAGCCACAGTTTGTAGTGGAACTGGCCTCCTCTCGTGTAGTATTTCCACACAGAAGAATGTTGTGGTTTATTGACTTTCCTCCTGCCTGCACACCACTGGTTGTTCTGCTGCTGTACTTCAGACATTGTCATTCTCTCCACAGGACCCCTTTTTTATTAGGTTTATTATTAGTCTATTGTTAATGTTATTATTTATTATTAGTCTGAGCAATTCCATGTGCTGTCTTAGTATTGTAACAGCTGAAGTAAGAACATTCAATTATTGACCAGACATGATTCTACATGGTAGAAAGATAGAAAAATAAAAATGATAAATAGCGCCTCATTTGTCATTGTCTCAATAAAACAGCTTTTGCTTTAAAATGTGTTATTAATTTTAATGTAGAAACTGATTGTCTTAAGACATGCAATAACTAAAAAAAAGTACGTGATAGACCCACTTGGCGAATGTGTGTAATCATTTGTGAATCTTTTCTTGCAAAGAGTTGAGAGAGACTGTGAGAGAGCGAGAGAAAGAGAGAGAGAAATAGAGAGAGAGAGAGAGAGAGAGAAATATAGAGAGAGAGCATTCTTTGTGGCTCTTACCTGTGGGAGGGGTGGAGCATGGGAAGGCTGGGGTATGTGCCAGCATAGCATAGTAGTGAAGAGGCAGAGAGAGGGAGGGAGAGAGAGAGAGCTGGGGGAGTCATATTCATTTAGAAGTGCGCCATTGCTCTGCACTTTCCACTTGGAAACACCTGTTGGACTCTATTAGAACACACTGACTTCTTTTTTTAATAACTTTCGGACCACTGCGGAAACCTGTCGGCCCTTTTTTCTAGTCTGCTTTGCTCAGTATGGTGAGAGGAAAGCTTGACGCCGGGACAAGAGGATTCAGCGCAAAGGTAAACACAGCCTTCTGTGAGAGAGCAGCAGGTTTATCTTGTTCTTCCACAGGGTCAGTAAGGCGTACCTGATTTTCCATCGGTATTCGTGTCTGCTCTAGGCTTTTGCCAGAGTCAAAAAAGTAATGTGAAGAGTAGAAATGGGGTCATGTGCTAGAATAATACAAATAAATAATAGAAGAACTTATTAGAAATATGTTGGAAGTGTTTATTCACAGTGTTTTAAAGCTTATGAGCTCATAATTAAAATGAATATAATTGGGGTATATTAACAGCGACATATCCTTCAGTATGAGAATAGACTGATTACCTGGTTTCTGTAGGTTCAGCCATACCAAGCGTGCATTTATTGGTCCGTCACATCACAAAAAATTTACTGTATGTTTCTCTTGAGGTTCTGACTTTTACTCCCTTGGACTAAGTACTCTCCCTTACTATGTGTCATATATATTATATGTAATATTGCCATGCAAGTCACTTTGTCTGACTCTACATTGGCTAACATATGTTTGTTTTGAGCGTTTCTCTGAGCAAAACTTGGCTCAATCACCTTAATCGAACAAGTTTGAATGTGGAATCAAAGAAGGGATGTGGAATCATAATGGAAATTTTGTAGAAAAGTTGTCTGAGATCTGACAAATTCCAAAAAAATGCATATAATTACCAGCCGGACAAAACTGAACACACAATGAGGGTTTTGCCAGGCACCTGTTCTTGTTCTGCAGGGTGTAAGTAGAAGAAGCTTTTCTCTGTATCTCTCAGCACTTGATGATGAGCTGCTATTTCCTCATTGAAACTGTGAATTTGAGTATCGGCTAAACTGATGTAGACCAAGATAAAACAGTTTGTTTATAAAGCTGAACATGCAGGAATTTGGAAAAGCCGGTCAGAAAAATCTTTAACGCTTCAGTGAACACTGAGTCATTCAACACGGAGCCATTCATTTACACATAGGCTCGCTTAGAAAGGCCGGGTAGAAAAAGTCCGCCGGTCTAACTCTAGTCCATCTTGTGGCACTTTATTTGGATATGCAAACTAAAGTAGCCCGTGTCATCTACACCAGTTCATAACCTTCTTGAGTCATCAGCATAAGGTTTAAGTTTGTGTAAACTTCTGATGAAGAGAAAACGGACTGACAGAAAAGTGAATAATGTTCTCTGGGTAAAGAATGCATTTCGGATACAGTGTATTCCAATGGTCGAACGTAAGTCATTAAATGTGTCATCACAGATTCAGAATAGGTGGTATTAATGAAATTATACTGCAGAAATAATCAGTTTGGAAGAATTGAATGTAATAACCCACATGAATTTGGTCGAAAAGGTATTCCATGGTCATCGACAATTGCTGGAAACATTATGCGAAAAATATACTGGGCTATTAACTACAGAAAATTCCCAGAAACTGTGTGGGTACATTGAACATGATATCTGACCATAATAAAAACTGTGACAAACTCTACTAGTGATACACCCTTCAAAAAAGGTGCTACAATCCTTGGAATTATGCCATGTAAGAAGCATTTTGTTCCCATCCAAATTAATGGTGGTTCTTAGAAGCTATATTTTTGTAACAGAGATCTGAGTGTGTAGAAATATACAGAAAATATATAGCAACACAAGGATCTCCGCCAGTTTTAGGTTCCTCCCAGAAGTTCTCCATTAAAGGGACCTTTAGGGAACCAGAATAGTTCTCCAAAGGTACTTAATCCAAAGAACCATTTTAGGAAACTACATTTAAGAATACAGGGATTATACTGGGCATTTGTTTGGGGTAAATTGTTAGAAATGAACAGGAACAGTAAATTAACAGGACCATTAAAGTATGAAAAATCCTGCTCAAATATCAATTAAACATTTTTTTTTTCATGAAGTTGGTCAAAAATCATTCCCAAATCATGGTATAACTTTTTTACATTTAATCACATATGTGTAATACAGTGTAAATGTAACATGGACTGTAGCAAATAGTCAGGAGAAATTTAAAACTGGATGTAACTAAAACAAAAATTATAACACATTGACATTCAGAGTGCTTCAAGAAGCTTAGAGCTTTCTCTAGAAATGTGTCTTCTGACTGGATCGCTGAAAAAGTGGGAACATGAAAGGCTGAATTATAATGTAGAGCAGACTGTCAGAAATGCAGTCAGGATGTCAATTCAAAACCTAAATGCAATTATGACATGAACACGCAGCTTCCTTCCGCAGTTTAGTCTGAAAAAGCCTTCCATGAACTCCTGTACAGGAAGACACAGCTTGATCCACCTGAAGCGCCGCATGCCATTGGCATCATGCTCGGCTTGCAATCATTGTTTACCTCCATACTTTAGCGAACTCATATGAGAAGGAGAAAGAGTGCACTCCTCCCTTTGCACACAATGGGGAACTCTAAAATATGCTGTAAGACTGAAGCAGGCCAGTTTCACCCCTTTAACCAGACATGTGAAACCTAATGCCTGTGTGAGAAGCCACTGAACCAAGTTCAGACTGGTTCAGGTTTCCTGTGGAATCCAGACAGTTTGAAAAGTTTAAACTTCCCCATTCAAAATCACTCAAAATTTTAAACTAGATACAGTAGTTCCACTATAATCTTACTAAAAACTAGTTAACTCTGTACACCATTAGCACTCTGACTAGTCCGCAGCAACACAGCCCTTTAAAAAGAAAGGCACAATGTGTTCTGACACCTTTCTATTGTAGCCAGCATGTACTTTTTCAGCAGTTTGCACTACATTAGCTCTTAAGATAAGATAACCCTTTATTAGTTTCAAGGGTGGGGAATTTGTATAGCTATTGCAACAAAGTTGACAGCACAAGAATCAGAGTAAAAACAACTCAGTATAACAGTACAACATACAATAAAAAACAATACAAATTATGCGTTTGCAAGTATGTATATGGATATACATATACAGTCGTCATATACATAAATATTCATATAAATACACACAAACATCTAATATTTGGTATAGCATACATTGTATATGTATATGTATACAATATTGGTCAAATTGTTTTTTATTTTTTTTATCGAAATTCAAGCGGTTCAATGTCTCATTGTTTATTCTGCACAAAGTTCTTCCCAAATGTGTTACAGAAGTTCCCATAAGTGTGTGACACATATAGGCTGCTTTGCTTTCACTCGAGTTCAGTCCAGTTCATCCTAAAGCAGCTGAATGAGTTTTAAGAGACTTCTGGCCACTCCATGTTCTCCAGATCACCATCTTGTTCTGTTTTCTAAGGTAGTTCTGGCAGAGCTTGGACTTATGTTTTTGGACCAACTGCATGGGGTACAGCATGGGACTACCTAATTATTTGCCACTTCTGTGTAACCTTATTATTTTTAAACCTCTCGCAGTTCCTTTGAACAATTTTATGCTATTCATTGGACTTGAATTTTTTAAATCTCAGTGTAAAAATGGCTTAAAACACTGGAGTATTTGTTGGTATATTTTGGGTTTAGGGGGGTGGGGCGTTTATGCATTGGCCCTTGGGCGCCCTGTAAATTTTTCTTGGACTACTTTTGGCTCAGTCTCATTTTAAGTCAAGTCAAGTAGTTTTATTGTCATTTCTACCATACACACAGTACATAGTAAAAACTAAACAACGTTCTTGCAGGACCATGGTGCAACACAAGAGCAGAACAGAACACAACAGAACAGAAACGGAATGAGTGCAAACAGGCTAAAGCACAAGAGAAACAATACAACTTAACAAGACAAGACAACGTTCAGTGCAAAATGAATGGCTACATTCAGGGCAAATACAGTATTGACTAGTACTATATTCAAGCAGCACAGATGTGCAAAGGATGCAGAAAAAGAGTTTACATTTAAAAAAATGCAGGGTATCAATAAATATGTGCAATGTGGACAGCAATAATTTAAAACAGAATATATAGAATAAATAAAAGTGTATAAAGAAAAGTGTCTGAGGTGGTAGGGTGAGGGAGGGGAGGGGGTGATTGGTGGTGTATGTGTATGTGTTTTTATGATTCAGTTCTGGTTGAGGAGTCTGATGGCCTGAGGAAAGAAACTGTTTCCCATTCTGGTAGTGGAGGCCCGTATACTACGGACCCTTTTTCCAGATGGGAGGAGGGAAAAGAGTGTGAGTGTGGTCGTCCACAATGCTGGTGGCTTTGCGGATGCAGTGTGTGGTGTAAATGTCTGTGACAGAGGGAAGAGAGACTCCAATGATCTTCTCAGCTGTTCTCACAACCCTCTGCAGGTCTTGCGATCTGAAACATTGCAATTCCCATACCAGGCTGTGATGCAGCTGCAGAGAATACTCTCTATGGTCCCTTTTTTTGTCTAGCCATCACAGTTTGGTTCTTGTCAAAGCTGCTCAGATCCCTATTTCAGTCTATACATGTACCTTCACACACATTTATCCAGTGACCCCTGTTTGTCATTAGACAAGTAATCATGCTAAAAGGCCACAAACAACCTGATTTTACTATTCCATTATTTCCCACTGTTTATGCTGACGAGTTTCCTTCCTGGAGCTGATAAAATTTCCATGTTGACAGTCCAACATGGGAAAATGTGCGAGCATATTATCTCAAGCGGTGGGTCGGGTTACACCAGTTCTAATGACAGAAACACACACAAAAAGGAACGCACGTTTTGACCACTTGGTACTTCATTACATAACCGCCACCACAAACACGCAATGTATCACGTTACGACCTTATTGAAGACCAGATGAATTCAAAGTCATCTAAATCTTTGATGCCCCCATTCATGAAAGCAGTCTCAGGTGAAGCATGTAAAACTGGCAGCACAGAACGGCTTCTTTCTCTGGGGCTCTGCTCCCAGGCTGCTGCTGCAGAGGGTACATCTGAGGGCCTAATTTAGAAGAGGAGCTGGGAGAACAGATGTGTCTTTTGTGAGGGATGTTCACCCACAGGATCTAATCTACTGCAGCTCCGCTGAGTCAGACACTGGGTGTGTAATTACACACACATCCTGTCTGCAGAGTGCACACTAACCAGGCTTTAATAAAACTTTCAGTCTCCACTCAGCTAAATGATAAGTAGTAACATGAAGGACCGCTTGGCCATTTTAGAGACGGTACCCATTACGGGTATATGGTTGATACAAGAATGTGAATACAATGCTTATATTCACTGACACAAACACAACCTTTCTAATACTTTGACAATTCTAGCCTGAAATAGTACAGAATTAGTCATAGCATAAATTAACAGGAAGCAAGGTAAAGTAGGTCACATTAGAATAACAGTGTGAACTTAGTGTGAAACTGTGGGGGAGGGTTTTTTTATCTAAGGAAATACTAAAGCTAAAAAAACTCAAATTAGACTGACATCACTATTAGCTGGTAGTTGATCTTGCAGTTTCAATACTAAAAAAAACAACATGGCATCGTGCCATATCTGCAAGCTCACGCACCAACATTTTTGTGCAGCAGGGGTCAAGTAAAACAGGAGCAATATTCATGTAAACTAAACTTAATATAACATTCCGGACACTCATCAAGAGAGAAAGTGTAATCATGTTCCAGAGAAAACCAGACATAGTGTTAAAAGCTTTGCTCAAGGCAACCTGAAACATTAGCATAACCAGGAGAATGCTAATGTGCTAACCCAAGCAGAAATTTGAATCTTTATTTCCTGTGTAAGCCACTGTAACATAAACCACCGTTTAGGTTTAGCCCCTCTTTGACATACTACACAGATCATTACTGAACAACTGCAATTCTGATTCTCACCTTGTAGATGCTTTGGATAGTGTACAGGGGTTAGCATGAGCATTGGGACTGTTCGGCAGCTACCCTACTCTACCAAACACTGTGAAACACAATGTGATAAACTCTGCGTTAATTTAACCCTGAAAATATTGCAAACATTTTAATATGAATTAAGTGGCCATTAATTTGTAAACCAATCCCTTAATTTTACCCTAAAAGTAGATTTAAGGTATGAGTACAAAACCCCTTAGGCCTAAACATATAGCATTTTTTTTCAGGAGGTTCAGTTATTGAAGGGGCAAAATGTAAAAAGTAGGGGTGGAAAGTCAGTAGTTTTACCCCTTAATCAGAATTAATCTGTGCACTTTTACCTTTAATTTTCCTTAATTTCATGGAAATTAAGGTAAAAATTAAGGTAATTTTAAGGGGTAAAATTAAGGGGGTTCATTTCGAAGTGCAATGGGAACAATTTCAGTAATATGTGCTAAAGTAGCTCAAGACTTTGCATTCAAGAGATGCTCTGACCCAGCCATATATCCCATACAAATATTGTCAAAGTTGTCCAGGTCTGTATGTTCACCAATGTTTTGTTCTTGACCACAATCAAGCAACAGACATGTTTTCATTTATTCTATCTTAAAATGACTGAAGAACCAGTTTATTTAGTAAAGCTTGAGATGGCACTGATCCAGTGCCAAGTGCCATCAGGGATGATGCTGGATCAGAAAGAACTAATATCTAAGATCCTGTGACAAATCTAGCCTGAAATGTCATAGGATTCACTACGAAACCAAACCCCTTAATTTAACATTATTTTTTACCTTAATTTCCAGGAAAGTAAGGAAAATTCAGTGGAAATGTGCACAGATTAAGTCTGATTAAGGGGTAAAAGTACTGAATTTTTTCCTTAGTTTCGAATTTGCCCCTTAAATAACTCCTGAAGAAAATGTCTTATGTTTAGGATTAAGGAGCTTCACACTCACATCTTAAATCCACTTTAAAGGTAAAATTAAGGGAACGGTTTACAAATTAATGGCCACTTAATTCAAATTCAGATGTTTGGCATATTTTCAGGGGTAAATTAAGGTAGAGTTAAGCATATATTTTTTAGTACATTGTGTTTCATAGTGATTGCTGGTAGCACAATGTAACAAAGAATATAAAGCAGCACAGGTAATGAAAGCCTGGATGTT
Organism: Ladigesia roloffi; assembly: GCA_037577295.1. Lineage (NCBI taxonomy): Eukaryota > Metazoa > Chordata > Actinopteri > Characiformes > Alestidae > Ladigesia > Ladigesia roloffi. Next base: position 18,717,632 of record JBBKCR010000038.1, read on the forward strand.
ATCTGGGAATGTTTCACAGATAGTAGTAGTTTGTAAAGAATAAATAGGTCAGGTTCTTTATCCCTGCACCTTTACAAACATACAGTGTTCTTTATCGGTATTAAAAAAGTGTTTTTTTTCTATGCACACCCATGCAAACATTAATGGAGTCGATGATTATTAACTTTAGCAAACCATTGGAATTTGGAGTGAAATATTCTACCTGGGGACACTGTATAGCTCTATTCACTTCTAGACCTTGAAACCAGTGTGTAGCTCGAGTGAAACGGTGAATGACGACATGTTTGCCTTTCGATAACAATCCTTTTTCACTCAGCTCTGGAGGTTTGATGTGAAAGGAATGTTTCATGTGAAGCCTTACACAGTTTAAACAAGATGAATATCACGTCAGATAGATATGGGTTATTGGAAAATTGGACGGTGTAGCCTGCAATTCCTTCATCTGCATTTCTAGTGTCCAGATTGTGACTTCTATCTCTTTTATTTCTCCAAGTTCAGAGAAGCTGAGTAGTCAGTAAAATGCACTTTAAGGTATGGCCGTGAGCAACATGATACACACGGATTTTAATGGGTAATATTTCATTTATAAATCAGATAATATTCAACATTGATATGATGTAGCTTTAGGATTCTATGGAGGAAAATGATGCAACATTGAGTAATAAATCAGACACTGACTAGCATACATTATTATGTTCACATTATCATATCGTTTTCATATTAATGACACATGGTGATTCCTCATATTATTATTGATATTACTAAAAAATATAAACCTTTGAGCTTCTTCAGTATTTTTCACACAACGACCTCAGATCTTTTACAGCCCTTAAGGTATTATCATCAATATGACTGCGTTTGATTAGTACAGATACTTCTGAGTCATTGCTAGGTGCATAATTGCTCTGTGGTTACAAACCACTCTGATAAGTATTTGGCTTGAAATTCTGGAGAATTCTTCGGCCTCAAACTCTAGAGCTTCTGAAATTATTGCTTTTTAAATTGGTGTGTGTAATCCAAACTTGCACGTTGGTCAAACCACTTTTTGTGAGTGAAAATAACACCCCCCAAAAAATACATCTTTAACTTTTAACTTTGAAGAAACCTTGCAGTTTTATTTAACGTCATAAATTGCCTTAAAGAGTCAAATATAGTTAATAAACACTGTCAAAACAACAAAAAAGCCATTTAGTTCCCCTTTTATACAGCATAGCTAAGAAGGCTATGCCTATTTTCAACAAATTTCACCAAAACCACTGATACACATCTGTCTATTCAGTCTACCATGGCTCTTATTCACTGTGTTGCAGCCTTGACCTGCTTAATTATTGAGAACAGACAGTCGTTTGAATATATCAGGCTTGAAGGCAAAGCATAACAGGCTGCTTAAAGGTAAGAGGACATGTTGGTTAAACATAGTAAAGGGCATGATGTTTGCAATGAACTGAAACTAAGGTGGAAAGAAACACAAAAAATTAGAAAAATACGATATGATCCCTTTAATTGTGTCTGTGTTATTGTTCTGAGCAGAAGAGAAGTAGAAGTGATAGTATGCTTGTAGGCTTTTCTTCCTCCTTTCCACAGGGTGAAGTATTTGTTTGATATGTGCGAGGAAACAGTTTCAGTGTGTGCAGGAATGTGTGTGGTGGTTAATGATTGCCCCAGGCACGTTGTGTGAAAGGTCGTTTGAAAATAATGCCACCTCCGCAGTGCACCGTACGACCAGATTACGCTGCTCTTTGCGGACGCCCGGTTGAAACTGTTACTCGTACAAATCTCCACCTCTGTTTTTTAAGCAAGAATCCCTTTGAGTGTCGGCTCTGCCCCAAAACTGATGATGATTAAGGCAGAGGAGGTTAATGATCAGTGCCCAGAGGCAAACTGTTCTTCCATCCCATTCCTTTAATGCCATTATTCATTATGCAGAGATGAATGAGGGAACTGACTCACCTGACAGGAATGAAAAGATACGTTGTGGCGTGATTGCTGTATTTTTTGCTGTATATTTACAGTGATGTCCATATAAAGAGTTTTTGAAATGACTCTTGATTGGGCGTGTGGTTGAAGGATAATAAAACTGATTTAATTGGCAAAGCATTTTATTATATAAAGAATATTTCCCTTCATTTTTCGCTGCCAGAAGTGATGAATGGAACCAGAGCACAATGCCTTTTAAACTAATACAATGGTTCATTTCTAGGCAAACCCACCTCTACAAGCGTGTTTTGTGTTTTCATATGTAATGAGGCTGATAATAAAATAGTGGTGAATCCAAACAAATGGCAAAATTAGAAAAAAAATATTTTATTTTCCTTTTCAATGCCTTGCATTAGGGATGCACCGATACCACTTTTTTTGAAAACGAGTACGAGTACTTGCATTTTAGTACTCGCCGATACCGATAC
>JBBKCR010000038.1:18729115-18744807 GCA_037577295.1 Ladigesia roloffi
GTGGAAAGCCTTCCAAGGAGAGCGGAAGCTGTTATAACTGCAAAGGGGGACCAGCTCGGTATTAAAGTCTATGTATTTTAATTTAATTTTCTGTTGGTGTAATGATCCGATGTCCCAGTACTTTTGTCCATATAGTGTATGTTAGGTTTTTTTGAAGTATTACAATACATATATTGTATGTTAAAACTGAAAAACTGACCAGTATATTTTCTTTAGGTACCACATAGGCTGCCTCAGCCCACCTCTGAGCGCAGTGCCGGGTGAGGATTGGTTCTGCGAGGAATGTTCTGCTTTAAGCAGACAAACAAACGAGTGTCCGTCTAGAGAAGACACTGAGATAGCTGAGGCTGAAATAATGGATCTACTGTCTGAAGCCGTTCCAAAATCCAGTCGCCTCAGACCCTCCACTACAAGGCGGCCCACACTTTGCAGGCGCAGAAGCGAAAGAGTTCATCAGAAGAGGAGCAGAAGACATGCCACCCTCTCTCGGCCAGTTCAGGTTGCGTTCTTCTTTTGTATGTTTTTGTTTTGGTTGATTTATTGCTCTATTTATCTATGTATATAATCACTATCACAGAAAATCCACATGAATCCTCATTTCTCTGTATAAAGTTACTCTTTTGGATATTTATATGGTTCTTGGTCCTTTACTTTTCTTCCAGCTTGATAAAGAATTCAAAGTAATCCTACCTCAGTGAGACATAAGAGAGAACTTTGATAAATATCAACCTCAGCTGGTCAGTTCATGTAATAGTGTAAAGTGTCAATTTTTTACACTTACATAGTGTGAGCTGTGCGAAATTCTCCTATGCATTTAATTAATGAAGTGAAGCAGAGGGTACAGTACTTTGCTGAAGCGTATTTCAGTGATGCCACTAGCAGTGCTGGGATTCAAACCTGAAACGTTTTGATCATTCCATGATGACTAGGCCCCACTAGCTGTGATGTCCAGGGCAGAACTGAAGCAGGGTAAAATAGCATTTAGACATTATGCTGCCCACTGGAAATCAAATATACCCCCACTATTAACAGCTAACAAGAAACTAAAACCTTATTATATAAAACCTTATTTTGTGCTGCTTTAAGTCAAATATCATGCACATTTATTTGTATTTTATAGACGTATGTATTTATCTTGTTTAGCCCATTTTAATGGGTATTACATCCAGCTTTTATGTAAATGTTAAGGTTATTTTTTTTTGCTTCTTATTGCAAGAACATGATGTTATCAATGCAAAGCGCACTGAATGTGTATAATAATAAGAATCCGGAAGATAAGATATTCTCATGTTGTTTTGACGGTGGTGACATATATATTTTTTGCTATATCCTTTTAATGAAATCAGAATATCATGTAATACTTTTTTAAAAATCTGTTTTATTCATTATTTTGTTTTTTCCACTTCACAGCATGTGCCCAGATACCTTTTAAAATCATCCTGGCCTGCTAGCGAAAAACACAAAACAAACAACCTTCTACTAAATTCTCCGAAGATAGACAAGCAAGTCACTCACAAGAGGAAAAGACGACAGAAGATGGACAGATGAAGATATTTGTTCTTCGTTTTCCATACCATGTCTTAAAACTTGTCCAGCTTTCAACCTGTCTGCATCATCATGAACATTGACCAGAGATCGTTTTACTGTTTTATGCAGCTGCTCATAGTGGTCACATGATGGCAGCACTATCCTTTTTGTAAACAATGTGTGGGTCACGTGACCAAAACTGAAAGCCATGTGTGTAGATGCAGGGAAAAAATAAAAGTGAAACAAAGTACTTGTGCAGTAAATGAAATCAAATGGCTAATAGACCTTACATAAGCTGCACGTCTGTATGTTGTACATAAGATGCAGTGCTGACTGGTTCAAGGTGTTCAGCTCAGTTGGGATTTAAATTATATGGTTTAAAAGATTGTCAGTTGTGGGTCTTGTGAGAAAAGTTAGAATTAATACTGTAATAAGGATGATGGCTTGAAACAATACAAAAAATATTAAGCACGAATGGAATATCACTAAAATTAAAGAGAGAGAGAGAGAGAGAGAGAGAGAGACTAAAAGTAGAAAAAAGAGACATAAGGTAGCTGACAGCTCTGCCATTGGTGGTTGACTCAGCAGTCCCTCCCCTGAAAATAAGGAGGAAGTGGTTGATGACTGGAATGCGGGGAAGAGATAGTGAAGGTTTCTATACCGGCTCCTCGTCACTATGCCCTTTTCAAATGGTAAGAACCTTTTCCATCTTTCTTTGTACATCTTTAATATATTTACTGATTTTTGTGTAATTCAGGTGTAATAAAAATTTAATAACCGCATCTCACCACCAGAACTGGTTTGTTGTCCTGTACACTTGGTGGAGTTAAGATGGCACTCAAGTTGAGACAAATTTGGTGTTTTAGTTACTAAGAATATTGAACTTGTTTAATCAAAAAGTTACCCTGGGCCGCCCCTCAACCAAGAAGCAGACAAACAGTCTGCTATACCATATACAACATTTTACACACTTTTATTCTCTCAAATTAATTTTGGATAGTATTTTAGAAGTAAAAAGCTTTGAAACTTAATTATGTCCTTAATTTTTATGTATTTTATGTATAACTCTCCGCCCACCACATCATTGTGCTTTAGCCCCGCCAAGTGATAAAGTTTTGTCACTCCTACTTTGTGATTTTTGTGCTTCAATGCATGGTTATTTGAATGTGTATATGGGTGGCTGGGCTTTGTTTTGCATGTCTCGTATATGTGTTTTAGGTATCGAATGCATTCAATCAATGAGTTTCAACAGTTTCCTAAATGTCATAGATAAAGTGTCAGTGCTGGGGCAGTATGAGCTGTCAGAACAGCTTTGATTAACTTTAGAGTAGATTTTATTCACAGTGTAGATTTTATACACACATTTCTGGAAGGATAGAATTCCATTATTTCAAAAGACAACACCTCAGATAGTCTTTTGTTGGTGGTGGTGGACTGTGCTGCCATTCACATTCTCCCATAGTTATTTGAGTGCTTGTGGTTTGGTCACTGCAAAGGCCAGAAAACTTGATATACATCTTTTTTATATTTATCGAACAATTCAGTGATCCCTCCTGCCCTGTATGTAGGGCCACTATCATTCTGAAGGAAGCCACACCCATTCAGATAAAAATGTTTCATCCTGGGACAAAGGCCAGAAAGGTTGGCCAGTCAGTATTATATACTGATTTTCAATAAATCTTCTAAAGGCAAAAGAGAACCCGAACCCCATCCGAGGTGTGACACTTTATATACAGTTAACACTTTAGTCACAGTTCCAATTGAAACACTAGGTGATTGAGATATTTGTGGCTGAAGCTCCTGAAGGTCCGCAGTTTAGGGGAAACCCTCTTCCAAATCATTTTTCCTATTGTCATCTTGACACTGCTTTATCTTTCTGTTCATGTGAATGAGGATGGAAGGATGTTAATTCAACTCCCTCATACAGTAGACCTATCTGAAAGCATCAGCCCTCATGTTTGACCTGCAGAAGTGGCTGGCAAATGTATACAGCCCCCTTGAAAGTCATCATAATTTTCTGGATCATAAAATACATAGAGTTTCGTTATGCTGTCACGAATCCAATTTTTCACCAAAATGGCGAACATCGGAACATAGTCAAACATCCAGTGCAATAATTTTTATTTATAAGTCAAAACAAACTGGCACAAGGGCCATAAACCAAACACAGAACAAAAGGAGAAAGGAGAGCATTTAACGATTTTCAGTATGACGGTGGACTGATCCTAGGGTCCATCACAAATGAACTTAATTATAACACCAACTACTCAATTTACCAATCAACACAAACATCTCCTTCCCTGAGCACTCCTCAGCTGAAATACATAAAATGAACAGATAATGACTGATGAGATCAGCTGTCATAATAAAAGTCCTCATAATAAAAACAAACAGGAAATGAAGGCAGGTGTGAGCTCTTTTTCAACAGATAAAAGTCACAATCAACACAAATGAGACTCTTATTTTACAGTAATTAAATGTAATTAGGTACTACTTGTATGGCTGTCTCTCTGAAGAGAAAAAGGGCCATTTTGGAGGGAAGGCCAGAACAATGTCTGCAGAAAGTCGATGTTCTGCGTCAGGCACGTCTGTTCCGTGGGACAGTAAAGGACCACTGTCAGATTCCATACGGACTGTAGCTTCGGTCTTATAATTTGTTATTTGTGGCTTGCTAACTCTGTCAGAATAAATAAATCATAAGCTTGGAAAATGTAATTCCTCGTTACACCACACGGTGGCAATACAATTCTAGTATTCATTGGCTCTGCATCCGTGCCGCAAACCCTCCACTCATTTCTGCCACGGCGACTGGAACGAATTAGTGTCAGGTTATCTGTTTCTTGATCAGTATGAAATTGAGTGTTTTGAACAGTAACATCTGTCACCAGGGGCGTTGTAGTTGGGTGAAAAGTGGGACAAAATGACCAGGGCCCTAAGTGGGGGGAGGGCCCCTGAGGTTTTAGGTAGTTGTGAACCTAGAACTTACGGGAGCCCATGGCCACTGCTTGTGTATAGGGCCCAGAATTTGATACTATGCCCCTGTCTGTCACTATTAACAGTGAAAAGCATAAAGCACATTAATTAACTTTAATTTACGGGACTTTAATAGAATTTGTTTATAACTGTTATATACCTGTAGATGTGACATAAACTATTGCTTTCTGAAAGAGCTTGTAAAATACAAGGGCAAAATTCACTTGGTTTAAACTTTAGTGATAACAGACCATTAACTCTTGTTTAAAATGTGCATGAGGCAAAGTTTTTTATGAAACTCATGGAAATTTAAGTTTGTTTAATGTTACCTGACTCTCCTCTAATATTTGTGGTTATAAAAATGTCAGAAAGATATATTGGCCTGCAGGCATCTTTACTTTATCAGATTTGGCCCTTTTTGGTAAAAGTTTGGACACCCCTGTTCTACATTAATCTAGTAAAATATGATGACTTTCAAAGGGGTTGAATATATTTAGAAGCCACTGACTTGTTTTGTTTTTTTCTTTGTTAATTATTTTTTTACGGTAGTTACTGAATAATTCATTAGCATTACTCTCTACCAAGCCTTCGAATTAATAATTGAAAAATAAGATTTTTAGTGGTTGATAAGATATATTTGCAATTGATACAGTCATACCAAAAAAGCAAATTAAACATTGATGGAAACTAATGTTCTCACTCTGTTGAAATGACACCTCAGGCGTTCATCATGGAAAAAAGGAGGAGGACCTTGCAGGACAGAAACTCAGATCACTCCCTGAATCCCTCCTTATGAAAGGTAAGGATGTTTTCAAGGTTGACCTGCAGAGGAACAGACTCCGACTGGTTGCTGGAATCTCCTCCTTGTCAAACCTGACAGAGCTGAATCTGTCCAGGAATGAGCTTGTGGAGTTCCCCCAGGAGATCAGCCAGCTGCGGCGTTTGGTGAAACTCTACATTAACCAGAACAATATCAAGAGCATACCTGATGGTATATTCCCTTCCCTGAAGAAGCTGCAGTTTCTTAAGATGAGCACAAACCGGCTAGCCAGGTTACCTTCGGACATGAAGAATGAGAGCCTCACATATTTGAACCTTTCCAACAACAGCCTGAAGGATCTGCAGCCTCTTTTGAGTCTTTATCGTCTTAAAGACCTGTACGTGGAGAACAACCAGTTGACAGAACTTCCACGCTCCCTCTTTCAAACCCAGAGCTTGGCCGTATTCAAGGCTAATGGAAATCCATTAAGAAAGCCACCAGAGGAGATCTGTACAGGGGGGTTGAAGGATATCCAGAGCTATTTTACAATGTTAGAAGACAGTTCCTGTAACATTTGCACCATTAAAACCATGTTCCTGGGGTCCTCTATGGCAGGAAAGTCCACTCTATGTCACAGTTTGATGCGCGGACACCCTGTAGCTGTGGATGAAGCCGATCGTACTGTAGGTATTGAAATCCGCGAACTTGATCGAGATGGGGTTCGTTTCCTCTTTTGGGACTTTGCTGGCCAAGAGGAGTACTACATCACCCATCATGTCTTCATAACTTCTCAGGCTTTTGTCATCCTGGCTGTTGATCTTTCCAGGTATTGAAACATAGCTGTTTTTTTTATTTTGAACAAAAATCTCCACTTATTTAAATGTTGTTTTCATTCACAAGACGATATTCTTAATTGTACAGCTACAGTGTGGAGGATCGTCAGTCTTTCAGTGAGAAAGTTGGCTTTTGGATCAACAACATCCAGCTCAAGGTTCCAAACTCAGTGGTTCTGTTGGTGGGCACTCATACTGACCAGTGCCAGGATGGGGTGGAGGTGCTGCAGAAGAAGAACGACATTGAGGAGAAAGTGAAGCACATGCTGTCAGAGCGAAATGAGAACTTAGAGCAGCAAAGGAGGAACCTTGAGGAATTCGAGGACCACTCCCTGTTTTCTGAACAGATGAGTGAACTTGAGCGGCTCACAGAGTACAAACTGAAGGTTATTGTCATTCCAGGTGGGAGTGGGTGTGTATGTGTGGAGGGTGGGGGGTCAGTTCTTAGATGCATGGCAGTTCTTGTTTGAAAGATTCAGAACTGATGCACCAGACGTTACAGTCAGACTTTTAATTGGCCTGATTGTTTAGTGTAGGACAGAAATGTGTGATTTGATTCGTGAATATCTGTTTTGCATTCACAAATGGGTCACAATTTTTCAAGCATATAAACGTCCCAAAATCTTAGTGGACAACCAACAGTACTAAAGATTAAGGGTTAAAGATTAAGGGTTAACCGTGCAACAAGAAACTACAAATCAAGAATATGTTGCCTGACTCTCTGTTGAAATGTCCAGATAAGGGCTAAAACTCTTTTAACTATTAAAACAAACAAGGGTCCAGCAGTGTTAGCTTGTAGCTTATAGACCACTTAGAACCCCATTGAAGGTTTGCAATAGCAGTAATATTTTGATTTTTATTATAATTTGGAATAACTTAAAAATTTGAGTATTAAGCACTGACGTGTTGTACTGAGAAAGTGTGTTATGTTGCAGTGCTTTATGGCAAGAACATACACATTTGGAGGCAAGAACATTTAATTAGGCATTGAGAGTTTTGCATTCATTTGTTCTGTCCTGTCTCTTTATTTTCAGGTTCTTGATCTTATACACATTGATTGCAGTAAAAATGAGGACATAACCTACTTGCAGGCTCATATAAAGGATGTGATTTCCAATAAAAACACATTTCCTTTCATGGAACAGACACTGCCTCAGTGCTACCAGGAAGTAGAAGCTGCTATTCAGCACCTATTAAGTGATGGTGACATTCCTCAACATGGTTAGTTTCTTTCTCTAATGAACTTTACAGTTTAGTGACCGAAAACATACGAACCAGGCAAATTTGTTTCTTTTCTCATCTTCCAATAGGATTAGTGACAAGAGAAGATCTCCTATACTACCTAAAGAACAGGCATAGTGAATTGGACCATGAAAAGATGCGGTTTGTTCTTCAGTATCTGCACAGAATTGGGATCATTATGTGGTACACGGACATCGCAGACTTGAGGGACATGGTCTTTGTGAAACCATCCTTCCTCATCGCCTTGTTCAAGGTTTGTTAGAGAAGTTAAGAACTTCAGACCTGTGACCTGGAACTTTTGCAGGACTAATTGCTTTCCTGTTTCATTCTGCTGCAGGCTATTGTAAGACACGACTTGGTCGAGGTGCTTACAAAGATTTCCAACACGGTTCTAAAGTCAGAGAATGCGCTTCACAAGCACAGAAACCGTTGGATTAGTGACTTCAAGGAAAGAGCTACCCTGAGCAACGTGGCCATACGAATTCTGGTGCGGGAGGAACTGAAGAAGTCAGGCATTAATGACAAGGAACTGATTGAGGACATAGTTGGGACCAAGAAGAAGACTGGGAACCTTCTCAGGCTGTTACAGCACTTTGACGTTTGCCTTCCGACCAAGGACAATTCCCGCCTCAACCCTGCAGCCCAGGAGTTTTGTCCAAACAAAAAATGGGAGCCTTCAGATCCTTTTGTGTACAACCCAGAAGGAGCCTGTGTGTTCCCGAGTTACTTGACCAACAATACGGAAGTTGAGAAGATGTGGGGGCAGGACAATCTGGAAGATATCAACGTCCAGGTTTACTTCCTCCCTGAGATACCTCACGGATTCTTCCACAGGTAAAATCTGAGTCAGCTCCTTAAAATAATAAAAAATCAGTATGGGTTTCAAGCCTGCATCAAGGATCTTCAGTAATAAGGGGCGTAATTGGGTCAGCTGGTGATCTGGTGGTTAGGGAGTTGGCCCTGTGAGCAGTAGGTTGTGGGTTCGAATCCCAAGATTCTAGTGGCACCTCAGAAGTAAGGTACCCCTTGAGTAGGCTGTCATCACCTCATACTGCTCTCTGTTGCTTTACTTAGTGAAAGGGTTAAATAATGAAAATAATCTCTAAAACCACATGCCAGGAATTTTAATGTCACCTGATATAAACCCAGATTTATTAAGGCCTGATCATAACATGAACTGACATCACAGCTGAGTAAAGCAGCCTTATTTGTAGCTGATACATGTTTATAGGTTTATAGGTTTCATTACCACTACAAAGAAATTGGCTTGTGGTTGAAAATGTAGACTTAATCTGTGCCTGCATAATGAACTCATTCATTTATTATTATAAGCTACAAGAAATGTCTTGGTGAAAACAGAAACCATATTCATCTCATATTTAATGTAAAAAAATATTGTGGGATTATTTTATTTCTAAATGGTTTTCTTTTTTGAGTAATTTCATTAGATAATTTTGCCTGTGCCCAACATTATATCTTGAAATAAACAAAATGATTTTCATTAAGTCATAAAATAAACAAATGTATGTGATGGAAGACAGAAAAAGACTCTCTAATAAATCAAATGTCAAGAAATTTGTGAAATAATCATAAAATAATAAATAGTAAAATACTCACATCGGTCTCAAAATGAGAAAAATTAAATGATCAGAGTAGATTTATGGTAAAGATTTTTAGTAAAAAAAATGTATAGAACAGACCTTTTTGAAAAGCCAGTTTGTTGTGTTTTCTCTGAAGCTAGAAATGGAGATTTTCTCTGTATTCTTGTTTGTTAAAAACTTTTACTGGTGCCAGATGGTAAAAGATCGTCAAGCTAATGTAGCACAAATACCTTGTGTCATGACAAACAGCCCAGATGTGGATGAGGAAAAGAGGAGGATATCCATCCTTATTGGTTTTGTTTATTTTGTACAGGCTTGTCATCAAGATTTGCTCCATTTACTCCATATACTGGATCGGGAAAGACCAGAGTCTCTTCTCCTGCGGCAACAGGCGCATTCTTCTCCGAGAGCACATTAAAGACGGGGATCAGTTCATTGAGATACGAGGCAAAGACAGTGATGGTAAAACATGGCTGATATTACTCCTTTGTGTTTGCTATTCATGAGTGAGCTGTCGACTGAATGAGCCCATAATCCTGGCAAACCAAAGATTTTAATATTACATAAAGTACTCAATTATTCTAGACATATTCTATTGACAGTTTATTGATCAAATACTCCAAAATAAGTGGCACCTTCAAACTAAAATAAGTGGTAATAATAATAATAATGGATTTTTCAAAATTTTCATAAACATATTGTATTTACACCTAGTTATGAACTCTTTCAGTGCCGAAGTCCTCAGACATCCAGAAGGCCTGGGATATGATAAAGGTGATAATGATGCGCCTGGCTCAGCTGGCTCAGCAGTGGAAAGGACTCTGCCAGTTTGTACACAGTCCGTGTAAAGAGCGCGGCTGCTCGGACTACTTCGAATGGCGGGACTGGCAAGACTGGCTCGATCCTTCAGGATCAGCCAAGTTTAACATGTAAGTTCAGGTCCAACTTCAGTAACTTGTGAACCGCTGTCAGTAATTACATTTTAAGGCCCCTGACATTTACAGCATTAATTTAAGGGATGCTGATTTGTTTTCACAGGATTTCAGAAGCCAAACTGACCTGTCGCAAAGGACACACACGCAGGACTGAGCTGCTGTTTCCTGTCAGGTATTATATCTTTTTATTTCTAGACTGATACAGAAAGATTTCATTCATTTCCATGGTTTTTAAATATTTTTTTCTTTTCTCAACAGCTCTGTAGGTTTGAAAGACTGATTCCTGGAAAAAAATGCTTTTGAACAACTGCTGTATGTTGGACTTTCCTGGATAGAATAAAGTTTTTTTTTTCTTTTAATGTGCAGAATATTTTCATGATATAGGTTTATGGACAATAAAGGAATGTGTTACAGTTCCCCCACCACTAGAGGGAGATGTTTACTAAGGCAGGTGCAATAAAAATAAAAGCATGGGCTGTTAAATGTCTTTGGGCATCCATGTATGTTTTGTGCCTGCATAGTACTCTGTGAATATTTTTGATCAGAAATACCTAATTTGTTGATTCAGGATTCTTTGTCACCTTAAGTTACACAAGTACTACATGTTGTGAAATGTGACCCTGAAATATTTGTAAGACTGAGCACTATACTTACAATAAATAAAGAGTAAATATATTGCTAATGAAGAAATGTGTTAAATGTATAAATGTGTATACAAATTTTTACAAGTTTAACTCTCTTGCCTTGTTCATTTTTACTACACATTCAGCTTTTGGCCAATCTAAACGCACTAAAACATTTTTCAATTCCTTGTTATCTACACTGTTAAATCATACAATTTAGATTAAAATGCTTTCATTCTAAACTCAAACTAGTGTTTTCTTCCAGATTGTGTCATTTATCAATTTTGGCCAAGTGAGTCATTTTATATCATATTTTATTTAATTGTCACATATTTCTAATTAATTGTAATATATTTTGTATCCTTTTTTTGCTAGTTTTACTGCATGTTTTTAACAAACATCAGTTCTGAGCATAAGTATCAAATATCCTTTTTCTTTTTTAAATCCTTCAAATACAAGTTTGTTTGCACCATGTACTTGTTAGTAACTTCAAAAATGGCAATTTTCTCTATTCTCAATGACACTGGGGCCAAATTTGTTGGCCAAAAATGGAACAAATCTGAAATATGTAACTGATTAGCAACAATGCTGATTTTTTTTCATACACAAACACATTTTATTTGACATCCTTAAAGTCACACCTATGTCAAAATTGTATCATTAATTTGTTCCATTGGAGTGCAGTAAGCCATCAAACTCCCATATTGACCAAAAATAGATAAATGACATAATCTGATAGAAAACACTAAACACGTTTCTCAAGTGCTGAGTTTAGAATGAAAGCATTTTAACCTAAATTGTGTTGTCTGTGTAAATAATAATTAAAACATGTAGTTTCATGGCCAAAAGTGTCCATGAATAAGCCAAGAGTTACAATTGGATGTATGGAATATGAAAAATTAAAATATCTGAGTAAATTCCATTCCATATGCATTAACACCACTAAAATGGTCAAAAGAAAGAGTGAAATGACCACAAATGGCCTGCAACAAGAGCAGAGGGTTAATCTGGGTGCCCTCTGTGCATGGTGTATGTTAACCATTCTCATCAGAGAATATATTTGGTTGGTGGACTATTGGTGGGGATGCTGGTGGCCCAGTAGTTAGGGAGTTGCCCTTGTGATTAGAAGGTTATGGGTTTGAATCCCAGGACTGTCAGTGGCACCACTGAGGTATACTTGAGCAAGGTATCATCCCCACACACTGCTCTCCGGGCATCATGGACAACTGCCCACTGCTTCACTTGGTTTCAAGCAGAAAAACATTCTACTCCCCAGTCTGTGTGTAGGTACACTGGAAATATATTGGTTATATACAGTAAACTGCCTAAAAATCTGAAAAATTGTCTATTGTTAATTATTGCAATCTCACACTGACCACCTTTAAGAAAACTGAGCATTTTTAGTATGAGAAAACGTATTCCAATTCTCATTTAAATTTCTCTTTTATAAGTGAACCTGAGTGTTCAGAGTGGTCATTCATAGACACACATTTCACATGGAGTATAAATATAAGGTGAAACAAAGAAGTCAAATTTGTGATGCTAAAATACAAGAACATAAAATAAGATATAAAAATACCTAGAACCACTATTAGAGCAATGATTAAGAAGACATCCAGAGCTTTGAAGTGCCTATCTGGACAGAATCAAGTTTTTTAATTTTCACCCAAGTCCTCTGACCCAGAGCCCAGTGAAAACCAATGTGAGTCTAAAGAGTGTTAGAGGAGATGACTCCAGAGGATCTGTAGAGGGTGCGTATCGAGGAGTGGTCTTCTGGTCCTGAATTTTCCAGTTCTCGATAACAGGAGAAGATTCTGGATTTATTAGGGTAAACAGGCTGCCTGAAGTATAAAATAAAGGAAGACCATTTTTTTCCCATGTGTGCCCATTAATATCGAGCTAACTTGTTTTTTTTTTTCAAACTGCTGTTGGCAGTAGCCTAACAGATTAGAGTCAATTTATGCACACACTCAAACACACGCACATTTCCTCAATGTCACCTCAAGCAAAACTGATTCTGTGAGATCCATTGTCTGTTCAGATCTGTCTTTATACATATATATTTATAAATATATAAATACATATATATGTATAAAATATACATATATATATTTATAAATATATAAATACATATGTATATATGTATAAAACATACATATATATTTATAAATAAATATATACGTATAAAAACTGATTTGAATAGAGTGTGTGCATAAATTTACTGTAATCTGTTATGCTACTTCGCCATATAAATATAAGAAAAATATAAATATAATATATAAATATAAAAATAAAAATAAATGATATATATAAATTTTATATATATATATATATATACATCCTGATTGGTGGTGTGGAGTTCAGTAAGTGGCAGCAAGTTTTAACGGCCTGTATGGAGGAGGAACCTCTGGTTAAAACCTTCATCCACAAAGTCTCACCACGTAAAACCGATTCTCTGAAATCCATCAGCCTGTCAGCCTCTTTCTATTCAGACCCCTTTAAAAACTTTTCTTTCTGTGGTTTCTTCTCGGACTCCATAACCACGCGCCCAAATGTAAATTTGTGCTCGGCTCGTGCGCGTGGCGCGTGGGCTTGTGGAGGAGGGGTGGGTGTGGGTTGTAGTTGGTCAGGGTGTTGTAGGCGGGGCGATGTGAGGGCGCATGCAGCTCCGTGTGTGTGTGTGGTGAGAGGAGGGGGCGCCGGTGGCGTGCGCGTGTTGAAAAGGCACCGCGTGCCACCCGTCATTCCAAGAGTTGAACAGGCGCCACCAGCAACACACACGCACGGTCCTGTTGCGCACGACCACGCGAAAGACACGAGCACTGTGCGCGACCACCACCACTGCAAAATCAGTTGCATCGTCCTCGCAGTCCTCTCTCCTCATCGGTTCTTTCCGTTTCCTGATGCACTTCGTGGAGATGGAAACCTCTGTCCTCGCACCGGCGCGCTCGGTAGTCTCTCCCGGGTCCAGAACGGTGAGCAGCAGCAGCAGCAGTAGTCCGGAGCGCCTCCGGTGCACACGCAGGCTCCGCTTCGTCTCCGTGTGTCCGCTGCAGACACCAGTGGCGGTGGCGCGGCGCAACGAGCGCGAGCGCAACCGCGTCAAGCAGGTGAACCTGGGCTTCCAGACCCTCCGCCAGCACGTGCCCAGCGGCGCCGCCAGCAAGAAGATGAGCAAAGTGGAGACCCTGCGCTCGGCCGTTGAGTATATTCGGGCGCTCCAGAGACTCGTGAACGAGCACGACGCAGCGACGCGCACCACCTCCTCCCCGGGCTCCTCCAGCTCCGCGGGACCGGAGTCTCCGCGCTCCGCCTGCTCCTCCTCGGACGAGTGCGGTGGATTCTACGAGAGCTACGAGCCCCTCAGCTCCGAGGAGCACGAGTTGCTGGACTTCAGCACTTGGTTCGACAGCTACTGAGGCAAAACGAACTTTTTCTGATCCATAAAAGCATGCAAGCAGCGCGCGCTGACCAAAAAACAAACGCACCACAGCGCACATATAAGGAACTTCTGCATGGACTACTGACTGAGAGACGATGTGCTTTAACCAAGAACGAGGCGCACTCTTGTGCCATTACTATAACAAAGTTCAAATATGCTGTGATTAATGGTGCTGCACGTTAAAAGGAGACGCACTGAAAACACACCGGGCCCTTTGACAGCAGTTGGAAGTCACCTGCACTCATCTCCTGACACTGGCGTTGGAAAAACACTGAAACTCTGCAGGTGCAGGACCAGAGCTGGCACATTTGATTTAAAAAGTGACTCTCTTTTTTTTATTTTGTTCTGGATTAATGGCTTTTATATCAGAGTGTGTCCACTTGTGTCTTTTCATACTGACTTGTGTATAATTGTTTTATAAAGAGAATGCTTATTTTATGTGAAATAAAGACAGTTTTATTTATTCAGAAATCTTGTGGTGGTCATGTTGTGTGAAAAGGAGACCCAACGGACATAGGCTTGGTTATCAAGCTGGTGAAAAAGGCATCTGGCTCCTTGGATTTATGTACAAATCCTAAATAATGTCTGCCGACGTATAGAATATGAGTGATGCTTCTTGCAATAGTTTTAGTTTAGCCTCAAATAGCAATAACCAGTCACATCTATGGTAGACTAAAATGTTCTTATGCAACACACTCAGAGGTGTAGCAAGGATCCTATAGGCTTCAAAGGAAAAAGATGAATGACCCCCCAACCCCCATGCTTATATTTAAAATACAGATATAATTGGCTTGTCTACTTGGTGTTGGCTTAGACATGCGCTCTCAATGCCAAGAATTAGTCTAGCTCTAATATAATGATGTTGCATAAATTATGCTGCATATAGAAGGAGGCATATAGAAATTGTTTCTATGGGTAAAGTGAATTTTGAATGAGAGGGAGATAAGCAGACACAGGGCAGTGTGTGTCAGATGTGTACAATGGTTTCAATATCTATATAAGGGGCCCATTAAAAATGGGTTGCTGCAGGATCCCCCTCTGCTCCCCAACCCTAACCTCACGCATGCTTCAGTTTTACATGCACTATTTCAAGTTGGGACATTTTAGAAAGCCAATCCAAAGCTTGGCTTTAAAATAAATCAATAAATCAATTAATCAGACAGGCATTCACTGTGCCTGAAGCTAAAATAGCAACTTTGAATTGAGATGGCATGCCCTGGGGAACGAGTTGGCCAACTCTGCAAATCATTTTTGTGGATCATTTGTAAAAATCATTTGTCGTGGTCTCACTTTTGCCTGGCGGTTCAAAAGAAGTAGCTCTGAATCGTGTCAACAGGGGTTTAATTGATGGCACCTATTTATTACCAGAGGGGAAAGCGACACCCGATAAAGGCGAGGACCTGGGCGACCTTGGGATACAGTGGCTGGCCAGTTAATATTTAAGCCACAACAAAGAGCCGGAGTTCAAAGCAATTTATAACACATGAATACCTTTATAGTGTGACCAATTTGTCTGCGAAAGCCAAAGCAGAGAGTGAGAAGGAACCACTAGAAGAGTGATGGTGTTAAACTGTGCTGTTAAACTGGACCGTGTCCAAGTGGGCCTTGCCAGTGTTTACCCTGTATAGTATATATACATACATGCATAGATAGATAGATAGATAGATAGAAAGATAGATCGATGGATAGATAGATAGATAGATAGATAGATAGATAGATAGATAGATAGATAGATAGATAGATAGATAGATAGATA
>JBBKCR010000038.1:18748765-18764922 GCA_037577295.1 Ladigesia roloffi
AGGAAAAAATGTCACCTTCGACTTGGATGCCCTGGGGGTAAGCAAATAAACATAAAATTTTCATTTTAGGGTGAACTATCCTTTTAAATTCTCCATTTTACACTAGTTTGTGCAATTTCAGACGCCATATTGCAACCTATATGTATAAAAACTAGGCATGTTAATGTGTTAATGTTGTGTTAACTCATTATTTAAGTAATGCAGATAATAGTTTTTTCTTGTTTTAACACAGTATTTTAAAAAGTTTGGTTTTTTTGCTTGACCACTTCACCACACTTTCACAGGGACACTCGCTACTGAACATACTGGGTGTGTCCAAAATCATGCACTTGCACGATTTAATTGCTTAGTGTGTTCACACTGACAACCAAGCTAAAACTACTTGAAAATACCTGTATGGTGCACTAATAATGCAGAAAAAAATGCAGAGCAGAACAATAGACATTAATCACACTAAATGGACTCCATTTTGACCACATAGTGGAGGGATTTTTGACAATGTTCGAGAATTAAACGAGGTGGCCAACAATGAAATGCAAGACCAAGAGAGACAAATGGTTCATAAATTTAATAATATTTTTTTACTGATTTATACTGCAGTATAATGGCAGATATTTTGTCAAGCTAGAGAATCACAAGCAAATGCTAGTCTGTCATTTCCGCAAAGTGCAAAACGTTCATGTGTCATTTCATCTAACACTTACCAATGGAAGTGTGCACTACAGAACTAAGTGCTCAGTGAGCACTATGCACTACATTCCAGTGCACTCAGGTATGTGCGCAATTTCGGACTGTCTGTCTGGTTCTGCTGCTCCCTAATAAAATAAAAATGTTTCTGCTGGTACCTGTTCAGAAAAAAAAAAGAAAACAGGCTCGGAAGATATGCTGTTCTGATCGTGGCTCTGGACAGTTTTCATGCTACCTTGTCAAAAAATGCTACCCTAGCCCAAATCTACAGCAAAATCTATTGATTCAAAAATTGCTCCTTTTTATACAGTTTATAGTCTGTTAATGACAGCGATAATGATGAGAAATACACAAATAATATGCATAATCAGAGAAAAAACCTAAATTATTTACTTAAAGGCAGTGTATCTATTCATGCTGCCTTGTAGAAAAATGCTACCTTGAAACATATACAGTTTATACACTCAGTTTGCAACACAGATATTGATTAGAAATAGGCAAATAACATACTCTTTGTCTCTGCTGTTTTTCAGGGGTGGGGAGGGTGTTCCAGCTATGGTTCATTAATGCCCTGCAGTGGAATATTGCTTCGTTTTTATATTTGATTTGATTACATTAATGTTTAAGTTAATAACTACCTATGTTAAAGAGAACACTGCTGTTAAAAAGCTCCTTATTTGTTTTAAGTGTTTGCAAAACCAAATGTTATTGCTCTTTTGTTCATGTTGTTGCACTTTTAAAAGAAAAGGGCACAATGCACTACTTTAGAATTCATTATTAAAATTTGCATATAACAATGCGATAAATCACAGAAAATTGTTGACCAACATTTATAAAATTGAATAGAATGTTAATGTGACCTGTACATTTCTACACATAATGGTTCATCATACAGAGGCAACATCAGCAAGCCTATTACATTTTACGTTTTGAGACGAGTGTGTGACAATTGCACCAATTGCAAACATATTTAGTTTTGCTTTTTATAAAGGCTTCCAGTTCCTTTTAGCACATCTCTCAGTAGCCTACCTGACAGCACTCAGGTATTTGCACACTGTTGTTTGCAGAACGCTTACCTCCATTTGTCCATTGCAGTACTACCATATTGCACACAAACACCGAGGTATGAAAGCTTCTTGATCTTGTGATTTCATGCATCACATCACAATCAATATTTGCCTTGAGTCCACTCTTTTTGATTCCTCTCTCTCTCTGCTGTGCGATTGTGTGCAGAGGGGATGATTTATCCTGTCTGGCTCTGCATGCTAAAAGCGGTCTTAAATTACCCCCGCACCCGCTTCACACACTCCTTTCT
This sequence comes from Ladigesia roloffi, assembly GCA_037577295.1. Lineage (NCBI taxonomy): Eukaryota > Metazoa > Chordata > Actinopteri > Characiformes > Alestidae > Ladigesia > Ladigesia roloffi. The sequence goes on from JBBKCR010000038.1 coordinate 18,750,768, forward strand.
CCAGCACAATGGTCCACCGTCTCGGCACAGGGCCAAGATCCCCCGCGCTCTGTTCCTCAGTAGGCACTCTAGAAGTGCTATAGCTTGTACTCAGATGTAGGGTAAGGCAATATATGGTGCACACTAACAATTTACGCAAAGATGTATTATTAAAGTCTGAATAGGGGCAGGCTATATGGCAGATTTATAACACGGAACGCTACATTGACAAAAGTATTGGGACGCTTGACCCAACAGGGATTTTGATGACAAATAGAGTATATAGAATTTAATATGCCGTTGTTCCCCTCTTTGCAGCTATGACAGATTCCACTCTTCTTGGATGACTTTCCACATGATTTTGGTTTCTGCCCAATCATCCTGTAGAGCATTTACAAGGCACTGATGTTGGATGAGAAGGCCTGGCTCACAATCTCCATTCCATTTCATCCCAAAGGTGTTGGTTGGGGTTGAGGTCAGAAATATGTATGGGTCAGTCAAGCTCTTCCACACTGAACTCATCCAGCCAAGTCATTATATAGCATTGCGCACCGGGACTCATGCTGGAACCAAAAAAGTTCTTCCCCAAACTGTGTTTACAATGTTGGAAACATGGCTTTGTTTAAAATGTCTTTGTATGCTGAAGCATTAGCATTGTCCTGCGTTGGTCATAGACCAAACGCTGAATAACAGGGCTGTCCCATTACTTTTGTCTAGTGTATTGTTTATAGTAAATAGAAATGTGCACAAGATATAATGTGCATCATGATGAATATAAATTTTAAATGGCTGTGGAAATATACAATGTGGTACAGTGAAATCTAGTGGGTTTTTTTTATAAAGATTTTAAGGTAATAATGAAATTAAGGGCTATAATCCATTTATTTGTTACTATATAGCATATAAAGTTACACTGACTCTCTATCGGCCTACATTTTTCTGTTCCATGCTCTTATTTAGTGTTCTAGAACAGGGGTCCATAGGGACCCCCAGAAGGTCCACATTTTCGCTCTCTCTATGTTGGGATGGGTTAGACTGTTGACTGCCTGATCCCTAAGGATCAATTTGTGAACCACAGTTCTGACAATACCTGTGATGCCCATTGTGGCAAACTGCTATCATAACACTGCTCACCATTAGAAGACACCACTAAAAATAAACATAGATATCAAGAAAGGAAGCAACAATAACAGATCTGCATTTTTTCACATTTACTGTATTATGCAGTCATTAAGATGTTAAAAAATTATTCAGACCGGTTTGATGTGTAAGGGTTCACTGTTAAAAACTTACTAATTTAGATTTCTTCACAGTGGTAGGAAATGAAACCACAAGTTTTAGCTATTTTCTTTACTGTCCAGGAACAGTGGACCTGTATGTACCTTTTAGTATTTTTTTAAAGTATATTTTAGGCCTAGGCCTTCTTAGAATGATCATAAAACAATATCTCAGGCAGCTATTTCACACAATAACTGCCTGTGAAAGAGCTTTTTTGGAGAAATTGCACCAATTCAGATTACACCACTTGGAATGACTTCGGTTACATCATAACCATTTATGTGCGCACAACTTTTCTTTTTGCCTCAGTAGAAAGTGCTTTTATATCGTTTTTTAAGTTCAGTTGGAGAAGGAAGTCAGAAGAACACACCGTGCAGACAAACAGACGTATGGCATATAATGAAGAGGATATCCAGCCTTGTGTACCTCCGTTCTAAAGCATCTGTAAACCTGTGTGTGGCTGGTGCAGGCACCCTGTGGGCTGGTCAGGGGCCACATGAGCAAATACGCTTCTCCTGCTCCTATCTCTCAGCCACACTTCCATTGTTGAGAGGCATCTAATATCTCCATGGCTTCTGCTTGTTTGAAGAGCTGCGCTGATTAGAGACCCTCTTTGTGGGTGGTTCTCTGAATTTATTCAGCCGGCCAAAATAATCTCAACAATCAACCAGCTTTCCCCTTTGGGATAGAGGCTGCTGTGTAATGGATGATTAGAAATTCTCCTCTACCTCATTACACAGTGGTCAGCTGTACCAGCCAACTGCTTTTTAATGATAGCAATCAAAAAGACCAAATCCTAACTAAATCTCGGCTTGTCCGGTCAAGTAACATTCAATGGTTCATGGAATTGCACATACACTTTTTGCTCTATGTTTCTACAAGTTTACTGCACCACTTCTATAATATAATAGTACTTTTAACAAAGTGTGTTATCCAGAAGGTGCAATCAAGACATTAAGAATGGGAGGTGTGGAGTCCCTTTTCCTGTTGGGCCACAGATAAACAAAGAAATTGCATAGGAGCTACAAGGCCAGTTCAACAAACTCTGAAAACTGTTAGCAATCTGTCTCTAATATTGTTCATCAAGGCCCTCTCTTGTTATTTACCCCCATAGAGATTGTCTGATTTCCTCTCTCTCTGGGTCGACCTGAGGAGAACGGATGTGAAATTTTTAGTCTTGTACCTCCCGAGGTTTCTTCATCCAGCTGAGAGAGCATTTCCTCACCTTTGTTGCCTTTGGCTTACTCACCAGAACCTTGGACCTGGACTCTGTAAAGCTGCTTTGTGACAACTTGGCTGTAAATATGGCTATATAAATCAAACTGAATTTAACTGAATAGAACTAATAATTAATGTAAACCATATATGTAGCATTATGCTAACTGCATGCGTGACTATCAAACCACATCAAACCACCTGTATTTGTTAAGAAATCTAAAAAAACTTGCTTATGTAAATTCTAATTTCCTGTGTGATGCTGTGTTCTATGAAAATGAACAAAATATGAACAAAATTCAAGCTAGTTGCTGACGCTACACTTGGACATCTTTATGGCTAACAGTATGTCATACAGTGTCAGAAACCTTACAAATCTGTAGAATTTGTATCATTTGAATCATATTCGACTTCCTCAATATGTTAAGAGAAGTGTACATTTCCAGTTTCAGCAGCTTCTATGCTGAGATCGGGCTCTTGATGCATCTATTCTGGTTCATTTTGATGACGATGCAGTGTGACGGCACAGAGCAGCAGCCCACTGAAAACATCACCTGGGAGAGAGTGTGTCACACCAAATTACAGCCCTGTCATTTCGGGCATGTCCAACTGACTGTATGCTACTCTTCCGTCTCCCTCAGGCCTCCATGCCTCAACAGCTGACAGCCAATGATAAGACTCAGCTCTGTAAACACCGAGGGGGGTGAAGTCCCTGATTGTGGAACATTTAGCAAGGCCTTTTAAATTAGACATTTCACAGAGAGCATCGATATGGCCTGTATGAGGATGTGGAATGACATCTTCAGACACTCAATTGTGGTTTAATTCTATTATTAATGTTCTTAAGACTTATATTCAGTACTGTGTGTGGACAGCTAACATTAAATATTAGAAATGTATGTAGAAATGAGGAACTAAATTGTGGGCTAACACACAGAACCTTAAAGTCAATCTGAGATTAATACTCAACAAGTTCTGCCAGGTACCTCGTCATATTTGAAGTAAAATTTGATTTCCACCTTAGACCAAATAAGACATGTTTGATAACCAATTTTTGCTCCTTCAGTTTTGCCTTGGAGCTACAGGGTTAATGATGACACCAGAAGTCAGTACTGCAGATAGCTATTTCAATAAAAACACTTCACCAAAGCTTCCATAATGCTGCCTAAATCACATTTAGCTCTTGAGGTGAGACAGCCTTGTTTGGTTTGTGTGGTTTAGGATGCAGTATGACTTACTGTGAAACTGGAGGCGGCCTGTAGAGACAACGTCAGGGCTGGAATTCACAAAGCAACTGTAAGGAGCACTGATTTCTCTATATTCATGGTTGTCATTGTCACAAAAATGGATATATCCTGTGAGGTTTTGGTCAACTTGTTTTTCAATAACAAATTAAATAAAACTTGGATGCCTTGGCAGGGCAAATAGCTTTGGTTTTCTATTTGATTTGATTGCATTAAAGTTTGAGTTGAGATTTACAGAAATATTTAAACTGTAGCTGTGTTAAAGGTAACAACCAAATGTTATTGTACTTGTTAGCAGGACTTTAAAAATAAAAGTGTGCAATACACTATATTTCAAATAATTTCTTCAATTTAATCACAGAAATCTTCAATTCAGTTCAATTCAATTTTATTTATATAGTGCTTTTTAAAACCAGGTTTTCACAAAGCATTTTTACAGAGTCCAGGTCCGAGCGCCTAGTGAGTAAGCTGAAGGCGACAAAAGTGAGGAAAAAACTCCCCCAAAACCATGCGATTAATCATGATTTAAACAATTTAATGGTTGCCCAGCATTACAAAAACATTTTGATCTGCATTGTTATCACATCATAAACCACTTGTCTGGGGAAAATAATACTAATCAGTCATATCATGCTTACCCCCCACATCTTCTAACCCTAAGCATCATGGAATAAAACACTCAGCTAATTCAAAGTTCCCCCTGATCCTATGCTGTACTCATGCAATGAAACAGAACGCAAAGCTTTATTATATGCAGCATTTGATTTTATGTGCGCAAGTGTATACCAGAGGGAATATCTGTCTGTTCTAGAGGGGATAAATGTTACAGAGTCGTAGCCCATGCTCTCTGTCTGCACTGCAGGTTTAATCATTGTCTTGCTGTTCAGGTGCCCCCTTATCACCCCGTGATTAACAATCTGTGTATTTAGTGTAGCACCACAGGCAGAGTAGGCCTGAATACGCGACCTCATTTATCAGAGGCTTGATGATTAAAGATATGAGCTCAAAAGGGCTTGTGTCAACAGCGATGCAGGTGCTTGCCACGGCTACTGTAGAGGTCCTCCACAGCGGAGATCTTTGTGATGCTAACAGTTTCACAGCCATGGACTGATCCACAGAGCAGCAGCGACAAACAGATTTACCGCTGCTGGAATCCACGTACAGTATGTTCTGCAATGAATACAGAAATCGCTAAGTTAGATGTTAAATCAAGTTGTGCATGCATGAATGTAGACTCCCTGATTATTCTTGATCTGAAACCAACATGCTAACATAGGTTGTCCTTAAAATGTACAAAGGTATTTCCCACAGCTTAACTGTAGCAACAGTGTAAAATGTCAGTGTCAGGAAGTCTAATTTAGATCCCGTAAGAATGTAGTGATTCTAGTGTAGTATAGTGTAAATGAATGTATTGTTTGTAGTGATTCAGGCATGTAGTTTGCATGATGCTAATTTGTGGGGTATGAATTATTTGCTCATGCCTGGTGTCTTTAGTAGAGAATTTTAGTTCAGTAAACTGTAGACATTGCATTGTACTAAAGTAAACCTCTACGGAAACCTGCCAGGCTTCACATAATGAACATTTCTTTTATTCTGGAGGAAAGAAGTGAAGCCCTACACTAAGTAAATGTGATGTTAGGCCAATTAGCTAATAGCTAATCCAGCTGTACATTTTAAAGATATGTGATATATATCTTATACTTTGGGGCAAAACGGCCCATCAAGATTATATATTCAATAAGGTTATTTGAAACCAAGCTATGAACATCTAATACCTTCATGGCATGTGGGACTGCACACGACATTTGTAAAACTGGCAGGTAAAGTGACACACGGTAGTTTGGACTGAGTCAGTTTAGTATCTGCTCTTATCCCAGGCTGTAATGAAGTTTATATTTATGGAACTAAAGTTTTGGGCTTGTAGCTCCAGCACAAAACTAAAGATTCACACTTTAGACACCATGTCTTATTTAAATAATTGCATTCTTTGCAAGGGAAAAATTATTTTGTGTATTATCTCCCAAATATCACTTAAGCAGATCTTTCCTGTCATTTAATTTTGCCTTAATGCGTGAGTTTGAGGCTGGGATTTTAAAATGGAATTCAATGAACGCTCGCTCATCGACTAAATATCAATTTATCCCCAGAACAGTATTTACACTCTCTCTATTAGAAAAAGAAGGGGATTGTATCTGTTGACATAACAACATCCCTGGCACACAAACACACTCCACATTCGTAATGCAATTACGCCGAGCAAACATGATCTATTTTTAAATGGCTCTCAGCGACGAGGCTGAAGCAGCAGGTAATTTCCTCGACTGTTTTGTCTTTCTCTTCGCTCTACTGTCTGCGCACGTTCTCGTGTGTTCTCCAGGCCAATATTTACCTCTGCCCCATATACAATTATATGCATCACAATGCGTCTGCCCAGTCAGTGTAGTGTATTTCCAAATATTTGACTATTCGCTTGTGTATCTTCACTGAATCCTCTCCGGCCTGCGTGTCGGGTGCTTCGGCTCTTATTAGCTGCCTTTATTTGTCCATCATGGACAGAAGACATAATGGAATTCAGACTCTAATAAGGTCCGGCCCCACTCGCTCTCTTGTTTTTGTACGCTCTCTCTCTCACTCATTATATCAATACCCTCCCGCAGGCCCGCTCCCTTTTCTGCCTCCCTCTGTGAATGGGGAATGGGGGGGGCAGAGGCCCAGGGTGGAGCAGAGAGGGCACTTGAATGGCTTCAGGGTGGGGGTTGGTGAGGGTATTGGAGGAGTTTAAAGATGGAAGTTTTGTAGTACTTGCTGCTTAATGTTTAAATCCAAACAACACAAGCCTTTATTTGAGAGCTCTTCTGCTCAGTATAGTTTCCCCCATTCTATTCAACAGCTTCCTCTTTTTAGAACATAGGTAAGGTCCCAGAGGATGGGGAGGATTCTCAATGCCTTGCTCCTTATAGTATTATCTTAATTACTCACCTTCTCCTTCTCACTTCCCATGGAACATAAGGCCTAGAGTGTAACCGTTATAGTTATAACCTGTGAAACCGTTTTGACACATGTCTATGGATATAGAATGTAAACCAGTGGATTTTATTGCATGGTTAATTAAATGTACATATTTACACAAAATATTATCTTTCATAATAACTCCTGGTTTCTGATTATTAAAGGGCTCACATCATGGAAAATTTAATGGTCCTCAGCATTAAAAGTTATAGTCTATAGTGCACTCTACATAGTCAATCAGGTGATTTACATTTATATACATCAATAGATCCAAACCAACACTAACAATAGCAGCCCTTTAATGAAATAAACTAATCGTATATTCAGCTTCCATAAAAAAGGGCTATAAATTCAAGGGCTTTTCGTCAGCTCTCTGAATTAATAATGGTTTCTAATCGAACTCACAGCAGTATCATGAAAATGTGCCTCTATCCTATTTTCAAGGTCAGTAGGTATGTAGAGCACTGAACCGGGATTGACCAGACCCTTGATGTCCACTCTCTCTCTGTCTCTCTCTCCATCTCTCACTTTCTCTCTTTCGCTGTTATGATAGGACCAGCTTGCATATTCCTTTCGCTCAATTAGACCTCTTCTGCATGGAGTGGAATTCTGGGCCCTTAAGGCCTCGCCTCCTCGGTCCTCAGAGATAAGTCTACTGTTATGTTAATGCTGCCGTTTAAATCTATTAAGGCTTTTGTTCCTGAAACTTTAATGCCTTTTTATATGTGAGTTGGATGGTTATTTTGTTCGGGCCGTTCCGAATCAGGAGTGGGAGCTTTAAAAATGCAAACAGGGTCAGTCTCTGCTCACAAACAAGGATAACACAAATATTTTCTACTAATAATAATAATACATTTTATTTTTAGGCACCTTTCTAGCACCCAAGAATACTGAACAATAAAATGAGTGCAGCAGAAAATCAAACCACAATAACATAAAAGATGAAAAGCATATTCAATTAAAACAATGAAATCAGTGCAAAAGATAAAGCAAGCATTGACAAATGTGTTTTGAGTGCAGATATGGAACGAGATGCAATATTATCATTGTTAAACTACTTAGTGTTGATGATCAATCGAATAGCTTGGATTTCATAATTGAAAAGATGAGCAAACTCGTCATGTTCCCTAGCGGTTTCATTTCCGCATTGGGGGTTGTGAGCCCGACAGCCACGACAAATGGAATGCAGGGGTTGATGATGTTCCTGTCAATAATCTCAGAGAGCTGAACCTGTCTACCTCTGCCTAGCCCTGCTTCATTCAAGGTTAAAAGTAGGAAGGGTTTTGTTTTTAGACGTCATAGTTGAATTGTGAAATGTATGTACTTCCGTACTACCATGACACACAGTGAAGTTAAATAAATAAATAAATATGCCAGACAGCCTTACAACCCCCAACATAGTTACCCCCAGAAATGATGTTTTTTCAATGATGAAATCCAAGATACTAGGCTGATCATCAATGTTACACAACAACAAGACTATTGCACCTCAATGAAATAACCTGGGTGCTCTGTCCCACCATGTTGTCTTTATACATTGTCATCTGTGGAAAATGTATTTGTATGTTTTCCTTTAGTGAACTGCTGCCATTTTAAAGTTCCCAATTTGGAATTCCCTGAACAAAACAAGCATCCAACTCACATACGAAAATGCCTTAACAGTTCAGGAACAGAAAAATATTCAAAGGAGTGTGATAAATACAACACTCCAGCACCTGAGTAATCTCAATCTGCTGCATCTGTAACACAAAGATGAGGTTCGAAAAGTGCAGAAAACCCAGAGTTGAACAGAAAAAGCCCTAAATAACTGTCCCCTCCTGCAGATAAGTGATCTGTGCCCGCAAGCCACGTCGATTCAGACCAGGAAAAACCAGGGTCCTTTCACTGATGGATGATGGTCAGTTCAGAGGTCAAATATGGAAAATAATAAGAATCAGTATCTCTCAGTAAAGGCCGGGTAGAGGATTTTCCTTTATTTTGCTTTATATTGTATTTTTAATTTAATTGACTTTTTGAGGGGCATTCTTCTACAACTTGAATCCCTTTGGCACCTTAATTTACACAGGCCTACCAAAACAAGACTCGCATTTTGTTGTCGGCGGTGTCAAATGTACTTTTTTTCGTTGCTGTGTGGCATGTCAGGTTAGGTAAAGTTTGGGCCGTTGCTGACAGGCTGCTGTAGGCTGTAGGTCAGGAAATTGCGGCGCTGCACAGGTGACTGAGCTTCGACTCGCCTGTCTGTTCTCCAGGCCTGTTTCCTTTCATTCAAATAATCTTCAGAGGGGAGAAGCTTCTGGATTAAAGTAGAGCGTACAATCATCCGAAATGCAGCGTAAATGAAGTGAGACATGGTTATTCAAAGGAATGCTTGCCCCAAGCTTTGTTGACACTTGAGACAAGGAGTAAACCGTCGCAGGCTCCACTTAGACACGGCATGTGGGTTTAAAACTATAAGCATGCAGTTTGATATTGCTTTGATATACACCGATCTAACCTGCACTGGGAAGGAAAAGGTCTTTTTGTATAAACAGAAAGTAACTGTAGCCTGTTGTCATGTTGAAAAGAGGAATATGTTAAATTTACTTTCAACAATGGAAGATAAAACTATGCTGGTGCAGAACAAATATTATTAAGTGATACACTTATTTGCATCACAATTTTCATATTTGAGGATTATTTAAATGTGTATTATTCTCTGTGAATCCTACGGAATAGGGTTCATGTTTTTCAAGCCGTCCGTCTTTAGTAACGTTTGGAATATAAAGTGACACATCTTAAGGCGATCTTCAGCCAGTGTCTGGGACACGTGCCCGCAAGCCACCTCAGCTCAGACCAGGATAAGCCAGGGTCCTTTCACTGATGGAACATGGTCAGTTCAGAGGTCAAACATGGAAAATCATCAGTGTGTCTCAGTAAAGGCTTGGCAGTGGATTTTCCTTTACTTTCTTTTTTACATTGTATTTTTATTGTATTGTTTTAACAATGCATAAATCAGTTCACAAAAATAACTGAAAAAAGTATTCAAATGTGAAAGCTTGCATTAAGAGAAATGTAATACGGTGTCTATTTACCACACCTTAGTATGAAAATATCCAAACATGGATGAATGGTGGAAAGAAATTGATCCTATTATGCTAACAAAAATATATTTTTTAGTTATATGTATTGCTTTTTGGAAGAACTACATATTTTTGCTTATTTGAAGAGGCCACACTGTTGCTTTAAACTTTTATGTCACATTTTCAATATTTTTCTATAGTTTTTGGGAAACTTTTTTTAAACCATAATAAGTTTGATCAGGGGTTCTGCACTTGTTTAGTAATATAAATAACATAAAATAGGGTGTCTAATTGATAAAGGTAAAGATCTTAAGGATAATTGGACAATCATATACACTCACTTGTGGATGCTCCTGCTACAGTTTGTCTTAGATGGTATATAAAGTGAAAAACTCAATTAAACTTTTTCATGAACAACAAATGATTCAGATTGAGAGCCACTGACTCCAAGATGTGCACAGGTGTAGGCTGTTTTTTTCTGTGGGATATTTATATTTGTGTTTGTGAGTTAAAATAGGAATATTGCTACATGCAACCAAGCAAAATAAAAATGGGCATCGTCATCAAAGTATAAATAAATCCCAGTGATCTTTGTGTGCTAGTGTAGCTGCTGTGGCTGTTTGGGCCTAGTTTAAAGTTTCAGCTGTTGGTGTTCAAAGTTTAGAATTGTAATGGAGTGCAATGTCATGTCAATGCTGAGGATATTTTGACTGTTAAACAAAGCTGTGGTTTTTAGGAAGAAAATGTATTCAGGACATGTATTAGGACAAGTGAAACATTTCTTTTTAATGAGATTTTTAAAAATGTCACATTGCAAGAAACTAAACCTTAGCATCAAAAAGTAATGAAGATAAACTGAAATGAGAATTGTCTACTTTAAAATAAATAGTGTTTATATAGTCCACAACAACCTAAATCGTAACAATTGAAAAGTTGTCATTTTAAGGAAATCGATCAAATTTAATTGTATTACTGAGATATTTTGATTTCAAGAAATCTCGCTAATACATGTTGCTAAACACATTTTAGAGTTTGCATTTATTGTCATCTGATCATCATCTCATTTTCACGAGAATTTCTCTAGTTTTTGTCAGAATTCAGTCCTCAATCTTTGTCAAGATTTTATTTTTTGCGGTAACTGCTTAGACCAGGTACTACTTCCACTGAAGAGCTACTTCTATCATCATAATAAATCATGTTCAGCCTGACTGTGGACTTAGATGTGCCCCTAAGTTGAAACCCAACAAAACCAAAGCAAAATGCAATATGTAGGTAATAAATTAGGGTGAAAGGTGAGCATAACTGTCATACAGCCATGATGGACTGTGTAGTCAAGAATGTTATCTGCGGTCACTGCAGTCGTTTGTTTTGGTTGCCAAAGCTCATCAACTTCTTCACGCATTGCTCATTTCAGTTTCTTTTTATTTAGTATTGTGACTTCGAGAAAAAAGTTGGGCCTGTTCCAACACGTAGGACATTCGACTTGCGTTTGGCGAATTGCCAGAAGCTATTATCCATCATTATTCCTCCCTGTTCTTTATGGTGATGAGCAATCCAAATGATCGGAGAATCTCACGCAATGCTTTTGAAAGAATTAATTATTTCAGTATATTGACTATACTCCCAATAACACATCTGCATTTGCGTGCATTGGAAAATAGCCTAGAGTGTTTGGGGAAAGCAGGCTGTTTTGAAATGTGGTGCCGGTCCCTGTAACTGCCACCACAAGCACGTTTGACCCACTGGAGTTTAAAGGCTCTATTTAGAGTCTGTTCAGCTTTGAGGGTAGATATGCATCTTAAACAAAACAGTACGTTTAAGGTAGCTGCCTGTGCTTGTTCGGAGGATGGCTCCATGCCATGCACTATGGGCACTTCTCCTTTCTACAGGTCAAAAAGTACATGAATGCACATGCACAGCTATAACAGTATCTGAGGCGAGGTGATCTAACGTCTTTTGAGGGCTGGTTTTCTCCAACCCTGGTGTAAAATGGACTCGCGGTCTTTTAAAGTCCTTCTTTTCATGGGTGTGTGTAGTTGTGTGTATTGTGTGTGTGGGTTTTCTCTGTGTTAATTCACTCCCTGTACACACTCTTAAGGGCCTGTCCCTTAAGCCTAGTCCTTCAGAGCTGGCAGATGGTGGAGGGCCGCAGCAGAAAAGCCTCCCGTCGTCATACTCCATTCAGATGGAGCGATGGTGTGGCGGTATGCAACATCCAGCCTTAAAAAAAGAAAAAAAAAATTAAATAGGCGCAAGCCAGGCACCCATGCATCCACACAGTCCACATCCTGGCAGGACCCTGTGAAGTGGTGGACAATTTCTGCAGCTCTCCTCAAAGCGCATACTGCTAATTCTGCCACCTCCTCCTCCTTCTCCTCAGCGCTGTCTCTTTGCATAAGTTCACCTTTTGGCAGCCTCCCTTTTCTTTCTCTTTGCCGCTTTCTTCATTCACGCACTGATCGCATGCACAATAGACGGGGGCCTGGGCCTCTTGCCGGCTTTGACTACACTGAGAAATCACATCCTGTCAAATGGGGACCAAAGAGTTGGTGGCTGCATGAAGATATGTAGAGCATGAAGGACCATCTGTCCTTTTTTCTGGAAAGGAATGAATTTGAGCACAGGAATGGCTAAAAAATTATATGCAAATATTGTTAGCAGCTTAGAAAACATTCTACAAGTGACTGTGACATTTGCACAATTTCTACATTACCACAGATACAGCCAAGGTTTGGTATCCATAATTTGTTTCCTTGCAGTTGCATTGGAGCTACAAGGCTACCTTAGCTAAATGCTAATAGCACCCAATAGCATCGCAAACCCATTAACAAGGCATAATGCATTCCTATATTAATTGCACTTGATTTAAACCACATAGATGATAAGTAAGTACAAAGAAGTTTCTTTAATTATGTGGGACAGACTACAAACTATACAATAAAAAAAGCACCTAATAAATGCTAGCCCTGATAAGCTGTTTTTAGCTACGTTAATGTACTTGTACATTTGAGTACTTCTCTGTATGTCCCACAGTATCTAAAACCACAGCAGCAAGTTATTTGAGATTACTGTGAGTGTTATTTGATGGACTACCCAAACCACTCGTCTTACAAGGAGAAAGAAAATGCCAGAGGATGTCCCAGGACTCATAGTGACACATGCCACGTGCGGTTTACCATCATCCTCTTTGATCCTCCATTCAAGTTCAGTTTCACAAATAAGTGACCTACCATGTCCCCCTCCGCCACAACCTCTCTCTTTCTCTCCCGCTCACTCCCGCTTTTTCCTCTCTCTCCATTGCTTTGCTCACTCCTCTCCCAGTGTGGCCCAGACACCATGCCGTCTGGAAGCTGTTCTCCCCGCGTCTCCTCTAAGAGCCCGGAGAAACTGCGGGGTAATGGCCATTGTGTGCTCTCATTGATCCTTGACTGGCCATATTGTGGCCCAGCAGGATTTCAAAGACACAAAAGTGGTGTGCTGCATTGTCCCAAGCTGCAAATGAAGAAGTCTTTCCTCCTACAGAGGACAGGCTGTGGAAGTGTCAGCAGTGAGAGGCTCTTTGGGAGGGAAGTGAAGGGGGCAACTGGTTAATTATTAATGTACCAATACAAGTCTCCTACAGGAGCTGTACTCCCTGCTAATTTTTACTGAGACAAGAGAATACAAAGCCCAGACACTCGCACAGATGTTAGAGCCACTTTGGCATCTGTGAGTTCAGAACTTTTTTGTCTGTCGCCACAAAGTGTCGTGTGCTTTTTCAAGCATAGTATTAAAGCAGGACCCTGAATAATCTGTTGCTCTGAGAATATCCAAGTATTTTCACACAGAATGAGTTCCTGTCTTTGAAATAAAGCCCTTTTTTAATTTTACTGTAGGGAGGATATTCTCTCATGTCAGTCATCTGATCATAAGACCCGTTTGGTTAAAGTGCAAGGGCTGTAATTTCAAATAAATCATGTCGTCACATATTAGTGACGAAATCCAGTAATGAGGTTCATTATAAATGAGACTCAGGACAACCTGTTTTAACTCTTTTAGAAAGTGCAGGAAAACCTTTTAAAATCATTGTCTGTGGTTTATATGGTAGCAAAAAGATGTGAAACACAGAGGTTAGGTTTGAACTTAGAAATACTTCTGCAAATGAAAGGGCCTCTTCTTTAAAAAAAAGTCTGATAAAGACTGATATTGATCCTGCAAGAAATCACTTCAGTACTCTGCATTTAACCCATTCACCTGAGTGAAGCAGAGGGAAGCCCACAGTGGTGCCCAGGGAGAAGAGTGTAGGGACAGTATCAGAGGTGCCTCAGTGGTGCCATTAGTTTAGTTTATTTATATAGCACATTTAAAAGACAACCATGGTTGACCAAAGTG
>JBBKCR010000038.1:18807788-18821333 GCA_037577295.1 Ladigesia roloffi
ATGATTATTATTTGTTCTCTCCCTGTAGATCCAGACTGTTACAAGCAAGGTAGAAGTACCTCTACCTCCACCTCCTCATCCAAATCGATTTGGACGAAATGCCACTAAGACTGCCGCTAAATATGTTATCAAGAAATCTCTCCAGTTCAAGAGCGGCATGAACGTTTTAGGTGCATAAAGCCTTTCATTGTGTTACATTTTATTGCTACATAAGGATTTTCTATGCTATCATACCATCACAATCAGAGGAATAACATCTAATTTTATGTATAATTCCACAATTAATGATTTTCCATGTCTAAAATCTGCGCTTTTTTTTCAATCATCCTTTTCAAACAGTTAAGTAGAAAGGTGTATGTGTTATGCAAAGGAAAATAGTCCCTATCTTGTAGGGATGCAAGTAAACGAGGTATCAGAGGTATCTGTCTTTTTTTTGTCTCTTGAATCTCTTGTGTTAGAACAAGATGCTTTTTGTTTTGGCTGTCTTATGTTTTAGCAGATAACAGTTGTTAGGTAGAAAAGTAAAACTAAAAGAGATTAAGTTATGGTTCAGTTCAGAGATTCAGTTTGAGAGAAAATGCCTCTCAGCCAGGTACATTGCAAGTTCAGAACATGGATTATAATTACCGACATAATTTTAAAACCATACTTTTACAGACCCCAACCCTTTAATAGGAACTATCCTGAATGACATTTGTCAGTCTGAAGTACACTTAGCCAATCTTTTGGAAAACATTGGCGACATGAACATTGGCAAAGCTAATCGTTTTTTCTTTGTAAAGTTATAAAGGATCATTTTTGGAATCCTTGTAGGGCACCTGATCATTTGAATCTGATGAACTGTGCTTTTATTTATATCTACACACTTCTTCCCATCATTCTTATAATAGAATCTTTTTTATTTGTTTGCTAGGTCTCATTGGTTTCTTTGTGGCGTTCGGAGTCTGCATGGGAAAGATGGGCGAGAAAGCCAAACTGATGCTGGACTTCTTCAATGTCCTCAACGAAATCGTGATGAGGCTTGTCGGCATGATCATGTGGTCAGAATTTATATATTATATTTTGCATTATGTTTAAGGTCAGCTAGAGGCTTTTTCGAATGGGACATTTACTGGTTAGAGATACTCAGATAGAACCACAGTTATATCCAATGTGCCATCTAAATATGATCGCTTTCATTTAATCTGAATTGCTTTTCTGTAGCAATAGGATTTATTGCATGCAGGATATTGAGACTAATATGAATAAAAAACACATCACCATGAACAGTTAGGTGGTATGGATACTAGGCTTTATAAAAACCAATAGATTTTTCTTAACTCTCCTTGTGTGTTCATTTAGGCCACTTTTGACCAGGAACATGTTTGCTGATTATAAATCTATGACAATATAAATATGACTACCTAACATTGTGTTGGGACTTTCTACTAACTCAAATAAATGTGAACATTCCAGGTTTTAAACTTCAATTTGCTAGTTATGGCTTGTAGGTCTCATTCATCATTCAAGGTCATGTAACTCATATTTTGGAAGAAAAGTATTATAGAGAAGATTATTTTGACTATAACACTTACTATGATGAAACAGTTTGTGCAGTTTATCACAGAGGACCTGATTCCAAAGTTTACAAAATCAGTTTGAAAATGTTTAAATTTTCTAACAAGTTTTTGCTTTAATCTATGTAAAAGGGGGTTGCTGTGGTATAAAAGGTGCTGGCTGTGGTTTAGGAGGTTTTTCCCATTTAGTTTCCAGGTTGTTACTAGGGTGTAGGATTTGTTGGCTGAGCTATGGGTTTGCAAGGTTGTTGCTTAGGTAAAAGAAGCGGTTGCTATGGAGATTAGAGGCAGGAGGCCGATCTCAAAATTTCTTCAGGAAATTTTCATTTTATTTGAAGGAACTCTAAATAGGTGTGCCTCCCATGGAGTAAAAATTGAATTAGGGTCCCATGGAGGAAAAGGGGACATGTGTGTTCAGCACCAGCATGGTGGTGTAGGGGAATCAAACTCAATTTTATCCCCTATCATAGTCTAACTAATTAATTACTAATGACCCATCATTTTTGACCGGGAAATCCATGAGTGTTCAATCAATGAAATCAGCTAAAAAAACAATAAAATTAACCGCATTTTCTAGACAGAAAATAATAATAATAATGTGGAAATTTCCTCCTGGATGATTTTCTGATCCTGATTATTGCTGTTGTGGGAGGAGATAGTATTATTAGAAGTATTATTGTGGTATTATACATCACTTTCCCAAGCTTCCCAAGTTACCCAAAATATCCACATAGGATCGGTTGCTGGTAGCAAGATGTAAAAGGAAACTGTCAGTATAAAGCTCATTGCTTTTAACATGTGCAAGTCAACTTGAATACATGTTTCAGTACAAGTTATCTTACATTCACAAATTCATTATTTATGGATGAATGCTTTGCCGTCCTCCGCATAGTGTTGATAAGGATGTCAGGAAGGGCTGATGGAATCAAGGTCCAAAACGTCCAGGGACTCACTTTTACAAGTAACTACCAACAAGAGCAGCAGAATCCCTCTCTAGCTTCAAAAATGTCTCATCTGTTCAGATGTCCTGTCCTCATGCACCTTCTTGCACTACTCTTACAGAAATATTTAGCACTTAGTACTCTCCTCTGGTTCTTACACTATCCTGAAACATGAATGTGTCCTCATATTATACATCACTTTGGATAAAAGCATCTGCCAAATGATTGTAATGTGAAATGGCAAACACATGGCAAAACGTGTTCCTTCGTTTAATTGTTGGTGAGCTGGATCTATTGTACGTTAGTTTGTTCTGCATACGTTTTAAAATTTGCTACAAAATTCCTTACAGACTCCAAAATCGCTCCACAGTGATCCAAGTGAATTCAGTGTATGATTTAACCTAAAAGGATGGCGTGAACTTGGTTAAAATATATTCACCCTTTGGATAATCTCCCTTCTGGCTGGCTCATAGTATCTCACTGTGGAGGTTACAGCAAAGACTGGCAAAGATTGTCATCTCAGTATAATTTGACTTTGATTCCATTTAAGAAAAGAAATATGTGATGTGCATGTGCCATCAGGTTTATCTCTGTTTTCCCTCCCTGCCGTAGGTATTCGCCTGTGGGCATTGCATGCCTGATCTGCGGAAAGATCATTTCCATCAATGACTTGGAGGCGGTGGCACGGCAGCTGGGAATGTACATGGTCACGGTCATTGTGGGCCTCATCATCCATGGAGGCATTTTCCTCCCCTTGATCTATTTCGTCATCGTCCGGAAGAACCCTTTTACATTTTTTATGGGAATCTTCCAGGCTTGGGTCACTGCATTAGGAACAGCCTCCAGGTAGACATGTTTGTACACTTTTTTTGTCCTTTATCGAGGTTGCAATTAAAGAAAAGCCTTATTTATAGGTGTGTCTAACATCATTGCATGTCTCTGTTACAGCGCTGGTACGCTGCCTGTTACCTTTCGCTGCCTGGAGGAAAACCTGGGCATTGATAAGAGGGTTACCCGATTCGTGCTACCTGTTGGAGCAACCATCAATATGGATGGCACGGCCCTTTATGAGGCAGTAGCAGCCATTTTCATCGCACAGATGAATGGAGTACAGCTTGATCCTGGTCAGATTGCTACAGTCAGGTAGGTCAATGTCTATCATCATTTAATATCAAAGGAGTAATTAAACCAATCATCTTTGCACATGATCCAAAATCAGTGTACCGAAATGAGGTGAAATTAATTGTGCATTTCCTACCATAGCCTGACAGCCACTCTAGCTAGCGTAGGAGCAGCCAGTATTCCCAGTGCTGGTCTGGTCACCATGCTTCTGATCTTGACTGCTGTGGGACTGCCAACCCAAGACATCAGTTTACTGGTGGCAGTTGACTGGCTATTGTGAGTAAATCCAATGCACTTGTAATTCTGTCCTGTGTGATTTTCTGTTATTTGTACACTCAGAAAAATGATTCATGGCATAGTTTGTTTTAGGTGTTTGCATCTGTTCGTTTATATTTAAATAGTTACTATTTTTAGAATGTATTTTTCAAATTCCTTAAAATCAACATTAATCTATTATTTGTATAAAAAAAGAGAAATTGAATGAGTTAAAACTAATTTAAATATACAGAGCTTTTCATTTAGTTGACATATATCTTTGTTTATTGTATTCGTATTGATATTTTGAAAAACAGTAAACAATTGTTCACAAAAAAGATTATTTTAGTTCAAATTTATGAGGTTGTTTACATCAGGTGTATTTAAAGATAAATCGGCAATTGTTTACTCAAATCACATTGGGTTTATTGGTATTATTACATAAATCTCCTTCTTAATTGTTTCATTTAAATGTCACTGACAAATGTGCAGCACACAGAGTTCATTGGCCTCTTTCTGATAAATCTAAGTAATTTAAATTGATGGAAATTTTATATGCAATTGAAACACATAAATCCTTGGAAATGGGCCTAAATAGTTCTATGAGTGTGCTTCAGAGTGGTAAAGATTAACAGGGTTATTTATAGACCTGTTTAAAAACCTTGTAGGCAATAAGTGCATGTTTCTGCCTCAAGAGATGTGGCACGTGTGTCTGTTTCTTCACTCAACCCAACAGGGACCGCTTCCGAACGTCCGTCAATGTTGTTGGAGACTCGTACGGGGCAGGCATTGTGTACCACCTCTCCAAAGATGAGCTCGACTTGTTCGACGCCCAGCAGAGGGCAGATGACTATGAGATGACCAAGACACAGTCCTTCTATGAGAATAACACTAACCATGGTGTCTATTCATCACGCAACTCCTGTCCACAAGTCCTGATAGATGACTGCAAGGTACATATTACTCTCACAGACATAGAAACCTGTATGTAGACCTAGAAACGTGTACGTTTTTTTACTGCACGACGCCGCATGTATCATTTTGATTTTCTTACATTTTTGTATTTTGATCATGTCCGCTGCGACTGTTCAGAGGTCTATTTTGGAGACAAAACGAGGATGGAAAAAATAAATAAATATGGTCTTATTTATTTATTTGTTCTTGTACAGAGTGAAATAGCAGTTTTGTCCAAAAAGATGGATCCCTTTTTCGATACTGACCTGTCTGCATCTGTAGGCTTCTTTCTCTTTGGTAATGGGAAAGGACAGAATTGGATGTCCTTAAAGGTCTATTATGCATGGACTTGGCTGCGGCATTGTCCAGATTTGCCCAGGAAGGCCAAGCTGGCTTTGGCTTTTTAACACGGACTGAAATGTGAAAGACTACACTGACATTTACTGTAAGTGGCATCAGGAGAAGATAAAGAAACGGTGCATATTGCAGTAAATGTGAATCTCTTGTTTTTGACCTTCTTGTATTGAGTGCTGACGACAAAGGCTGCTATTTCATCTCATTATGTGTTCTTCTGTAAAATTCTTGGCAAAGACATAGAGCCTATTTTTTTTTTTTTTGAAGGAATCACATAAAATTTGTTTTTTGTTTTTTTATTTGTACTGGTTTTCTTTTATCCTTTCTTTTTTTCAGATATCAGTGACTCTTGTCCCTTTAACTTGTAGGCCATTGCTCATTTCAATGCACCGTACAATAGTGAGAATGGCACTTTTCCTCAGCATCTTTAGATTACGTGCTTTGGGCAGAGATTCCATGTGAAAACCTCAAAAAGCAGTAATGTTTACAGTCAATCATGGCTTTTTGAGCTCAACCCGGAACTTGAATAACTTTGCTTATAATGAAATAAGCGATGAGGTAATATCAAACCTGAAGGCTGAAATTGTGATGCTATCCTCTAGAAATGGTTTCTCTGCTTCAAATGGTAGACGGTGTAGTGTTACCAGCAGCGGTAAATGCATTTTGATTGTGCCTTGGTCCAACAGTTAGATGTCCCTGATAATTGCTTTCAGGTAACCTTGGCCCAAAACGGTTCCCCTGCGGAGTACTCTCTTGTTGCGGAGGAACCTTGGATACAAGAGTAACACAGCACACAGATCCAGCTCCGCCTTATCCTGAGTCCCGCAAGCTTATTCATCCTGGTGAAAACAAATGAACCAATGCTAACTCTTACACACACACACACAGTCCATCAAAGAACCATTCTCACGCAAAACAACGGACACTTGTAGTCATCTCCACACAGCAGAGAACGTAGCTTGAAGCCCTTGACGCAATCAGTGGCTTAGCTGGGGAAGGGACGGGCGAAAGTTTGGGCTACGAATTGAGCCTTACCTAAAAGCCCTCTCGGAGCGAAAGCCTGCAAACGACTTTCCAATTCGGGGCTAAAGAGCTTTTGTGTTACTGTAATGGACAGGTGAGCGTAGCAGTGAATGTGTGCTGTGGCCTTTCATGTTCTTTTATCAATTGATTCATTTTCAAAGGCTTCTTTTGACTGTCCTGCAGCGTAGTTTCAAACAAATGCTCAGTAAACATTTAGGATCGTTGGGTTGCAGGTTGTCTCTTGAAAACCTGCTGCTCTCTGATAATGCACCAAGAGCTATTACCCCCCCCCCCCACCACCACCACCACCAACAAGGTTTCTTCAGTAGTCTATATAGTAACACTGCTACCGCATAGTAATAGCCATTTACTTCATCACCAGCACATTGCATTGGAAAGGCAGCTGTAGATTGGCTTGACCAACCTTGAGCTCACCGACCCCACATCGTTTCTAGCAGCAGGTTAGAGCCAGCGCAGCTTGTTTGCAGGATTTCCCTTTCACTGGCTTGGCTTAGGTGGATTAACCCTTGATGGCAGCACTCGAGGTCAGCATCTTACCCTAAGAGCTCCCCAAGGTGCTTAGCGGATCTGAAACTGCTGTTTTGCCTCCAACTGATGGCGCTTTATTTTTAGCTGCTGGCCAACGCAAATGCAACGTAAGCAATTAAGTAGCAACAAACGAACATGAAGGCTAACACTGAGACTAGCCATGTCTTCTCACACGAGGACTGCTTAGTGTAGCTCGGAAGCAAAACAGAGTTTCTTTAACATGCATTGTGTCTTCGGGTCGTCCATGCATGCTCACCTGAGTCTACAGTTCATGTTTTTATTCTGTATGCTTTTGTTCTTTGTTCATTTATTTTGTTTTGATCTTTGTTAATTTACCTTGCCTTGAAAACATCGACTGCAAAGAAAAGCAGACAGTTGCGACAGCGCTGACTCCAAACCCTCTTCTGACTAGACTGTAGATTTGAGAGGGAGTCTTCTTACAAATTCAGAAAGAGCAATGTTTGTAGGAACATTCGATTCATTGGTAGCAAGTCCCAGCAGACGTCAAGCGCTGCTGCATACGTATTCAAATGAAGAAGCGAGAAATTGGCAGAAAATCTGGAGCACTACTCTGTAACCAGTGGTAGACATACCAACCTGAAACGATTGCTCTTGCACCATTATCTTACTTTTCATGTTAAAGTGCCTCCTAGCACTTTGTGTATATAAATATATATAATTTGCTAGATTGACCTAGGGTGTCCGTGAGCTAGAGGATATTATTGACCGTCTGTCTTTGTTACCTGGTAGTCAGCTTTTTGCTTATGGTTTTTTAAAACATAGGCAAAGTCATATAATCAAAAGATTTTAGGATAGGTCATTTGATTGGATTGGATTACCGAGTAACACATGGACATAACCACGCCACATGTCACAAATGGACATAAGTGATCCTGACAGACTATGTCAAGTGAATAGAGTGTCATGTTGCCATTGCTGGTAATTGTCATGACAGATGCTACACTATATGGACAAAAGTACTGGGACATGTTTTTAGGATTTGAGCCACGTCTCTCACTTCCAGTGAAGGGCAATCTTAGCAGACCAAGACATTTTGCACAATGCTACTGTTCCAAATTTGTGGACACAATTGCTATTACAGCATGACTGTGTCCCAGTGCACACATTAAGCTCCATATAGACATGGATGAATGAATTCTGTGTGGAAGAACTTGACTGGCCACACAGAACCCTGACTTCAAGCACCTTCGGGATTAACTGGAATGGAGATTGTGATCCCGGCCTTCTCGTCCAACATTGGTGTCTGATCTCATAAATGCTGATCCGAATGTATGGGCCCAAATTCCCATAGGAACTCTAAAAACCTGGAAGGGGGCTGACTCCATATAGTATATGTAATTGAAGGCAATATCATTCAAGTCCCTGTTGATGTAATGGCCAGGTGTCCCAATACCTTTGTCCAAGTAGAGTCGAATTAATATGACATGCTACCATTACTGGTAATTGTTGTGACGTATGCTACAGATGCAGTTCATGTAAATTCATGAAACCAAATAGCTGTAACATCTCATGGTGACCACCATTGGCGCTAACATGACACTGTGATGTTAATGAAAATAGCTAGCTAGCGTATGACACGTTTATGACATGGTTATGTCAACTCTTTATGTGGCAGGGTTCACACAAAGTTTCATGTGTAGCTGCACCTATATCCTATATGCATCCAGATATTCTGTTCATTACAGGACAAAGTATATCATCCGCAATATTAATGCAAACTTCTCAGGTCAAGAAAAATGAAAAAAAACAAAACAACCTATATATATATATATAAATATTATATTTTTCACATACTTCTTCATACCATGATGGATGATTGTGTTTGAATCATGATAACTGTGTTTTACCTTGTGAAATATGTTTTGTTAGGGTTAATGGCATTAGGGGAAAAAGTCAAATTTATGTGTTTTACAGACAGCGTAACACTCTCCTCACCACTACGGTTAAAAACAGAGCGAGGAACATGTAGATTTCTGTAAATGTGTGTGTTACTGGGGCTATGAGTGCTCAGGCAGGGCCTGACACAACATGTTTTCTGTCTTGTCGAGATTTTATGTTTGTGAATGTATGTATATTGTTTTTAATGGGGCCGGCCAGGTCTCCTTTTTGTGCTACCCCGTTTTGTTGCAAAGTTACGACAACACTTGCACACCAACATTCCCTTTTTGAATTTGTCTTTTTCCTCTATTTTTCTATGAATGCTTACCATGTATTTTAAATAAAGGCAACACGTTGTCTCAATTTGCTTTCTTTTTTTCTGATTCATGAATAAAGCATCTGGCCTGTAATACCCTTAGATCACCAACCACGGTCCGACTCGATCTGCTGCTTCTCAAAGGCCAAAGTCGTGCATTAAGACTTTTCTCGGCTTTGGTATCAAACTTCCAGAGTTTCTAACTAAAATCCACCTCTCCACTGAGCGCTTACAGTAACAACTACATGATCATGTCCTAAATTAAGGAAACACATTCCTCACACAAAACTATAGTCACATCTATGATCTGTATGATTTAAAGAGGCCTTTGCACTCGGTTAGTAGTCTAGGTTTAGTGTTTAGTGTAATGTTTTCTTTATAGATTTTGTACATGGATAAAAGCATCTGGCAAACACAGTATGACAGTCGTTTTTAGTTCATATCTTTAATTCCCAAAACAAAACAAGTATTATAAAACTATTACATTGTTTATGTCATTTAAAATTAGTGTTTAGTGATGAATGTCTGTCTTGCTTGATTGGAAAGGCATCATATGTCAGTACATAGTACTTACAGGTAGGTATTTACAAAAGCTTTGCCTAATTGAGAATAATTTTTAAATAAAAGGTTAAAACGTTCTTTGAAATGTTTGACCAAAAAAAAAGGTGCAATTTCAAGGTGGTGATTAAAACAGAAGCTATAAATGTGATGTTATGGGTTTGGTCTGAAAAGAGTGAATGAAGAACACTGTGCATTGCCACGTCAAAACCCCGGAGACGCTGTACAGAATACAGTTAGAAGGGTTGGTTTAACCTCTTTGGTTTTAGGGGTATCAAGTATGTTGGTTAAGATCCAACACTTTGTTTTATCTCAGTCTCTCAGCATTACATTAGATACTCCTTTTCTGGAGCTTCATCCAGAGAGATGACAGTGAAGTCATTCTTCGGACCTTTCATGAGGGTCACCAACTCATACTCATTCTCGGACAGTGGAAGAGTTGCTGTTTTGACGTATTCCTCATTCGTTTCCTGTGGTGTGATATTGAAGCTCTGCTTTCTTGGCCCATACCATCTAAATAAGATAAATAAATAGAAAGATAGGTAGATAGATAGACAGACAGATAGATAAACTGATTAGTAACAGCTAAAAATGAAAACATTTGTCTATTTTGTGGCATTTATTTAAATTCAAAATCTTATACGATTCATTTTATGATATATTTTAAACTAATATGACATAGAAATTGTAAAATGTAATATACAATATATTTTTATCATTTATTATATTATTATATACATTATATTAATGCCATGACTGGCATTGTTCAAACGATATTTCGCTACCGATGACTGTACATTCACTGTTCGCAGCATTAGAATGTCTGTGTGAGCTACTCCTTAAAAAATGTGGCGTGTGTTCATTTTTTTAAAAGCACCTACTTGTCTTTAGTGGCGATCGCAGCAAATACACAGAGAATGGCGCCAAGAGTCATGCAGAATGCAAAGATAATCAGCCAACCTAGACAGGGGGAGCAGAGTGAGGCAGGGTTAAACACCAGCACTATTTCAAAAAGAAAGAAGAGACGCCTGAGGCGCTGCTACTTGAACTCACCAGGTGTGCCCTCTTCCACCTGTGTAGATGTTGTGGATTCAGGAGCTTCAAACAGTGCATTGTTAAAACGACCCTTGGGGTGAGAAGGTGCTGGAGAGAAAATGAATGATACCAGATTTAACTTGGGTTAAAAATTCCTTTAGGCTCATGTAGCATCCTGATAAAAATAAAGGTATGTGTTTTTCTTTTATCTTCTAATTTCATCAGCTGCCCTTCAATTTGTGTGAACTTTTTTTTATGAAGACTGAATCAACGTCCAGGAAAAAACCCTAATTACATTAAAAATATTCCTCTTTCTCTTATAAAACGACCATTTTTAGAGCAAGTATAAGGACACTTTAACCACTGCAGTGTTGGTGTGATATAGTTTTTAAGGTTTTTAAGGTTTTAGGTTTGGTGTACTGATAAAAGTACTGTAAAGATCAATAAGAGCTGGAAACACCACAATCTGGGACTGTTCTTCTAACAGTGGTCTCACTCAGCTTTTGGGCATTGATTGGATCTTGAACTTAGAGGCTTTCAAAACGATTTTGGATGCAAACCTGCAGAACATCTGCTCGAACAGATCTGACACACACATTAGCAGCCTTATTGAAAGCATAGCTTGCCTACAACAAATTGAGTCTCAGTCATTCGTTTTAACTTTTGATCCAATTGGCACAAATATCCACATACTTTCTGTGGCCATTATATGACTTGTGTTTATGTTTCTAAATCGTCTCTTCTTGAGAACAGAGAGTTATCTGTGACCCGTTATGATGAGTGGATGATAAAATACCTTCAGCCATAGTATCTGTGTTCGACATTTTCTTTTCTAGGATGTTCCTTGATTCGGATGCTTCGTAATCAAGAATGAAGTTTGGTTCAGGAGTAAGTCCAGTTGAGGTTGTAATTTCAGGATCCACCCCAGACCCTTTGTCTGCTTCAGAGGTGGTGCTGTGTAATCCCGCCAGGCGTGTTCTAATGGTGGCGAAGAGGAGATCCACATCGTTGTGTTTATGGAGAGTCTCTGGGAACATACCTGAACCTTCAATATGTTTTCTCTCATCAAGAGTTTCTGAAATGTAACTTGTGGTAATCCCATAGTCAGCTGTCTGTGGTGTGGTGCCTTCACTGTTCACTGGTGTGAGGTCTTGGTTGAGATCACTCTTTGGAGCCTCTTTGGGATCAACATCTGTCACTTCAGGGTCTATGAGCTTAGATACCGCTGTCACACTGTCCTTCTGATGGGACTGGAATGGATTTCCCTCCAAGTTTAGACTATTCGATGTAATGCTTGAATCTTCTGATTTTTCGTTTTTGACAGATGGTGTTGTCCTTTTATCATCCACTATGAAACCATCAGCTATTACTTCGTCAAGGACCTCCTTGACTGGGTCTGGTTTTCCAGCTATTTGAGAAGAACATTACATGACAAATGGTTAGAAAACATAATGATTAATCAGATTTTTGTTCTTTTAATTCTAATTGGAAATTACTTGTCATCCTCTATAGAAAATAGTACACAATGGATTTACGGTAATTATGGAGGAGAACAGAAAGTAAGCTTCCTTTTCATCATCCTGTTGTTCCTCAATGATCTCTCATCTCTGTATGAGTCCCACCTATGTTCTCAGAACTTTAACAGTTTTGTGGTCTCTTATTATATAACAATCATATAATGGCATCATATGCAAATACTGAATTGAACATAAAAAGAAGACGTAATGGCCTGTGCAAATATTTATAAAGTCCTTGTCCACATCCCGTCTTTGAAATGAAAGGGAAAAGACTTCCTATAACCATGAGAATTCAAAAATGGACATAAAAAGGATTCTTGTTCGAACTTGCTTCACATCACAGTTTGTCAGTTCACGTATCTGGGCATGTGAATAAATACAGCTTTTCAGGAGCGGAAGTGGTTTGAAGCTGTGACTAAGCTTCTACCAACGTGTTTGTCATCATAGGTGGAATCACTGAATTCTGTGGTAGGTTTTATTATGTTCCACATAAATCAATATGCCGTTAACATGAAGTTTGTATGATTCACTCACTTGTGGTCTGCTCGGAGTGTGCAGGTTGACTGGTTACTGATTCAGGAGCGGATGAAACTGCACTTTTACAGCTTGCGGCTGATAAAAAGAAAAGGAAAATGTTAATAAATCTATACAACAAAACTAATTTACACACTCATTTAAGGTTTCTATGGCTTCTAGCTCAGATGCATGGTTCTGGGATTTTTCACACTTTGAAAAGTAACGACACACTCCTCTCATTTGCAATAACCATCTATTGAAAGGAAACCATCCATGCCAGCTATGGCATCGCCCCAATGGTCCCTTTTCACATCCTATTCATGTGGGTGTAGTCATTTTCTATTCAATTCTTGTACATATTGGCTGTTACCCACCTGATTGAGAAAAGCAATAGACGTCATAATGATTGAAAACAAATCCAGCGGAATGTGGGGCGCAGTCTGGGCCAAGATTGCCGGGGAGGGTGGAAAGTTTTCCACCATCGATCCAACCATATCTAAAGAAAAGTCTCATGTTAGCACTGTTGAATTGAATGGACTCCTGCGTATGGCTTTGTGAGTAAGGGTGGCCTTTGGGAGCGCTCTTGTATTTGACTCATTCCTGAAATGTTAAGAAGGATTGTGGAGATGCGAACCTGCATGACTTTAAGCCGCTGTCATAGGCCCTGCTGAGTTGCTCCTCTGTTGCCAAACTGTAGCCCTGGCTGTGGCAGAGCCATTTGGCTTGCCACATGTTCAGAGAGTAACGGGCACCGGCGTCCAGATGAACAACACCAGCATAGCTGCACCTGTCCGTCGGTTCTGCTGAGAGGAAACAAGTGAGGAGCTGAATTTGAAGAGTGATGTAATGAAAAACGATACTATACGGAATAATTTGTGTGTATGTGTGTGTGTATATATATATATATATATATAAAACCGTGCTTTGTCTGTCTCTATTTCTCTCTCTCT
>JBBKCR010000038.1:18829318-18850445 GCA_037577295.1 Ladigesia roloffi
GATAGAGACAGACAGAGCGAAGTTTATATATATATATATATATATATATATATATATACATATACATAAAACATGAACCATATCAAGGCCTTTGTACAGAAAGGCCTGACTTTTGGGTCTCCTCAAATGAACCTTAAAACCAATAGTGTGAAAAGACGAACCATTTTGATGACAGTGACAGCAGAGTGTAGAATTCAGCACTTGGTTCATTAGTTTAGTGAGTCCATGAATATTAAACTCCACAAAGCAGTGAGAGTCAGGGCACCTTCTACCTGTTTAAGCCTCTCCCTTTCTTGCGTGTCATGAACACCTGCATTATCTGTATTCTCCAGGGTATCGAGGAGTCGCACAAAAGCCTCCTGTGTGTGCACACCAGGAAGCAGTTAGGGTTGGATGCATGGTGACTAGGCTAGATTCACTGGAGCTCCACTGAAATATAAGCAGGGTTGTGCCAGGCTCAATCCCTTTAAGTGCTGCAGTCAAAATTGCAAGTCATAAGATGAAAGATTAGATGAATTCCATGTTATTTAAACCAGACAAGGCAGGGCTCATGGCTGAAGAGAATAACCTAAACCTTCACTGTGTGCTGCACTGATCCCTTTGTCAGCTCTTTTTTGTCCTTTTAAACAACTTGTATGTGTTGTGTAGGCGAAAAGGGAATTAACTCGTGACACATAAAGGTCAGAGTCTTTTGAGCAGGCCGCATGGTTTTTATGCAGAGCATGTCACTGAACAAGGACATTTTTGTTAGTGTGAAATTTTTGCAGTGGTAAAATCTGCCACTGTACTGAGGATGTAAACCTCCATTCAGATTTCACACATCACAGAGAATAAGGCCTTTAGCCCCACCAAATTGAAACTGTGGTGTTAACATTTTAACAATTTAAAGAAGAACCTCACTCCTTTTTCAATTAGATTAGCATGTTAACAACAACATTTCGAGTTTGATCTGAAATGAACAAGCCATTCTTGAAAATGTCAATGTCAAAATTGCTCATAGTCAGTAGTGCTGAGTTTGATTGGAAACAGGCGTCCAAAACATGAAAGGCTACATCACACTCATCATGGAAAATGTGCAATAGTAACAAATCAGTTCTGTAAATCCTGTTTTTACCCAGGAGACATCGGCAATCTCCTGGGTTTGTTCACCCCCCTCTGTCAAGAAATGCAAATTCTCTACAATCGGTCTCACATCCAGCCACTCTGAATGACTTTGTTCGCATCCCAGTAGCTGAAATGAGGTAAAATTCCTCTTTAAAATATCTGATTTTGAAATATGACAATGCAGCCACAGTCGGTGAGACAATGTTGCTTTCTGTCTAAGAGAAATATAATAAAGTTGAAGGTTATTTTGAAGTCAATAGAAGCCACTCAGAATACTACATAAGTACAGGAGTACTATAACATATCTGCCCAGTATGTCTAGCCACTCTCACCATAGGAATTGAAGTCTGATGGTTTCTAATCTTTTGATGTGCTCCTAAACAAAAATATAGTTTGGAGCAGAGACCGGTTGCAACACAGTAAAATGTAAATGGAACCATACAACCTGCAGCAAAGGAGGAACTCAAAGCATCACTTACCTTGACCCTTGGCTGACTGAAAAACCACTAATCCAGACGTAACCAGCACAAGCAGAAGAGTCTGCATGGTTGATGAGGCGCAGCTGTGATTTGTGAGAGTGTGAGAGCACTGGTACCATGCCATACCTCCTTTATAAACTTGAGTCATCACCTGGATGACACACACTGCTGAGATGGGTGGTGCTAGTGCACACACACCCTGCCTATTGTGTCACCCACTCTCTTCCTCTCCCACCGGCTCTATGACTATCATTAACCTGCCTCGCAGACGGGACCAGACACTTAAACGCGGATCAGGTTCATCTCCTCGGACGTCACTGGGGTTCGTCTTGAGAAACACGGCACTGCTTAGATGCAATCTTCTATAAACACGCTTAATTATAGTGATGAAGCAAATATTTATTAGAAGATTAAATGAGATCAGCACTCTTCGATCTTTGACACTGATTTGAAACCACCCTGGATTTCAGGGGTTATGTCACGAGTGTCTGAATGTGTATGCTGGATATGCTGAGTGGCCACTTTACTGGAAACCCTAACCTTGCACATCCACTTTGCTGGTATACAGGCTGTTGATGAATAATTTTGTAATGCTGTTACAGTGGACCACTCTGTTTGTTGTGTGTCGACACATTGGCACAACACATAGAACACAGCTCTGGAAAACAAGAGAGCACTGAAATTTATTTTCAAATCAGCATCTCTATGAGTATGACAACCATTCCATGCCAGTGTCCATTAAAGTCCTACACAAGCACCGGTATCTGCATTATGAGGGACTGATCCGTTATCACCTGAATCACACCTTGTTTAATAAATACACTGCTGTATTCAACAGTCTCCTCTCACAACATGAACAGTTGGATGGCAAAACACTACTAGAAGTACTTCAAAGGTAATTATTGCCATTTTGAGTGAACGAGAGATTTGTTTCTTTGAATGATTAAAGTTCTGCTATGCTCCTTTTTTTATTTGTCCATTTTCTACCCCTTTATCAGGGTCAGGGAGGGGTGGTTGGGGCTGGAGCCTATCCTAGCTGCTATGGGCGAAGGCGGGGTACACCCTGGACAGTCCCCAGCACGTCGCAGGGCCACACATACACACCTAGGGGAAATTTTGTGTGCTCAATTCACCTATCCCCCATTCACACATGTTTTTGGTGGTGGGAGGAAACCGGAGTTTACATGGTATCAGTGAGAATCCCCCAGCCAACTAATATCTGACACTCAGACACTGACCAGTCATGACTGGGGTTTAGGGTGACTGATGAATTCTGCCACAGCTGGTTGGCTACAGTCTGTGAGTGTAGACAAGAAAAAATGGTTCTATCAGGGCACATGCTGAGTGTATGTCTGACCTGTTTGATTGACGAGGTCAGGTTACGCAAATCTGTTAAAAGGCTACAGGTAAAAATCATGTTCAAACAGCTCGGTGGGGGCACAAAGGAAAGTTGCAGCTGTCTGGAAGGCACAGTGAGTCAGACTTATGGTTTCACCACGCAGGCTGAGTCAGGAGCAATTTCTCAGCAAATTTTCTCAATACAGGTTCACTTCCTGCTCCACATGTTCCCGAGTCTTTGGAATAAACAGCCCGATCGTTTAAGAACAAATGCAAGACAGGTCCTGATGGCCTTGTTTCTGTAGAATTGTAAAAAGGAAATAAAGTTAAAACAAAATCAAGGAGATTTTAAGCAATAATTTAAGCAGTGAAACGTTGATGGTATGATACTGGCCAGTGGCTTAGTCCTCGTTTGCTGACTTTACAGAAATAGAAGAACAAGATTGTATTTATGTGGCTGATGATCACGATGGACTGTCGACACGTTGCTCTGTGGGTCTCTTTATCCACATCACTATAATTTTCTCAAATCTGTATGAAATGAATGTCAACATGTAATCAAGGCAAATAGGCCAATCAAGGTTTACAGACTGTTGCCATAAGAGTTAAATGGATTAGCCTGGGTTTGGCTCACCAAAAGTCAGGTTTGTCACCTTATAGTGTACAATTACACTATACGGTTTTGTAGTGAAAAACAATAAAATATATAAAACTAATTTTGATTGATGCAAATTAAATACAATCTTATATTAATTTTACTCATTGTGTATTCAGAAAACTTCATGAAAGACTCAGTGCCCTTTGTATGAATCATTTAAACATCTACCTTAAGGCGTGAACCAATGAAGAAACAAGTGCAGATGGTTACAGATGATCAGATGGTGCTGAATGATGTTTCTGTGGGAGACCAGGCACTGATACTGTTTGCAATCTTCATTCCAGTTCATCCCAAAGGTGTTGGATGGAGCTGAACTCATCCAACTATGTCTTTTATGGACCTCGCTTTGTGCACTACATCACAGTCACACTGGAGTGTTTATACATATTATTAGATTAAACAGAGCTCACACAGACATCCACTACACACCTAACATTAATATTAAAATAATGTAAGAATGTTGTTTAGTTTAAAATGTGCAAGGTATCATAAATTATTTATATGTATTACTATGTTTATATGTATCTTTTTTTAGATCAAGTGTGGTCAATGGTGTGTAAAACAATAGTAACATGTACATTTTACACAGACATTATTCCACAATTTACAAAAGCAACAACCAGGAAAAAATGATTAGGTCTTTTATATTTTTCCATGGCTATATACATACACACACACGCCTACATTTGACATAACAGCACCAATGTCGCTGGGCCAATGTCGCCACCTACCGTCCATTTGCTGCAGTGTCATGTCCGTACATAGACACGGGCAAGCAGCAAATACAACTTACCTGACTTTAATTCTACATTGTTAACTGCATTGTTTCACATGATATATCTTGTCGTGTTGTTAAAATCCTGATAAGAGTGACTTTGTGTCTGGTATCACCTAGAAAAGCATTGTAAATTATTTACAAATTTTTGTTCAGGCATTTTGCTACAAGACATCAAGGGTCTTTCTCCGACGAGTGTCGTACTTCAGGCAAATACGCTTAAAGGGTTTGGGGTTTTTTCCCCACATGTGTGAATATTTAGTTTGATTCCAGCCATAGATTGTATATTAAGAAATCAGCTTGGACTCGGAACATGTCGGCTGTTCACGGGGAATTGAACGGCGCGTGCAGTGACAGTGCAGGACTGGTAAGAGAACTGAGCCTAGCTTCTCCCTGGTTACACAATATGGACAAAATTAACGGGACGCACGACCATTTCACCAACAGAGACTTTAAGGACAATGCATTTAAACATACACACTTTAGTATGGAGCCCCGCCTCTCCTGAAAAGGTGTGCCCAAAGAGCTTTTCTGACAGTCTGGTCTTTGTCTGCTCCGGTTTGTCCAATTTTAGTGTTGCATTCGTGTAACAGAAACAGAGGTATGTTTATGCAATCGCCCAATTATAATTTGTGTTTTTGATTGGGTTTAACTTAATGAAGCTATGTTCCCATAGTGAATCTCTTAGCGTCTTTTTTTGGACTGTTTAATTCTATAATGTGTCTCTACAAATTAAAATGACTATTTTTTTTAATCACAAGTGTGTAAAGCGTCCACTTTTCATATGTGAACACATCACAGCCACAGAGTGTGTACAATATGAACAGTCTGCCTTTAACCCATTTACCCATGTGAAGCAGTGAACACTCAGTGGTGCTTCTAGTAGTCGGGGGACTCGAACCCACAAACTTTTGATCACAGGTGCCACTCCCTAACATCTTGTCTGCCCCAATCAAATCAGTCAGAAGTGCCCATCATGATACAAACATCTGGTAATATTTGGTAATATATCTATTAATTTAAGTTTGACATCTGTCCTGGCATACTGGTATTGATAATACATTACCCTACACTATGCCACTGTTTTTTTTTTGTTTGTTTGTTTATTTTATGTATTCGATATTTTAAGAGCAGAAATGGAAATGTCCTAAATTCACATTGAGTTTTAGTCAGTAATATTATATTAATTACTTCATATTTTTATTCTGCAATTATTTGATGTAGGAAATAAAACAACCCAGTACCAAAGGGTAGCGTAAACTGCCATCCCCCCTTCATGAACCCCCTAACCAGACTTATATGTAACAATAAAACTGTACTTTTGTGGCCAAGAGATCTAGGTCACAAACAAAAGCAAACTATATTTGACACTTTAAGTATGTTATTAATGATTTGTTGTATAAATACAGTCTGCACATGTGTATGTATGGACTGAGTATTTTTCTTGAGTTTGATATTGCTTAAAAATTGCATTAAAAATGTATGAAAAGTTAAAATATTATAATAGGTTTAAAGACTTACCATGCCGTTTGTACTTTCCACAAACAGAAAATAAAAGGGAGAACCCTAATAATTTAAGTACATGGGGATTTGTTACATTTATACTTGTTTGGATGTAACTTTTATGTTATAAGAAGAATTTGTTTTCTGGTTAAAGAGGAAGTTGGGAAATTATCATGACTATTTTGGTGAATAAACCCATGTTTTATTAGTGTATATTAAAAAAGAACGTGTACAAGTGTGTGTAGCAATTGGTCTAGGCTTGTGAGTTTTTCGCCACTTGAGGATGAAAATAAAGCTGAATGAAACTTCTGTAATTCTCAGGATAAGGAGCATCCGAGGCTGCTCATCCCAGAGCTCTGCAGACTCTTCTATCAGCTTGGCTGGGTGACGGGAACTGGAGGGGGTATAAGTCTCAGACATGGGTTGGTGACTTGTGTATGTTAATATTTAAAAGTGCTCAAGAAATGCTATACATATTTTAGCCTCTATCTTTTATTTAATTTTGTCCCATAAATTCATCCCACACTTTAGGTCTACTTTAAACAAATGATATTTAATAATATGATTCCAAGTGATTCGAAAATTTTGACCAGTAGGGAAACTAAGTGCAGTGTGAGATCTTTGCTAAGATGTGCTGTCTTGAAACAGGGACCACATTTACATCGCCCCATCTGGAGTTCAGAAGGAAAGAATACAGGCAAGTGATTGTTTTCCTTTAGTTGGACAGTAGTATGTCATATGCTCAAATGTGAATGATAATATGAATATGATAATGTGAATAAATGAACAATTTTTGTCGTTATACACTTTTACAATAGAATGTCTCTTGGCTTCTGCCAATATATTTAAAATAATAACTAAAGACTGAATTAGAGCAGTAGCAGAAAATAGAGAAGTAGTTAGAGCTTATTGAAAATCAAGGTTTATTTATATTTATGAAGTTGCAGAGGCTGTAAATTGTGGTCTCAGTCTCTGTGGATGGACATGCGTCACACTCACTGATGTGTGGGTGTGTTTGTGTATCTCATTTCTTAATGTTTGTGTGTGTGTGTGTGTTTCACACTCCTTTATTTGATGACTGAAGTGGCAAAAATGTTTTGCTCACATGTTACACAGACGTGATGTGACTTCAGAGACATTTATTTATGTTTCTGCATCAAATAGTCATATGAGAGTCAAATACACAGTCATCCGCCCCCAGTGAAATGTTATTCATTTATAAATGACTAAATATATTTAAAACATCCTCTGTAAGGGAAAAAGCTTAAATGTAGCTGGTTTAGTGCACAATTTCCATATATCTGTAGTGTTGGGTGGTATTGAACTGTAAAATAACAGTATTAAAGTATTATAATGGTCATACTTCCTAAATAATCCCCATATCTCCTATTTAGTTCTGTTTTGCCTCTCTACAGATTCAAGTATCCTTATTTTGTCACATACACAGTTATACAAGTACAGTGTGCAATGAAATATACCCCAAATCACACCTGTGCAGAATTTCAAAATAAACAAACTAGTCTTAAGATTACTTAAAGAGATAGGAAAGAGATATCAATTAGAAACAGACTAAAAAATATGATATAATAAATGTTATGTGTAATACAAGCAATTAATGCAATATATGTGTAGAGAGAAACAAAAAGCAGTGTATGGGTCAGGTAGGGGACTAAATGAACAAATGAAAATGACTAAAATTTTTTCCCAGTACAATATTTTATGTAGTAAATGTTAATTTGTTGTTTTTATTATGTTACAATCAATCAGTGCCAGTCATGTTGTGTACAAGTAATTATCAAGGTAAACAAGTAATTATCTGTGAATATTTATTTTATTATTAAAATATTATGTAGTATTATTGTTATATAGCTATTATTGATTTTAACTTAAAATTAATAGTATTTTTGGTGGGTTTTTGGTTTTTGGTTCCTATGTTAAGAGTAGAAATGGCAATGTTCTATATTCATACTGAGTTTTGGTCAGTGATATAATTAGCAACATCATATTTTTATTTTGTAATGATTTAGATAATGTAACGGGCCAATCAATTTCAAATGTGTAGTATAAAATTGCCCACCCCCCGTTCCCTGTACATACTAACTTCCCTGGACCCCCTGACCAAACCCATATCCAACGATAAAACACTTCCTTTTTAATAAGAAAACAAAAATCAAAAGGACGTGATTCGAATTGAGTGCCCAAACCTTTATATGTGATATGTTTGGTATCTCTCAGTGTAGTACTAGTGTCTTATTTGTATATGAAGGGTTTTTATTCATAAATAGTTCGCTAGCTGTGTGACTAATGTCCGTTTTACGTGCAGCCAGAGGACATGTTTGTCTGTGACGTGGAGGAGAAGGACATCAGCTGTCCGCCGGCCTGTAAGAAGCTGAAGAAGAGCCAGTGCACCCCACTCTTCATGAACGCCTACACTATGAGAGGTGTGAGTGTAGAGAGACAGTCTTGTACTCAGTTTAGCTTTGCTCAGCACATTTAAAGCTTTTGTGGCTTTTTTTTTTTCCTGTGCAGGAGCCCAAGCAGTTATTCATACACACTCAAAGGCTGCTGTGATGGCGACTTTACTGTTCCCTGGCAAAGAGTTTTGCATTACCCATCAAGAAATGATTAAGGGGATTCGCCGAGGAAACTCAGGCTCAAACTACAGGTTGGAATATTTTCAGTGGTAGAGTCTGTTCCCCTGAGCCGTCAGTGTTTCTGGGGTGTGTGTAATTAAAGCGATAATTTGGCAAAACATGCAAAACTTGGACAAGATCTGCCAAGATGTCTCTTACCATAATGCATCAAATGTAGCTGCAGTCACAGGCTAGAAGATAGCACAGATAATGAAAGGTAAAGACTCGCCAGCTTGAAAAAAAGACAAGTTAACTGAATTGTAGTATTTCTAGATACTTAATAATAAGCCTTAGTAAGTTCCTCAGGTATATATTTTGCTGAATGTATGTCTGGTGTGTTTGTATGTGCATTTTAAGGTATGATGACACCTTGGTGGTGCCCATTATTGAGAACACCCCAGAAGAGAAGGACCTGAAGGACCGCATGGCTCGAGCCATTGAGGAGTACCCAGATTCCTGTGCTGTTCTCGTCCGACGACATGGAGTCTACGTCTGGGGGGAAAGCTGGGAGAAAGCCAAGACCATGTGAGTTATAGAAGTGTAAGCAGTTAAATACATCAAGTGTGTGTGTGTGTGTGTGTGTGTGTGTGTATATACATATATATGTATATATAGTGCCTTGGACACTAAGAATATAAGAGACCATTTTTTCTGTTCACTGTTTGTACAATTTGCGGCAACATGTGTGTGTGAAATGCACAGGCTGGAATTGCTATCACACTATTGCAGTGTGAGCTTTGTAAAAAACAAGAAATGCATCCAAATGTTTGTGCTTGTGGAGCAGCTTCTTCTATGTGCTGTATTTCAGCAGCTTCACTCCTGATTCAGATTGTACTAGGAGACACACTGTGCTCTTATCATTACTATTTTAACTGTGGCAATTCTAAAATAATGTAAGATAATTGTGTAGTTTAACATTAAGGTTTAAGAAACTATTTCTATGTATTATTTAACATTTTTCTCTAAATCAAGTGTGGTCAGTAGTGTATAACTACACTATTTATATGTGTGTATATTTATGTACATATATATGGACAAAAAGTATTGGGATTCCTGACCATTACACCAACAGGTACTTAAATGGCATTCAATTGAAATATATAGACTTTAATATGGAGTTGGTCCCCCTGCAGCTAGAACAGCCTCCACTCCAGGGCTACAATATTACTGTTTCTGTGAGGATTTGTGCCCATTCATTCTGTAGAGCATTTATGAGACACTGATTTTGGATGAGAAAGTCTGCCTTACAATCTCCATTCCAGTTCATCCCAAACGTGTTGTGTGGGGTTGAGGTCAGGGCTCAGCCACGTCTTTATGGAGCTCGCTTTGTATGTCGTGGTGTTAAGATTACGATTGACTGTAAGGGGCCACCTCAATTCAATAAGGAAGAGGTCCCAATACTTTTGTCCAAACAGTGTGAGTGTGGGTGAGTGTGAGACTGAAACGACTTTATATTGATTATATATGTTATTTACTGACTTTAACGTGGAATCTGGAAGAATTGGTTACATACTGTGACCTGTGCAAATTACAAACCCATTGCTAATGATTAAATATGAAAAAGTAATCATTTTTAATCATGTAATCCGATTTAATTGATTAATTGTGACAGCCCTGTCAGCATGAATCCCCAGTACTGCTGTTTTTCCACCTTAAAACTCTTTAATTGGAAGTCTGAGAGGAGCAGGAATAATGCATGCCCCTGTCATGTATTTGGGATTCAACATCATAAAATGCGCAAACAGCAGGAGAGGAAAAAGTAATTGCACCTTCCTGTATCCAGTTACAGGAATAATTAGGGTCATGCTGTTTGGATTACTGCAGTAATCTCTCAGGCTTGATTAGAAGGAGTAATTCCTGAAACTTCTTTTTAATACCAGAAGTGTAAATTCTGGAATCTCGCCGCTCCAGCTTGTAAAAGCACAAGTCCGGATAAATAGCTGAAAACCTTGCCTGAAAAAAAATATATGAATATACAGACAACACAGAGGCTCAACAACAGCTTCTAAGGATCTTCTGGTCAGTTTTGATGACTGTAGTACCCAAAGGGAATGCACTGAAATGGAACAGAGAGACGAGGCAGAAATCACTGTCACTTTCAATCCCAGTCAGAACATCACGCCAGGGGTTAAACTTGCTTGCAGATGTGTCATGATTTTGTGGAGCAAAATGCTGCATTTCTGTGTTCTGCATTTTGTTTCTGATATACCAGCAAAACAAACAGTGGGGCGTTTAAATCTTGATATGAATACCTTTTGGGGTTAATGTGATAACGCTTTTGGGGCTCTATTAAATTCTGAATTATAGAGATGTGAATTAAACTCACCGTCATAACGAACAGTTCTTAGAAAAAATGATACGGAACAAGACCTTTTTTTCCATTTGCATATATATTGTATTTACTTTCTTTTGTGAATATACATATATTTCATTATATTAGTCATAAAATATGTGCATTTATACAATTTATTGAACATTCATTGAGCGATTCAGGATTAGGTTTCAATATTAGTTGTACATGCAGAACTCTGTGACAAATATTAAACATCTTGATCTTGAAACAATATAAGGGGCGCGATTAAACAGCACCGGCTGTGGCATCCTCCTGTAATATGGATTGTCCCCTGGGACTCATAAGTTCTGCTTTCCTGTGTTTGCCTTATGGAGTTTTAACTACTCGTTTACAGCTCACTTGTTCTTTGGGTTGGCTTTCAGAGAGGTGCATCATTAAGTTTTCATGGATCTTCTGGGCTTATTTAAGAATTATGTGTTTTCCAGCCACCAAACAGTAAGTAGCCGTCTGCAATCAGAGGCAGCGTCGACAAAGTGGGATAATTATTTTATCCGAAGTTGCGCACAAGGTAAATCGCGGCCTGCATATGAAAACTGATAAACAAACATCATTTATTTATGTAATGCACTCAATCAGGTTCGCATTGTTCCAGTGTCAATCAAGCGCCTATGGACTATGAGTCATGGACGGCGGTGCGAGTCCATCCATGATCGTGCGGAAACAGCAGGCGGAACATCCGGCAGAGCAGAACCCTTCCACACTAGCAAATAGAATACAGACATTCTCATGAACAGATTACGCTTTGATGAATCCATCCTTTAGGGCATTTACGGTCCATTAAAGAAGCTCACTTACCCTGTCATTTGTGCTTTTTACCCAGGTGTGAATGTTACGACTACCTGTTTGATGTTGCCGTTCAGATGAAGCAGTGTGGCCTGGACCCGTCTGCACTGCCCACCGAAGCTAAAGGCATTGTTTGACGAGGCTCATTACTGACATCAGCATGGCATCAGACAGTACAACAGCAGACAAACAGCCGTAAAGGTCCGCAATCAACAGAGAAGAACCGTCAATGTGCTTCAGTCAGATTTCAGCTGCTCTAGTACTTGTTGTCCAGGTTGTTTTTCATAAAGTAATTTCGCAATTAAGGATAATAAAACTCACATTTCTGTGAAGTACAAAACACATTAACGCTCCCCATCTCTCCCTGCCATTAAGTTATTTGACAAAACCATTCGGTACATTCGGAACCTTTCATACGCCGCTTTTACTCTCAGTTATGATTTACTCTCAATAATTACAGCATATTTCTATCAGCAAATTAGTCCTAATGTCAAGTAACAAACATAGTATCGTTCGGAAATGGCGACAAGTGGTTCTCCAAGCACAGGGTTGCACATCTGCCTCTAAACAAAACCTCTCATCCTGTTGGAGCTTTTCATTCACTCAATGAATGGCTTCCCGAAATAAGCCCATTTTTAGTTTGTAGGCAGTTATTAATGCTGACTCACTACTAAGCTGCTTATTTTTGCATTTGAAGATTCATTGAGAGTTTTATTTTTACTCCACCTCCAGGGCTCAGATGCAGGCCGGCACAGTTTGTTGCTCGTCCTTTGCTTTGGCTTGGCACCTCGTCCGGAGGGGACGGTGCGTTCCATTGAGACAGGGAGCTGTTAGCAGTTGATTTTTTTATGAATGTGTTGGTTTATTAATCGAGATGGAACAAATACAACATAAGACGTGTTTTTTTTGTAGCCACAAGGTGGCAGTCTTGCTCCAAAACGTGAGTCTCATCACCCTTGAGAATTTAAAATGCATGCTGCAAGTGAACATTCATATTACCTTGGTTTAATAAGCCTGCATCTTAACTGTTGAGGATTTTGCAGAATTTTTGATAGATGGTACGCGAGGCGTAAAGGGAGTAAGGGGAAGGTTCTTTTTTGTGATGGATTTGACGACGAGGGGCTCTGTGGAGCCAGCCTCTGTTCTATTGCCTTCCAGTTTTCACCGCCACTGCTCCCTCATCTATTTGAATGAACATTATTCCCCGAGGTGCCATAACTCGCAGGCTGCCCACGTCTGCAGGAGGCTGCTGGGCTGGGCTAGGCTGATTCAACCCCTCTGTGACTACTCTCATCATTCCCTTCGTGAGCATGCCTCCGCTGCAGTCATACCTGCTGAGCAACAGCTAGACATATTGCAGCCAATTCTCACCGGAGTTGTTTATTCTTTTCTAGTTAATTTGACAGAAGTGAATTTCAGCCTGATGTCTAGACAGCTGACTGATGTTGGCACACTGACATTTAGCCATAAGGGTAGTGTTGATCAGCTGTTCAAAAGTATCTCAAAATGTCAATCATTGAGTTGTCACAAATGGTGATTCTCAATGGGACTGCGACAAGGCCATTATGTCACCAGTGGCCCCTCCTGATTCCCCCCAGTTTCATACATCTGACTTCAGAGGTGTTTCAGTTCATAAAACTAAATGTTATAAAAGACAAAGACAAAAACACACAAAGTAGTTTTTAAACAATCTCATTTTTTGGGCAAGCAACTTACCAAACTGGCCCTGAAAAACAGCAAATTATTCCTTGGTTAAATTGTGTTAATTTTTGGGATCAGCTAGACACACCCTGACCTGACTTCTACAACGCCTACCATACCATACCATACCATGCCTCAGATATTTAAAAAAGCTTTTTATAAAACTCAAAGACAACTTCGTAACACGCAATGTCGTTTTTAAATGATAGTCTAGCAACTTACTAAACTAGCCCTGAAAAACAACAAATTATGCCTTGGTTAAATTTTGATGGCTATTGGCGTCAGTTAGATGAGACACACCCAGACCTGACTGCTGCCGTACCTGTTGAACCTAAATGTCACTTAAATAGAATGTGTGGAGAAAGTTTGAAGGTCTTAACAAGCAACACAATGTGCAGGGACCGAAGACGTTTCAGAAGAGATAAGAAGAGACAGTAATTCATTGATATATATCAGTCTAGAAAGAGTCATTTCTAAGGTTCTGGGACTCAGAGAAAACCACTGTGAAAGCAATTATATCCAAATGGAGAAAACTTGCAGGAGGAGTGAATTCCCAGCAGTGACTGGCCTACCAAAATTCCTCCCAGAATATAGATACAACTCACCCAGGAGGTCGCAAAAGAAAGTAACAGGGCCTTGCTCATCTCAGATGAGGTCAGCATTCATGATTCCACCTTCAGGGAGAGGCTGAATGGAGAGCTGTCTTCATGGGACAGTTATAAGCTGATAACCTTTGCTAATCAAAAGGAACATCAATGTTAACCGAGACTCAGGGGCGTTGGAAGCATTTTTAGTGTGAGGGGGATGCGTGGGAGTAGCGTTTGTTTGGGGGCGGGGGCGCTGCGTACGTGCAAAGTCTCGTCCTTTAAGGTGGTGCAGGTGTTTGGAAAGCCCCGTTGAATCTTGAATCTTGAATAGTTTGTGAAAGAATCCACTCCACATAATGGATAGAAGAACACATGCTCCGGGTTTTCCTCCAACTCACCGCATGCAAGTATAGTGAATTCTCAACGCCCAGACAGGCTGCTCGGATTTCCAGTGGTGTGTATTCTACTATAAATGTAATGGAATAGATTCTTGCGCGAAAGATTCAAGATACAACAGCGCTGGTGAGCTAATAATTTATGTTAAATGTGGGGGGATCAAACCAATAATCATGAAAAGTGCGGGGGAAACTTCCTCCTCGGATTGAATGGTGAAGACGCCCGTGCCGAGACCCCTCTTGAAATCATGTTCTCTGGCCTCTTTACATGAAACTTTTTGGAAGACAGGTCCATTACATCTGGCATAAAGCTTAAACACCATTCTGCAATAAGGATATCAAACCCACCATCAAATATGGTGTAACTGTGATTGGCAACTTGCTACGATTAAACCATACATTCTCCTCTAGTAGAATATTTGAGAATGTGGCACAACCAGTTATTTAGTTTAGGGGCAATTACTTTTCACACATGGAGGTTATAGGTATTGTTTGTTTGTCTGCTCAGCGATGGACTGGTGACTTGTCCGGCATGTTTCTCCACATGGCGACCCAAGAGTGCTGGGATGGTCTCCAGCACCCCACGACCCTGGCAAGGACTGGCTTGTAAAATGAATGAAAGTCGTAGGTGTCGCCAAGCTGTTTTTCCTTCAATAAACGGAATGACCATTCAATGTTTCCTCATGTGCTTCTTATTCGATATTGTGTATAAAGATCTGAAACCATTCGGTTTAGCAAATACCATAAAATTGGGCAAAATCTCTTGAGAACCTACTTTAATGGCATTGACACTTATTTCGTCTTCATGATGGAAAACAACAGCAAGACTCCATATGCAAATGCCACCTAGAATCACCTCTACACGTTAGGGTTCCGTTTGTTATGTCTCAGTTAATGATAGAATTATGCACCACTGACTGAGAGACAGTTGAGCATCCAATGGCACAAATACTTACCTTCCCCCGTTGTGGTGGTGGGTGCACACAGGGGGTGGTGCATGT
The DNA here is from genome assembly GCA_037577295.1 of Ladigesia roloffi. NCBI lineage: Eukaryota > Metazoa > Chordata > Actinopteri > Characiformes > Alestidae > Ladigesia > Ladigesia roloffi. The sequence goes on from JBBKCR010000038.1 coordinate 18,844,629, forward strand.
AAAAATACAGTTTGTTTATTCGCTGTCTGCCATGAAGAATCTGAAATGGAGCAATGACTCCATCTCGCTGCACTTTAAGCACATAACCTTTGATGTATTTTGAAACCTGTGTGCTGGAAAACAGAAAATAACCAAAAATTGTACGCCTTGTTTTGCTAGCATGCATCTTACATGTTTCTTATCTTTATATGAAGCTTCTCATCACCGTGTCAGCTGGACATGGCCTCAGCCACAGTGGATAAAATGTTGGAACATGAGGGCTATTAGACTTTCAGCAGGCAGTCCCACTAATTATTCTAATTACTCAGCTTCGTCATGAGCTTTTCACACTAAAGGAAGCCGCTATGTTAATGTGTGACTCACAGCAGGGGGCTATGATTCTGTTTGGTGGGTGGGGGGGGATATCCTGCCACAGCTGAAATCTGTCCTAGCTTTACATCTGCATCTATAGAAAGTCTGTGGGACTTATGCCTGTCAGGACATTTCATTCCTTGAATGCATGTTTGGGATTTGTGGTTTCTTATTACATTTTTAGCCTACATCTTGACACTTTTAACAGTTTAAGGCGCAAATACATGCCACCCATTAAGACCACACAATATGTAATTTGTTAATTGCTGTAGTAATTATCATATTTGCTGGATGCTATGTATCTCCTGGCCAATAACTGCGGGTGGGTATTTTGATGAATTGATTTAATCCAGTGGTGAACCATTACTGTTACATATAGGCCTTTAGTGTGAGTCTTAAATGTAAAAAGACAAAAACACGTATAATAATGTTATTTTTAGATTAACTATGCATTTTAATAGTGTGTTAGTACAAGACTTTGTTTATCAAAGCTTTAACATACATGAATCATTATAAACACCTACTTGACACTGTACTCCCCTCTCGTACCACCAAAACAGCTCTGATCCTTTGAGGCATGGATGCCACAATACCTTTGAAGGTGTGCTGTGGCATCACGTAATAAGTTAGTAGCAACTTCCTAAAGTCATTTGGGTTTCAAAGAGCCTCCATGGATCAGATTAGTTTATACAGCACATCACACAGATGCTTGATCGGATTGAGATCTAGGGAATTTGGAAGCCAATTCAGTTCATGTTCATTTGTTTCTAAACAATATTACGGTAAGGCTTATCCTACTGAAAGAGGACACTGCCATTAGGGAACACCGTCTCTATGAAGCGGGTACATGGCCTGCAGCTATATTTAGGAAGATCACATGATTCAAAGTAAGATCCACAGGAATTCCAGATTCCAAGGTTTCCCAGCAGAACCTTGTCCAGAGCATCACACTACCTCTGCCAGTTTGCCTTCTTTCCATAGTATATCCTGGTGCTGACTCTTACCCAGGTAAGCGGCACACCTGCAGCCAGCAATCAACTTAAAGTCAAAGAAAACATGATTCATCAGACCAGACTAAATACTCTCGGTTAATTTTCCCGCTATGATGTTCTTATGTCTGTTATAAGTGCTTCCGGCAATGGAGAAAGACACAATATGACCAGTTTGCAAAAATTCAGCTCCATTCACAGCAAGATGTGATGCACTGTGTTTTGACATCTTTCATCATAACCTGTGTACCACAGATTATACTACAGTAGGCAATGGGATCAGACAATATGGGCTAGCGTTTTCATGCACATTAGTGATGCATGGGCTCCCTTGACCTGGTCACCGGTTCATTAGTGGTCTTTCCTAAGACCACTTTTGGTAGGTACTGACCCATTGCAGTTTGGGAACACCCCACAGGACCTGTTGTTTTGGAAATCCTAGGAAGCAGTTTGGCACTTGTCAAACTCACTCACATCATAATGCTTGCCCATTTTTGCTGCTTCCAACACATCAACCTCAAGAACTGACTGTCCCTCCCTTACCCTAGTGCCACTGTAAAGAGATAATTCATTTTACTCACTTGACCAGTGAGTGGGTAAAATTTTGTTGCCGGTTGATGCATACCGAGATATTCTGTCCTGATGGTCAGACATCTTGTGGTACATTTATAGAGGTACTTCTCTGTTACTACCTTGATAAAGAAAATACTGATTAGATTTTTTTTCATTCGGGAATACTTTTCTACCCCCATAAGTAAGAATACGATGAAGAGTTTAAATACACAAGATGATCGTTGTTCATAATTATTGCCCTTCCTCCTAACCAGGATCACAGAGGACTTTAGTTGTTTGGCGAAAAGTCAGAAAAACTCTGGACAGGAGGAGTGTCCATCTCAGGGCAGACAAACACAGTCGCCCACACAGTCACACCTAGCAGCAGTCTAGCATGTGTTTGGACTGTGGTTATTAAACTGGAGCTTCTGGCATAAACACACAGACAGGGGGAGGACATGCAAAATCCATTCACCATCCTAGCCAGGAATCATACCCACAGTGAGGCAGCAGTGCTGTATATTATATTGAAGAAAAATAAAGTAACTAGGCCTTATCTAAAGCCCCAAATTCTCCTGAGGGGTCCCCACTGGTGTAATCTACAGTAAAGTTCACTAGATGGACAATGATATTGAAATACACGTTTTTCAGGGGTTGGGCTAGGCCTCTTACTTCCAGTGTAGGGCAGCTTTAATGCCTCAGCATACCAAGACCCTGAGTACAACACCGTGTGCAAAAAGCAAGCTCGATAATGACATGGTTGGATTAGTTCAGTGTGGAAGAAATTTAGCTCAACCCCATCCAGCACCTTTGGGATGAACTGAAATTGAGATTGTGATCCAGGTCTTCTCATCCAACAGAATGAATGAGCACAAATTCCCTCAGAAACTCCAAAATGTTGTGGAAAGTCTTCTAAGAAGAGTAGAAGCTGTTGTAGCTGCAAAATGTCGGGGGGTGGGGGGGCAAATCCATATCAAAGTCCTTGTTGGTATAATGGCCAATACTTTTGTCCATAGAATGTATTTTGGTCAGAATATTGCAGTCCATGTGACACTGATTGGCCAGTGCCTTAGATATCGCACTACATGTGTTGCAATCTAATCACATTATTTTGCCCATATTATGCAACTCTCTTGCCCATTCTGAAATGCTCGCACTCAGTATAGCATGAGCAGAGAAAATGAATTAGGTGCTGACAGCAGCCCATTTTAGTCAAAAAATGAAAGAAAATGTGGCCACTTGTTGCCAACAGTGAGCCAGTAAGGTAACTAATGTGCAGTGAAGACTACTGTGCTGTCTTTATCCATCTGCTGGGATAGAAGTGTAATTCATGTCTGTCTGCCATCCTCTCTCTCGCTTTCTCCCCCTCCCTCCCTCTCTACCACTCGCCTGCTGGGGGAAATTGCAGCGCTGAATAGATCCCAGCATGAGGAATATGGCTAATGGCCTGAATATGCTTTCAGGGAGGTTAGGGACCGCCATACCTGTTCATCAAATGCTGGAGATGTATGCATTATCGCCCCGTACTTTCCCTGACAAGCTGGGATTCGGCGAGATGTCTCTGGGGACGGGGTGGGGAAGAGATGACCCCGGGCCGGTCCGATTGCTTGCTTTGGAGTAGGCCAAGATTGCTTACTTTCCAGAAGAGCCACTCCAGGTCACAGTGACATCGCACATCGCCCATTTTTTGTCTTTCATATGTGAAGATGCCTTGCTGTCAGAAAAGGGTAATAATGGACTAGGGTAAGAGAGTAGTGGAGTGGAAGGTGAAGCTGACTGCCTTGCAGGGCTGCATTAAGACTAATATAAGTCTTGGGGCTGTACATGTTTTTAGCAGGGGGTTCAATAAATCCTCTTTTGAATTTTTTCTTCAAAAGGAAAATTCACTCGGAATATTTGAAAAAATGATTTTTTTTTTTTTTTAAATGTTCCATTTAAGAGAAAAGTACATCAGAATTGTTCATATTGGTGGTGAATTGAACCAAACAAGTACATGAGGTTAATTCATTAAATTAAAACAAATACATTGGCAGATGTTTTTAAGATGAGATTTTACATTTTAAATTAAAATAAGAGGTAAAATAAGCCACTAAGACGTACATCCAAGCCATTATAAGGCAAAATCACATCCAATCATTTTTCAGTTTTCCATTATAATCACCATTTGTGTAACAAACCTCAAGCAAATTAAATTATTAGAGATATGATAACATGTGGCAGAATTTTTCCACATCATGTAGAGGAAAACATGGATGAGGAAGAAACAATTATGGATAAAAATATATACCACAGATAGTCCTTTGTTGCTTCTCCACAGGCCTGAGTTCTTTGAAGCATGGACTTCTCTAATGAAAAACTACCTTCTCCATCAAACCGAATCCACATTTCTCCAGTGGAGTCTGACCGAAGCAGCATGGTGTTTATCATGGAGCCTTTTTTGTAGAGAGATCTAGTTTGTTTGCTGGCCATGCCATTAAGCTGATCTGCCTTTGCTGGAGAAAAAGCTTTAACGCTCTTTGCTCTGTGCTGCAGATGCATTATCATCCAGAAAAATGACTTCATCACCAAATCTATTTTTTGTATTGACGGAATGTCCAAAATGTCAGAGTACACATGTGCATTGACTGCAGAGGTAATGATGGCCATCTCCTCTGGCCCTTTAACTGACATGCGGCCCCAGACCACAAATGAGGGGCGGGATTTGCTTGCTTTCTTCGGGCAATTGCCATTATATGTTTCATTAAAACAGCTCCAGATAAAAGGTCTAACATTATCCCTTTGGCTGCTGCAGATATATGATTCGCCACTGAGCAACAGTTTGTCCTTGTTTCATTTCCTTACCATTGTATCATTAGATAAGATAAGATATTCCTTTATTGTCATTGTACTGAAGTAGGATGCTGTAAATACAATGAAACTGTAGGTAAATGGGTCCGTGCGCATCGCCATCTTGGCCTTAAATGTGACAACTCTTATGTTAGGGACCTGTTTCCTTTCTGTTAGCCTAGTCAAACAGCTCATTACGGTCTGCAAGCACTCTCTTTTAACTGCAACCTCATTTGCATTTTTACGGCTGAGGCAGTATTGGTTAAAGAAATGCTAATTGTAAAAATAAAAGTGATTCCGAGATTATTTATTTTCCACACTGAGTGATTCGATATACTTTTTGGTACCACATTACAATAAGACTAAAAGCTATAAGGCTAAAAAAAAAACCCAGCTAACTGTTGGGTGGAAATCAGGCAGCTCTTGGTTTTAACTCACTAAAACTTCCTCTATCACTAAACAAATATAACACAAGCCTGCCAAACATTATTATTATACGCTGTAGTTCTTGTTTAACCCTCTGAGCGTCCTCTGGCCATTTTTGGCCACTTCACTCCCTTTCTTGTTTACCATTTTATCTGTGTTAATGCAAATGGAATGAAACTTTCCAAGGGTCTGGAGTTATTTTAGATCTTTAAATTTTTAGCTTCAACTCATTAAAAGAAACAATAATAAACTCCATACATCAAATAGTCAGACTCAGTGCCCTCGTGGCCATTTTTGGCCAATTGAAACCCATTAAAACCACACTTATTTATTCCTTTTTATTTACACTTTTAAATTATACAATTTGTTATCCTAACCTCAGCACTTGAACAGTTTGAACAGGAGGCGGCCATATTTGGCCACGAGGACGCTGAGTGTGAGGTTTTTTTTTACTTTGCTTTCCCTGCAAAATATAAACAATGCATAATGCATTGTTAATAATGTAAATAATGTAAATAATGCAAAATTGTTGTTGTTAATCAGTTCCAGATCTCAGACTGTACTATTAGTAACACAAGAAAATCCAGCAGCATTGAGTGTGACGGCCACCTCGTCTCCGTCACGCCTTTCCCGTGATCCGTCTCCCGAGTATTAGTGTCCCCATACTTATGTC
>JBBKCR010000038.1:18864623-18878102 GCA_037577295.1 Ladigesia roloffi
TGAACATTGCGCTAAATGTTGAAAAAATGACACCTCTAAATTTGTGGTGCTGCTTTTACAAACGGCGCCCCATACATGCGCACCTGCGGACCACTTATGTGCACCCCTGTATATACATTTAATATGTCCGTTACATCCCCACACACTACTCCCTGGGTGCCCCTTGTATAGGCTGCCCACTGCTTCACTTGGTGAATTGTTTAAATTGAGAGAAATAATTTCACACTGTGTGGAGTGCTGGGGTGTGTCCATACTTCAATAAGTGGTGTAACTGATAATCTGAGTTTGTTCTGAATTGTTCTGATATAAAACACTTGTAGTTACTGTCTATTATCATTACTCTACAGATCAAATTGACTAAATATGACCAGACAGTCGAGGCTGAGTCCTTGGGGGGTTAATTAATAGTTGACAATAAGCGAGAGTCTTCTATCGCTTGTCCCAGACAGTTACTGAACTATCATCAAACACTATAATCACTGGTTCACGGTCCTTTTCCATGATCTCAGTTACATGGACTTAATGGAATTGCCTTGTGGCCAAGTATCTGAGTTAAAATATCTAATTACAGCTACATCAAGTGCTCTTCATGCTTTTATCTTCGTCTGCCTCACTTTATAAACCATTACTAATGATTCGCTGACGCAGCCTTTTGGTTATGAATTGAATCAAGGTGTCTGCCATGGTGAATCTGTAGGTTGGCTTGAGTTAATAATTCTACTCCCGCCAGCCTTTGGTGTTCCTTCCCCCCAGCTGATTGGGATGAAATCTCATGAAAGCATTTGGACAGCCACACCTAAAGCGAAAATTGTATCGGGTTTTAGATTTGACTCTGTTGACAAACCGCTCGATTTGTTATGTTCCTTAGTCAAGTAAAAGCATCTTGACAGGCCAAATGGTGGCATAAATATTCATGTTAACCCCAACCAACATGCACTATTTTCAGCCAAATCTTAATGGAAGCTTTGTCGAGACAGATGAGGTGACACGGTGAGAGTAAATAACACTCGCCACACGTGAGCCAAACTCCAGAGCCAAACACAAAAGCTAGGTGCCCTTAAGTTCAGCGAACATGTATCAAGGAAGAAAGCAATTTATACAGCTGTCACTACCACCAATCCCGCCCCTCACACTCCTTCACCCCCCACCCCCCTCACGCACAACTAACTCCCTTTGTCATCTAGGTTTAGTCTGGGCTCTCTGCACTGTACACGCTGGATTAATGGACTTCCAAAAAAGGAACGTCGAATCTATAAAGGGTATCAGAAGAGGAGACTGTTTCCTCAAGTAAACAACCAACAACCAGCTTTTCAATCCAGCCTATCCTGGGATATAACATAGTTTTTATCAAGTGATTGGTGGGGAAAAATCAATCTTGTTTCTACAGGGGCAATGGAGTGGAGTAGGTGATAAGGTTCAGTACATATGAAGCCCCCCCAGAAGGGTCTCGGAATTCATCTGGGGCCACAAACCATTCTCTGGAATGACTGTGTTAAGGTCGGTCAAGGTTTTCCATCAGAGGATAGGCTGCCATACATGACCTCCAATTACCTGTGTTACTTTGTCACATTGAATTAACCTTCATTCCTCACTGTAGGTTCTCTGCCCGTGTAAACAAGTACTGGAAAGCATCTTAAATGCAGGCAATTGATCTAATTTCTCTAGTTATGGTAAAGCAGTTAATATTGTATGATTATTCCATTTCTGACATTTATCAGGCTAAATCAGCGTTTCTCTAACTTATTTGGGACCTGTCATGTCAGGCTTTGGGGCTTTATATAGCACCAAGAAATCTATGTTTTTTTCACATTTAGTTAATTTTAAAAAAATCACATTATATCATCGTTTTAATGTGATAGTTGCGCCTGCTTTCTCACCACTAACTGGTCTAAACGAGGCAGGCACGCTGACAGAGTAGCTTGGAGCTTGTGTTCTAAGTTCAGCCTGTTTCTGTTCTTTTTTCCCTGGCTGTCTTAGAGCTTGTCTCGGGCCCAAAAAAATTAACCCGACTCCCCCCGAGCCCGTGCACCTTGTGTACAAACCCAGACCGACCCGACACATTAACTGTAATTATCGGCAAGGTACTCAACTGTGGGTGCGTTCGTAAACTGACGCTCTCGAGCTTCGAGACACTCAAATGCTGGATCACGGCCCGGGGATAGTAGCAGGAAATATTGGGCCGACTCGACACGCGGGCTCGGGCTGGGTTCGGGTTCGGGCAGAGAATCAATTCTATTACTGCCAGTTAAGAAAAAGCGGTCTCGCACATATATGTGAGTGGAAGACACTATCCCGAGGGAGCGGGCTGTGAAGTCGAGGGGGCGGGGCACGCAGTGATAGCAGCGCTGAGATCAGAGCTGGATCTGATTGAATTTTGATTGGTGCAGAACCGAGGCTCCGCGGACCGGTGCAGATTTTCTCACGGCCCGGCACCGGTCCACGGCCCATAGTTTGAGAAACGCTGGGCTAAATCATCAAAAAGTTCCTCTCAAAGATCTTTAGTTTTAATAAAATGCTTCAACCTTTCTTGTGTTCAAATCCTGCGCTATGGTTTGGTTTGTAGTATGGTTCAGCTTGGAAAAAAGTATTTTCACTTCCGATTGTTTAATTAAAATGCAAGATGTGTTGCAGGAATGCTGACATTTCCATTCAGCAACAGCCCCTTTAGCGCACCAGTCAATTACTCACTCTTGTGAGTTAATAAATTGGTGTCTGGAGAACCTGTTTTTTTTTTTCTCATGTATCATGTAGCGCTAAAGTGAACAACGTGTGGCTACTGCAGATAAATACAACAGAAATATAACATTAAATAGAAACACAATCTGCACTCTATGTGTTTGTGCATCTACATTTTGACAAAAATTATATGTAATGTAAAAACTATAGCAAAATATGGGCTTTGGTCAGACAGCTATGGAATCTGGGGGTACTGCAGCACTGTCAGCAACCCCACTACACCCTCCCATTACTATTTCTGCACTTTACAGTCCTCCATCCCTGTTTCTTCCCCCCCACAGCCCCTCCATCCTTGTAGCGACACCCCCACAACCACCATCCCTGTTTCTGCAATTACAGCCTCCCTATCGCTCTTTTTGCAACTTACAGCCCCTCCATCCCAGTCTATTCCCGCACTGTCAAACCAAAGAGTGTAGTTTCCAGAACAAGTTGATACGACCACCTGAAATGTCTGAAAAATCAAGCCGTATGTTTTTAACAGAAGGTCATAATAAAGCACATGGCATCAATGGTAATTAAGAAATATTAATCAATGGAGATGATGTCATCAAAATGCTTCCAGCATGGGAATGTCACTCTCATTATCCATCATGGTAAAAGCATGTCACTCATAGACATACATCAAAGCATTAGTTAGACCTCATTACACTCTCTGTCGGCCCTCTCTTTTAATTACCAATTAAAGAGAGAAATGCATTGTCAGATCTACTCAGGATCAAATTATAAAAAGGGGCTGTGGTGCATGAGTGACCATCGCAGACTGAATGATACCTGCTTAGCCTAATGCAGACAGGCTGAGCTCCGCTCTGTCCTCTCGTCCGGCTCCCTGAGTGGATTAGGCAGCAGACAAGCACCCTGAATTAGCCCTCTGTTCACTATATCAGCAAGGGTGGAATTCATTACTATCTTTTATACACTGAGGGATTACAAGGCAAAGGACTGAAATGCTTAAAGGAATATATTGTTGATGATATGATTAGGGCACAGTGAAGGAAGCTGTAGTTCAGGTTCTTCACTGTTACACACCGACATGAGTTTTGCTCTGTAATAAAAGTTAATGAATTGGAAAAAGAAACAAACAGGATATTGCAGATGCTCAAAAATCACAAATTTAGTGATACAGAATAGGTGAAATAATGGGGGTGTAATGGAAATCAAAATGGAAGAATGAACGAATGAATAACTGAAGGAATTAATGAGTGACTAAACCACCAAATAAATATTTTTGTTAAAAGAATAATCATATGATTGATGAATGATAGATGGATGGAAGAATGGATGGAAAAAGATTGGTGAACAAATGAATGATGAAACAAAAACGAAAGAGTATGTTAAAATGAGGAATTAATTAAGGAGTAAAGAAGGAATAAAAAGTACAGATGTATTAAAAAAATGGATAATGGATGGATGGTTCAATGGATTTAAAAAGGTTGGTGAATAAATAAAAGAGTACCTTTAATTGGTGAATTAGCGATTTAATTAAGGAGTCAACAAGGAATAAAAAGGACAGAAAAATAAAAACAAACCAACACGAAAGGATGGATGGAATAAAAAGATAAATGTTCAAATAAAAGATGCACAAATTAAAAAGAAGAAGGAATATAAAAGTGTGGATCAGTGACTGAATAAAGAACTGATAAATGGACAAACTGATCAGTGAAGAAATAAAAGATCGGTGAATGAATGACTTGCCACATAGGTGGATTTATGGACGAATGGGTTATTGTACATAATAATTACAGTGTTATTATGTAAGAGTGACACAGCATGTTTAATAAAGTCAGTGATGGCACAGGGCTTTATGTAACCAAACAGTTGTTGACTGTCCAAAGCAAATGGCTTCTCTCCCCCGTGTCTAATTTTTCCCCCAAACAGGCCTTGATCTGCATAGCCGGTCTGGAGATTGGAGCCATGCTTTTGGCGGCAGGAAAAATCCATTACTGTTCATTTCACTGGGCCTTCATCCTTGCAGGAAGCCCTTCTTTATTGTGAGTATCTCTGAGCTTTATCAGCTCCTGGACTACAGAGGAGAGGCCAAAGGGACAGCAGCAAACCTAATTCTTTTGAGGCCACGTGATACGGTGGAAATCCTGCGGAGCTCCTGTTGGCCTGATAGCGAGCTGCTCCCCCGGAACGCCTCAGCCGCAGCGCTGTGACTTCAAGCTGCCTCTTAACACAATTGTCGTCTAAAAGACAAAAGGCGCTTGTCACAGGGCTGAGATGCAGTCACACTGTAATTCAGTCACAGAGGAACAACAGCCAGAGCCCCAGCCCGCCCTGCCTCGCTCGTCCTTGAAAAGAAGGCGCACTTCTCCAACTCCCTGCCTCTTTCTTCTCGCTCTTTTTCTCCTCTCCTTTCCCTTCCCCCTCTCTGTTACCTCCCTCCACGGCTCCTTCACTCTCTCTCTCTCTCTCTCTCTCTCTCTCTCTCTCTCTCTCTCTGCTGCCTTCTCGCCTAGTCCTCATTTGACGCAGTAATAGCTGTACCTGCTAATGCGCATCCAAGGTAATGTAATATATTTGTGCTTTAACAAATGAAAGGGCTATCTTGTGCATATCCACTCTTTTCCCTTTCAAGGAACAGAAAGGAGATATAGTAAAGCAAAGGCATTTCTAATGGCTGAGCCATAACAGGCCACGTGCCTTTTCACAACTGTATGTTCTAATAATATGTGAAAAATTCATCAAACACTCCACAAACCACAAAGGAGTGGGAGAAAGCCTTTTAAATCTGCATATCTGTGGATTCATCATTCGCCACACGTCCTTTATGAGCTATTTAAGCAATTGCTGTTTTTTTTTTTCGATGTACAGTACGGCAGCGGCGCTCATCTGCTAGAAGTCCATCAAAGCCAAGCCTGGGCATGTGCAAGAGTGACGGAAATTTCATTTTCTCCTCTCGGATCATGACTCCTCGCTTCCCGGCGAGGGCTCCTTCAGTATCTGATTTAGAGCAAGAGCTGACCATTTTTGTTAAGGGAGCACTGTTCCACTGGGGTATATGTGCGGCTGTGTGGCAAATGGTTATTTGACTGAAGCTCAGGCACAAGGCGAGCTCATCAAACAGCACGGCGCAGCTGGGGGACTGGGGTTTGACTTGGCAGAACTGAAATGGCATGCAATGGCAAAAGGTCGTTAGATCGAAGGGCTGCTTGTTTTCTGCCCATTTAATTTATCACTTCACTTCAAATTGGATATATACATGTGTAGGTGGTGCAATTGAGAATGCAGCGTAAATCCTGCGTAGACACCAATCAGCCATGACATTAAAACTACCTCCCTAATAAGGTCCCCCTTATGCTATCAAAACAGCACTGACTCCACAAGATATGGATTTCACAAGACCTCTGAAGGTGGTATTTAGCTCTAAGTCATTACCAACTGACCCTTAAAATTCTGTAAGCTGCTCTCAAGATGTCCTCCATGGATTGGACTACTCTAGCACATCCCACAGATGCTTAATCAGATTGAAATCTGGAGAATCTGCTCCCTGATTAGTTTCTTAACAAATTTTACAGTGATGCAAAGTCCTGCAGAATTATTGTAGGGCATGGCTGCACCAAAATGAGTGTATGTAATCAGACCAAGCCATGTTTTCCATTGCTCCATGATCAAGTTTAGCAGCTTATGTGCTAATTGTTGCCACTTTTGGTTAGCATGGGCACTCTGACTGGTCTGTGACTTTGTACACATCAAGCTGTGATGCAATGTGTGTTCTGACACCTCTCTTTTATAACCAGTATGAAATTTTTTCAGCAATTTGTGTTACAGCAGTGAAAACAGACCAAACAGTCTAGTCTTCCATCAGCAACTGCATCAGGCTTGGGTGACCATTGTCTTGTCTCTGGTACATAACTGTCCTTAATTAGAGCGGTTTGACTAGATACAGAGGTTTTAATGCTGTAGCTGACTGGTGTATATGCTCAGACATTGTATAATGATTTTAAGCATACAAGCAGATACATGCATACCTCTAAAACCAGTTCTAGAGCTTTTAGGAAATCATAAGTTTCTTTATCTAACTACTTCTTAAATGCGATTTTGCACAATCTTTTAAAAGTGTAAAAGAAAATAATGAAAAACCTTTTAATTATTTAATGTCTCAAATTCTTTGTGTGCAGTTGAACTCTGATCCATTAACAATTGTTCTGGGCATCTTTGACGATGCTGTGGGAATAGACAGTGCAACAGAATGTTTTATATCCTATTGTATTATCATTGGGAATAAACTTATTCTCAGTCATTGGAAACAGAGAGATTCACCTCATTTAAAGCTCTGGCGTAATGATCTTGCACATCTGAATCAAGTACGATATGTTCTCTTTGTGACAGACTCTCCTCTTTTAGTAAAGTTTGGGCACTTCTCTATTCATTTCTGCAGCTATAACCAACAGTTTTAGTTTGCTGGCTTCTCTTTATGACAAACTAGCTGGGATTAAGGTTGTAGGCATGTGGAAGGGTATCGTATCATTATCTTATGCTTTGTTATATTTTGTTATGCTATGTTATATTAATATAACATACAAAAAAACAGAGCAACTATCCGATTCTGTAAATTCCATTGCCATGCCACATGCAAACAGCTTAGTAAATATATCTTGAGAAAAAACAGAATTTATACATATATAAGCATGCAGATTTTGACAATAGGTCATTAAATCAAAAGGGCTGCTTGTGTTTTGCCTGTTATCTATCAAGAGATTGTATACAGTTCTGTTAAATGTGTATAAATGATTGACGGCCACATTAAATTAATACATATTTTATAAAAAAGTGGCCAAAATGAGATAAACAGGTAAATGGGACGAACATTAGTTGCAGTTATTTTGGTTACGCACCTCCAGAGCCATAAAAGTAATGTAATAAGTATAAACTTGTCGTGCTGATTTATTTAGAAATCATAATGGTCTGTGACAGAATCATCCCGTCATGTAAAGCTGGTATTTATCCATTATTCACTCATTTGTACCGTGCTTTTTTATTGCAGTGCTTGTCAAACCCAAGGTCATAAATATCTCATATGATCTGTTCTCTGGCCCATTTGTCAGCCAAAGTATGAGACAGTGGTGTTTAAAGACACCAGAGACATGGCTGCAATGTTTCTCTTGATAAATGGTTAGATAACCACCAGTTTCCCCAGTGGTTCTAGCCCACAAGCCGCACGCAATATTAACAAGCTGAAGTTATGAGCTGTCTTGATATCTATAGGCCTAGTCTTCACATTCATCGATCCCCCCTTTATTTCTCATTAATATCTTGGAGAAAAAAAATCCCATTGCTACATCATTGTGCACTTTAGGTTACATGCTTGCCGCTAGCTTTTGTTCTATTTTTTTTTGTACTCCTGGTTTTCCATCGTTGCTGTCTTGCTCCACTGCGTATGCTAAGCCACAAAGTAGCTCGTATCTTATCCACATTGAACTGGTCCCTCACAAATGCATTCCCCTCATGGTTTTGCCGCACAAAATCAAAACTTTTAGTGCATTAATATTTCCAAATGAAGTTTATATTGTGTGTTAAAGGAGTCATCTAGCCAGGTCTCCCATGTCACACAGTGCTACGAGGCTAGGAGGTTTGAAGGATAGCATACGCTTCGTTTTGAATTGCTGTTAATAACACTGGACAGTTCAACACAATAATGATAAAAACTGTCAATTCTGTTATGTCAGCTAGTAGACACCCACTTTACTAGCATCATGCTAAGTTACCCTGTGCTCACACCAGCAACATTAAAAGCAAGATAAACGGTCATGTCACTCATTTCCAATGGGCGCTGGACAACACTGATTGCATGTACTCCCCATATCTGTGTAGACATTCACCAGGAGCTCCACTTTCCTCCCATAGCCCGAAGACATGCATGACAGGTGAACTGCAGGCGTAAAGTTGTGTGTGTGATTGTGTTTGTGCATTGGACTGGCAACCTGTCCAAGGTTTCTCTGCCTTTCACTCTATGAGCAATTTAAGGCAAAGTCAAATAATGGTAAAGTGGCTTCTTTAGTCACATGTGAACACAGCACAGCCCAGAACACATTCTCTCTCTGTTTTCAAGCCATTCACCAAGTGAAGCAGTGGAGGCTAGGGATGCAGTGTTGCCACTAGCTGTCCTAGGATGAGAACCCATGACCGTCCAATCACAGGGGCAACTTCCTAGTCACTATCCTGCCAACTGCCCAGTTTAGTTAATGAATGAATGAATGAATGGAAAGTTCAATGCAAATGAGAAGCACCTGGGCAAATTGATCCCTCTAATATTCTTCATTATAATATTACTTAACTTTTCTTAAATTGTACATTTTATTCCTATGGCCTGACTCTGCGGCGTAACTAGCAGGTTCAGCAGGTGCAGCTGCACACGGGCCCGTAGGACCCATCACTACCCCGTCACTACCCCAGACCCGCCTCCTTTAAACAAAACAGCTCTGCATTAAAAACCCAACCATCAAATAAAAACGTGTGTAATCCAGATCTGCAGCGGTTTGCAGAAAGCTCCAGTAAAAAGAGAGCGGAACGGAGACACGCGACTGCCGTGAAGCACACAAGATGCGAAATCTCAGGCTGTTTCATTTTGCTGCAGAAATTACAGCAGCACGCACATAGTACAGTATCTTTGTATTTATAATTGCAATCTATATAAACTACCTCTGTGCTTCTGGATCTTTACAGAGAGGATTGTAGTCACCCGTAATGTGTATTGCATGTTTTAGAGCTAAAACATCCACGAGATAAATTGTGTTGTTATGCCACTGGCCTGACTGCAGCTTCTGTTGCCTTTTCCATCTTGTTTGATGCATCCTTGCCCATTTACAGGGATAGAGAAATAAAAAAATGATGCATGGTTGCAGATTTTTGGTATGAGTAGCGAGGTTTAATAAAGGGAATGGCAAATTGAAGCGGTTGTCACTGATGCTAGATAAAGTTCCTCATGAACTGTGCATATGGGAATATTGCTTCAAACACTGCTACCCCGTGGATCACAGAGAGGCATTCACTGTAATCCATGCGCAGAGACAAGACTGCCAGAGATCCTTGAGGGTTCGCAGTATTCTGCAGCCCAACAACGTGTACAGTAATCTCACTATTTGTCAGAAAATACAATTCCCCTTCAAATACAAGGACAGCGTGTAGAAATGGGTTGCAGAGACTTGCTTAGACAATAGACATCTCATGGATTTTTCGATTTATATGCTGTTAAGAAACTAGAAGCTGAATAGTTTAGATCTCTATAAACAACAGTATCACCAACAGTTAGGCAAAGATAATGATATGGCAACGATGGACCTGAGCCTCAGTCATAGAATTACTATTACTTTTAGCCCACAAAGTTTAGCTTCACCGTCTAGCGGTCTATGGAAAGTCCCATAGGACAATTTGTATTGACTGAACGGCCATAAGAACAAATTCAAAGTACACTGAAATAATTAATGTTCCATGCATGAGAAAAGTGCTTCTTAACCTGTCAATATATTTGAGATATGAAACGATCTTACATTAGACTATGAGTCACTCGTGTAGAATTCACTCTCTCAATGTCCTGCTACCATTATCCATAGAAAATATAGCCTGGAATGTAAATTTCCCTGGTGTGAGTCAGCTAGCCAGCTAATGTCAATGCTAGCTAATGGGATTTGGATGTATTTATGTTGATGTCACTGTTATAACTAGCCAGTAAGTTCTGGTCTAATTTGCTATTTTCTATGATAGTATTGTCCCTTTCAAACTTGTTTTGTCCTACAAGATAATTAAGATGCACCAAAGCTAACAAGGAAACAGCAGTAGACGACTGGTTCCTTTTTCAAGTCAAATCATGTGAGTGGAGTCATAATGATGAACTTAACTGGCTGCCTCATTAGTCTGATCTTGGTAATCATTAAGTAAGCAATAATGGACATCACTGAGTTGGGGCAGCAGAAAATAATGCACATCTTGTTGTTTGATAGGATTGGAAAACATGTTTCACAGGCACAGAGAGTCAATAATTAATAGCAGGACATGGTGAAGAACTGAATATATTAGGGCATGATGTCACACTGTACATCAAACCTCATTTTATTTACATATTCTTACCTAAACAAAAAGAAATGTCAAATGTTGGTAGTTGCAAAATTACTCATCTCCCTTTTCTAGAACCTACCACCTCTCAAAATCTTCAGCACATTCTTCATGTAGACTGATCTGTCTGACTAGTGGGCTCCTATGATAGATATTTAGGTAAAATATTTAGAATGGAGTTTTAGTAATAGTTTGAAGGGGATTTCAGATGTGGCGCTAAAGTGTGTGAGCCACTGATGTCATTTTTTTCACCCATTCAATTTTGTGACCATTTGTCAATGCTCTAATCTTTCAGAGGGACTTCACCTGAATTATGGGTTCACATAGATAAAATGTGACAGATTTACTTAAGAACATGCAAACTTTGGGAAGTTTCTGTGGGAATTTGCATCCATTCATTCTGTAGATCATTTATGGGAGGTGTTGGACGAGAAGGCCTGGTTTGCAATCCCTGTTTCTGTATTCTGAGGTGTTGGATGGGGTTGAGGTCAAACTTACAGCAACAAAGTTGCTGCCAGTGTGAGTGCAGCGTTATAGGGGAGGGTAATCACAGTTATGCTCTCTTGGTCTCAACAGATACGTTGCCAGATGGATTTTTGATGGATGAGTCAACACTGTAGCTTTTTGTGTGTGTAACACAGTTCAAGTTAACATGTTCATTACAACCAGCTCAGTAGTATAACATGTTAAACTGGATAAATACAGCTATGTAGCCAGTCTAAACTAAATTTGTAATTATTGCAAGTGTACTGCTGAGTTGTCCAGCCCGACTAAAAGAAGTGTTTTACAGGAATGAAGTGCTTATTTCCTGCATATTATCTATGTTCCAAAATACCTGCTGGTTTTTGTAGCATGCAGCCCCCTTGAAAAATCATATTTATAGTCAAGAGCCATACTCCAGTTCCATGTCTGAGCTTCTTCAATTTATACAGCTAATAAATATCTCCAAAAGACCTTGAATGGCTGGTCCCAATATAGGCTACGTGAATGATTACAGTATGTCCTGATATTTGACTTCTTTTCTAATGATCCCCCTTGGCAAGTAGAGTGGTCTTTGTATTTTCACCTGTACGTGAAATGCACAGCAAGTACACAAAAATCATTTTTTCTCTGAAAAAAAAAAAAAAATGGCCATTTTTTTCTTTTCATATAACCGAAGCTTTAAAGTGTATAGGTGTCATGGAATAAACATTCTTTGTTCTTTATACTCTGTATGAGTTTACCTTGCTAAGCTGGGTTCCAGCCCATGCTTATTAAATGTATAAGGCCAAGCAAGCTCTGAATAAGAAAATAAAATAGTTACATCCGTAATTCATTGCACCAGGCCCCGAATTTCCTGCTGAACCCATTTGCCGCTCTATACATGGATCTGGTAATGGAGAATGAGTTGAGATGGAACAAATCCATTGCATATTGCTTACGAGCCAGGCATTGTGCACAAATATGATTCCAGCATGGCAGTTCGCCACAAATGTAAGATTTGTTATTCTTTTTACAAAGAGGGAAGAAAGGAATATATCTGGGTTAATGCACCTACCCAATTCCGAGCGCTACAGTGAAGCGGGGTCAAATTGGATTGACGGCAAAGACAGGATGGAGCCTGGTCAGAGACATGCCGCTGAGATGTTGGTCTGACATGCTGTCCATTGGGCACCGTTAAGCGTCTGCCAAGGTGGAGCCAAGGTCACGGCTGCACACGTGTTTACGGCAAGCCAGGCAGGCAGAGGACAGGGCCAAGGGGAGCGGTGCTGACACGCCTGCATGTGAGCAGACGGGACTCTCAGAGTCATGATATCCTGCTCCCACAATCGGCCATTATGCCGCTTTCTTTCACCCTGAGGGATGCAACCACATGCCTGCCAGAAACACTTATTTTGACGGGTTAACTGAGGGTAAGTAGCGATTGCACCAGTAAGTAGAGTCACAAGAACCCACACGAAAAAGAAACATTTCTCTCAAATTTGCCTTGTGGGGATACAAATGGAGAATATGTTTCTTGTAAAAAGTGTGTTTGAATAGTTAATGCTCTTAAAGAAGCACATTTGTCATCCTATCTGCTGTGTGTGTATTATACAGCCAATTACCATAAACCATAATTCCAACATGCTTTACACTTAGGAAAGAGAGCACAGGACCAATGAAGGAGCAAGTGGGTAGTTGCAATAAGTAATTCTTTTAAATGTGATTTTGCATTCATGAGGTATATTATACCTATATATATATTGTGTACACAGGCACACACACACACACACACACACATCATCTATCGTCGCTGTCTGGCAGAAACCTCATAACATGGGTCTGTAAAATTCTGAAATTATTAACCAATAAAAAGTGTTGAAAATAGTTTTAAAAATTTAATTATTATTACTATAAATTGATTTACAATATACATAGTTTTTGGAGTTTCTTGAAAAATAGCCGTTTTGGCCCGACAGCAATGATATGTGTGTTTAGCACCGCATAAATCTGGAGCATTTAAGAGGTCAGAGAGGAGACATCACTGTCTGGATGAGTTCAGTGTTCTTCCGCATTTAACTTATACACCCCTCCCCGGTACCGTCCTCACACACCGCTTCCTGGTACTGTCCCAACATACTGCTCCCCGGTACCATCCTCACACACTGCTTCCTGGTACTGTCCCCACATACTGCTCCCCGGTACCGTCCTCACACACCGCTTCCTGGTACT
>JBBKCR010000038.1:18878202-18905598 GCA_037577295.1 Ladigesia roloffi
TGGGTCGATCCTCCAGACTGCTAGAATCATCTGAGGTACCCTGAGTAAGTACCGTTCCCACACACCGGTCCCCGGTACCGTCTCAACACACTGCTCCACACGGGTGCAGAATTCATGACTGCCCGCTGCTTCACTTGGTGAATGGGTTTAAATGCAGAGGAGGAATTTTGTTCTGTTCACACTGTGTACAGTGGTGTGTTCACGTGTGACCGATTGATCCCTTTCACTTTCACTTTTAGATTTTCCGCCTCCCCACCCCCTCCCCCACATCACATGCTCAAGTTCAGGAAGAGATTCTGACCTTGTTGTGCGCTGCATTATGAATTTTACTCGAATACAAATACAAATGCAAATACAAATATGCATAATTTTCCATTTTAACAAATACAAATACAGATATGAATAGCGGCCACTCTGCACACCCCTAATATATATATATATTTAGAGCTATCCAATGGCTTTTGTTCTGAGTTCAAGCAGTGTTCATGACCACGGGTGATCTGTTCTTTTCTGGTTCACATGAAGCAGAAATAGATTAGGCTGAAAAATGTTGCTGTTTGGAAGACGAGAAAGGGGTTGTAACTCGAAGAGAGTTGTAAAACCCCTAGTGTCACCAATCAGGAATAAGCCACAGGGATGAAATGATTACTGAGCACTCCCACCAGCCTCCTGAACTGACAGAAGACTTTTGCAGATACTTTGTGTAAAATACTGACATATGTAACGCAATTTGATTATGAAGATAGAAATTAAATTTCTTTTGTCTGGATCAATACAAACCTATAGGGTGCATTTACTTCAGGGAAATGCACCACTGGAGCGATGGCTTCAGCTGTAGCTTAATAAATTAAAACACATACATACACAAATAAAAACATAGCACAAATTATGTATTTAAAGTGTTTTAGTATGAACATATGTTTAATATCTCATTAAAATGATTTTTTTCCTTTTTAATCTGCTATGAGGTTGCTGAGGGTGGTGGTGCTGCCTCGCTACAATAAGGTTTGATGGGTTTCATTCCAGGTCAGGTGTGGAGTCTGCATGTTCACCCTGTGTCAATGTAGATTTATGTTGGGTACTCTGGTTTCCTCCCACAGTCTTAGCATGTGGTTTAGAGATGCTAAATTTTCTCTACATTTCTGTGTGTCTTCCCTGAAATAGATTGGCCAGTAAAGGGGAGTTTCACTATTGTTATCTGTAACAGACAAGTACAGTAAGCCCCCAAAACTTGTGATGTGGGAAAAATACATATAAATGCCTATTATTGTGCTTTCTCCCACAGTGCTTTAATGTAAAATACCAGTATTACCCTTGTATAGACTGTACAGTTATTCATGCAAGCATGTTTATTTTTCAGTATAACCAGCGTAAATGCAGTAATAATTCATTGTAATTTACGCTAATACAGGGCTTTAAGAAGAATAAAACTAAAATCACGAGAACTCGGCAAAACATTCGAGTCCCTCCAAATAACAAACTGTTCTGATGTAGGAATGCTGGACTGCATCTGGAAGAGATATGTCACATGGCAGCAGCCAATGTATGGTTGTTTTGTCTTCTCTTGACAGTAAAATGAATTTATACAAATATAGTTTACATGGAAATGTATAAAAGTAATATTTTTTTTTAAAGCACTAAAATGAATGAAATTGCAAAGAAAAAGAAATGTGGAGGAGACCTGTAGTTTCTGCGAATATTGTGAGAATTGTTAGTTAGGTTCTAATATGGTGTAAAAGTATTTCATATAAAAGTACAATACAAACAACCTTTGAGAGGTTGAAAGAAAAAAATATTTCAGCCTTTCCCTGTCTCCTGTTGCTTTAGAAAACATCTCAAAAGGTTATTGTGAAGGCTAAGCCCTCAGGCAAGTGTGTGTGCTGCTTCATTTTGTGGACAAATGCTTTTCTGCCTCCGAAGTTAAGAGCAAAATACGCAGTCCATTTACAGATGGACATTTCGTTTCCCTCCTGTAAGAAAAGAGGCCTGTGCTGCAGTCCCCTGTGTTCAGTTTGGCCCCAGATATGCTCGTGTCCCTGCCACTGTTAGTGGCAGATCCTCACAAAAATACATAAGCCGCATTCATATTTTAATACATTTATCAACTTGGCTTCTCACTATGACTCTTGAGAGTTTACAGGAACATCTGTGATCTGTTTAGATGCTGCTGCCGGCGGGTGTGGAAGGAAAACCGAGCCGCAGAGTGGGTTTTCCGTTCGCAAGGCCTGTCACTCACCTGCCATCCCGCCTGATGAGACTGGAGAAGGACATGCTAAAAGCCCCCCTCTGACGTCGTTATTCGCGAAATAAATAAATAAATAGATAAATAAATAAGCCGGCGCGCTGCTTTGTGTGTTTGCTTTGCCTTTAATGGTATGCTGTTCACATACGCGGGAAACAGAAGCGGTATAATGGAGGACTTGAGAAGAATCTTGAACACTCTTAACTGATGCATAATTCATTTTTTTAATACCAAATGCTTCAGCTGTTTCTGCTTTGTTGTAATGTCAGTAAAAAAAACAGCTTTAAAATGGAAATTGCGGGGAATAGATCAAACCTGATGCAGAAATACTGGCTAATATCTTTCAATTGGCTGTAGCTCAGCCCAGGTGACAGATTCTAATTGCCAGAAAGTGTTCGCGAGTGGCCAAGAGAGTTGGCATTTTTGACTCTTTTCATTGACTCGAGTTTGACTTTGACTTTCCTTAACACACTCATTGAGCATAATATACTGGGAATCCAGGGCTGGGGAGGCAAGATCATGACAGATTGTGTTTGGCCCTGTGTCAGCATATTTACGGAGAAGAATGGCAAGTGCATGAGTAAAAGCTTTGTTGAAAATGTTCCAGTGCTTCGATGTAGTAATGGAATAATGGAAAAGTTTTTTTTTTTTTTTTTTGTAAATCTGGCCTCAATAAAGGTTCATTTGAGGCACTTCGCAACAATAAGTTCTTATCAGGCCCAGCCACGCTCAAAATAATAACAGCCAAACACATCGATGATTGATTTCCAAGGTGGAGACGGCCTTTGAGAGCACGAGTATAAAGAGTGGTGGAGGGTCTAGCTTCAGCCCGGGCTCAGACGCCTGTGATATGACCTGGTTTACTTGTGTTGGGTTCTGAACAGCCCTGTCATCTCGCTGCCTCCACCATATGATGACCATATGCCACTTCCTTTCAGCTGCGATTCCAACCACCCTAGAGGATCAGTCACATTCCATGGCAGAGGACAGACTATTTGCCCTTTTCATTGGCCTACTTCTCACTTTAGAAGGCTAAAAGGAATTCATGTGACTTTGGAAAGTGATGCCTATTTAGCATCAGCACTATTTTGCCACACTATGACACAATGGATGCATGGAGGGTTGTCTCTAAATGATCAATGAGATTCATCACGAAGTACTGCCACTGGTTTGGAACTAGGTTACAATGAAATGCATGTGTAAACAATATTGTACTGTCTGTCTGAAATATTGGGAAATATTTGGCCCAATTCCAAGTATTTATATGTTTCATATAAAATTTCCATCCATTTGAATTAACCAAATTAAACAGAAACAGGCCAAACTTTATGTGCTGCATATTTGTCAGTAATAAGTAAATGAAACATTTAGGAATGAGATTTGTAATAACACAAATGAACCCAATGTGATTTGAATCAACAATGGCAGATCATAAATATTTAAATAAACATGATGTAAACAATTTCATACATTTTAACTAAATGAATCTTGCTTGATCCAAAGCTCATATGTTTTAAGGGGTTACATTTCATTGTTTTCACAATTAACAGGTTTATACTGATTTTAAGGAATTTGAATAAATACATTTTTTATGTAATTATTTAAACAAAATCAAGAGATGCAAGTACATACAATTAAACTATGCTATGAATCATTTTTCTGGGTGTTATAAGAGTCTTTCTTCTCATTATTTGCTTCAGTAATTAAGGTATTAAGGTTGATTTGGCAAAAAATTCGTAGAAGCTTTGATCGGCTAATTTTGCTAAATTTTAGGTAAACATATGTGTTCCCTGACCATGTGATGACAGTATTATATATTCAATGGACAAAATCTAGCCTTCTGTACAGCTGTCGTCTATATGATGTCATATGGATTATTTCCACAGCCATAGTCATACAGGTCATACAAGTACAACAGTGAATTTCTTTTTCTGCATTTGACCCATTCACCGAGTGAAGCAGTGGGCTGCTGACAGGCGTCCAGGGAGCACTGTAAAGAGAAGTACCTTGCGTATGTGTACCTCTGTGGTGACACAAGCAGTTGGGATACAAACTCCGACCCTCTGACTGCAGGGCCAATACTCTAACCACTACTCCATGATGGCAGTAGACCACTCAAAACCATGCAAACTAGTCTGTTATCAGCACTTTATTAACAATGCTGGTCATTTATTATTTGTTAGCTACGTTAGCTACAACGCAAAACTACAGAAGCCAACTTTAGGCATCAAACTGGCTGCCTGCATTTGAGGTAAGTGGGAAATTGTCTAGATTTGACTTTGGGACTTTAAAAACGACCGTCTGTCCACATCGGCACACAGCATTCATGATCTGGTGTCTTTTTCTTAGTGTATTATTCATCATGAGAAGTCTCCCAGGGTGCAAAATGAAAAAAAAAAATCCATCAGAAAGCTGTAAGCAGCTAGTCTTGCATCAGTCCACTCTGCATGGATGTGAATCTTTACGAAGGGATTTGCTTTATGACAGAGAAATCTGTCTGCTGAGAGTTTCAAGGTCCGTTATTTGCCTGTCTATATTTGCTCTTTGTTGAATGCGTGACATTGTCAGATTTATTGCAGTCTTCCAGTGTATCTCCATTGTGAAAAATGAATAAGCTCCGGGTGCTGCTCACTCCCCAGGCAGATGGATGGAAGAGATGCGGTGACAGATAGTTATGGCTCACAACAGACAAGACACTAAATGGATTTATAGAAGTCCACAGATGTCAGATTGGGGTAGATCGCTGAACATTATGATTGTGGCATTTTTGGTGGTAATATAATTGCTGACACAATGATTTAATGGCCCGGTGCAGGTTGTTGGAGCCTCCATTAAGCTGTCTTGAAAGCAGAGTCTAACGGGAATCTAATTTCTCCAAGTTTGCAGTCATTAGACTTTGCCTCACGTTGCCTGCCTTCGTAACCCCGGCCCACATTCAAGGGTAAAACTGCAGCCTTGGGTGACAAACACTAGAGAAACAAGAGTGCAAGAAGGCTGTGGTTAGAACCAATCATCTACTAAATGCATTTGAAGTGCTCCTCTACTTTGGCCCTGGCCAATCTCCATGTTCTCTTGAAAAGACCATGTAACAATTTGCTCGTTTCTGATGAGAGATCCTGGGCTTGTTTTGTTTCTTGACTCTCTATGGCAACCTCATGCAAAATGTGAAATCTAATTTCCATAATCACAGACGCTTGCAGCATGTGGAGAGATGACCGCGATGCCTTATGTGGCTTTTCTTGTGTGGAAGAGAATGCACAGGAGAAAGCGGTGAGAAGCTCTCATCTCCTGTAGCCAGTCTTTAGGCCCGGGGTTCTCCCCTCCTGCTGGGACTAAAACAGCTCTCCGCTGTGTTTGTCAATTAGCAGAGCGAGGTGTTTCTGCCTGCCGAGCATCACAGCAACAGAAAGCTCACAGAGACCGCCACAACAAGCCAAATGAATAGCTGCGGGGAATTCTATAAGATAACAACAAAGGAAAGTGGTAAGGGACGTGTGTGTGTGTGTGTGTGTGTGTGTGTGTGTGTGTCTGTGTGTCTTTAGGTGTGTGTGTTTATTGCCAGAATGATTTTCTGTTCAGTACGAACAATTGACCCAACATATGATGTTCTATAAGACTAAAGAAAGGGGGAGAGGTGTGTGTCTTTCTGCTACTAGAGAATGTGTGTGTGTGTCGCCACCCTGTGTAAATTATTCACCCATCATTTCCACACACCTACACACACAAACGTATACCTTCCGACACCATAACATACTACTGCTACATTTACATTTATCAGACGCTTTTATCCAAAGCGAATTCCATTCTCTAACTACAGAGGGCAGTCTCCAGGGATTAAGGGTCTTGCTCAGGAACCCAGTGGTGGCGCTGAAGGTAGGATTCGAACCCATGACCTCTTTGTCCAGAGGCAAGTATCCTACCCACTGAGTTACCCCCCACACACACTACTACAATTAACAATAATAATAATAATAAAAATAAGACAATTACTACTACTTCTTCTGCTATTACTACTACTACTACTAAGTAATAATAATAATGGTTGGTCCTATAATCGAGAGACCACTGGCAATCTGTGTCTTCCACAGTCAGGAGCCCA
Source organism: Ladigesia roloffi (assembly GCA_037577295.1). Lineage (NCBI taxonomy): Eukaryota > Metazoa > Chordata > Actinopteri > Characiformes > Alestidae > Ladigesia > Ladigesia roloffi. The sequence continues at coordinate 18,884,544 of JBBKCR010000038.1, forward strand.
AAACAGCATAATTGGCTTTGCATTCTCTGTAGCAGTAGGACAACGCCTCTCTCCCTATCAATCAGCATGAAGCCTGTGGGGTCATCCATTAGCTGATGCATCTATTAACATAAACATTAATAGTACTGTTAAAGGTATGTTGGATGGAGGAAGTGCATGATAATTGCTCCAAGATATTATACAAATTATTGGTACTCGGACAAAATCACACCTCTGTAAGATCATGATTAAATCGTGTGTAACACGACTTCAAAATGCCACTTCTTTCTGTAAAAACATGCCTCACTGGCCTCATTCCTCAATAACACAGTCTCTATCATATTAAAAGTTCATGATCTGGTCAGTTCATTGCATCTTATTTGGTGAAATTGAACACTTTCGCTGATGCAAACCACAGGGAGCATTTAAGCGTTTGGGAATGCAACCTATTAAATATCAGATATCAAACAGGAGGCTGAGAATAGTGGCATCACGCTGGGTGTGTATGAGCCGCAGGAGGAACTGCAATAGACAGAACTGTTTGTGATGGTGTATAATGAGGAGGAAGACTTTGCGTGGCTAAATGGAGCTGTGAATTTCCCTTTGCTCGTGGAGTTCACTGCAAAGCCTTTTCCTTTCGCCTGTGCCTTCAAGTGCCCACTTAATGCAATAAAATGAAACAGTTCCTTTGTGTACTTTGAATTACTGCCTCTCAATGCCCGCAACCATAATGTTCCCCAAGATGCGTTTGATTAACTCATGAGAAACACTCGCTTTCAGTTCTGGTGTCATTGCAGTTACTTAGGATTACACTTGCTTGGGTCACGGGTCTATACAGATATGAAAAGAGTAGGCAATATGTCTAATAACCGCATGTAAGGATGACATCGGTCATGGATCAGTCATAATATCTTAGTAGAGAGGATTATTTACTCACGTCTATTTTACACTTTATTTCTCCTTTTAAACCTCAGCAGTCTAGAGTGGTTATAGCTAATTAGCTACTCTATTCATACCCAATAAAACAAAATCTATTCCATAATTCCATAATGAATTAGATATTTATTTGAATCTGCATACTGTATGACACGCTTTACAAAATTTGGGTTTTTTTGTTTTGTTTTTTTATGAAAGAAATTTGGTATATCTGGTAAGTGCATATCTCCTAAAACAAACACAAATGTGGTGCTGACTGAATATTTAGAATGCCCCCTTTCTGGCACCGCAATACAGTAAGACTAGCCTTATAATGGTTTCCTATTAGTTTATTAAAGTCTATTCATTAAGTTATAAACCCGCAAAAATCATTTCAGTTATAACATATACATATATGGCAGATCGTGACCTATAATATCTGGTAATAATGAAAATGTGATGAATCTGGCAGCTACAGTACTGACTGATGGAGAAGACAAAGTCAGATCAGTAGTATATGTAACTGTATCTGAAACTACTTAAACGAGGGCCCACTATTTTGCAAGCTACAAGTCATTGCTGACCTTTTTATTTATGTATTATATCAGCAAATGAATGTTTTAGAGTGTGTTCCAGTCAATAGTCCTTCATTTTATACCATTTGAAAACCCTTTTACTCTTTTTGTAATGTGGAATGGCAATAATTATTCACAAAGCTGTTTTACTTCTGGCTACAGCTCTGACTTCTAACCATGATTATATTCTGATCGCTTTAGGTCATTTCCTTGAAGATTTCGGCCCAGCGCAGCCAAATGTCACTTGATTGAATCTTGAATTTGCACTTGGGCAATTTATTTCAATGTTATTCACGTTCAATTTACAATGCTGACACAACGAAGATTGATCTAATTGATGAGAGCGTCCTCTTGCCATCTCAGCGTCCCGTCCTTGGCTGTCCAGACTGAGAGGAAGTAGAGGAGGACGCCTGTGTCTTGATTTAGGCTCGGTGGCAGAGGGGGGATCCTGACGGAGTCTGGAAGCTTGGAGGAGGCCGAGGAGGAGGCTATCCATCACTCGCCTCAAAGCCTAGCCAGGGAGTCGCTCCCTTAGCCTCTCCTCCACGTGATGGATGAGCGTTTCACATGGCTTTCTTATTATTTCAAAGGAGGCCAAAGGAAAGCAGTGAGTGAGTTCAAACACTGGCCGCTCAGTCGCACTGGTGGATCCATGTCTTGTCTGAGAATCTAATCCATTTTAAAGACAGGCCGTAGTGGTGGTGCTGTAGTTATTGGGCAAGGGCAGATATTTTGTTTCGATAGGTGTTCTCCAGAGACAGGCCCGACCACACAGGAGACTTACAGCCCTCAGACTTATGGTCTCAGGGGTCAAAACACTAGGGCTTCATGTGGGAAGAGAAATACATTGAGCTCCCAGTTTAATAGGTATGAATGACTGTGTACTTTCTTTCAAAACAAGTTCCATATACATTGGTATGGAAATGTATTTGCCCCCTTCCTGATTTCATTTTTATTTTTGCATGTTTATAACATGTAAATATTTCAGATTATCAAACAAAAATGAAATATTAGTCAAAAATAACCCGCGTACAAACAGAATGCTGTTTATAAGTGAACAAATCTTTCCAAATCTGCAACAGCATCTCAATTGGATTCAAGTCCGGACATGGACTAGTCCACTCTAAATTTTTCAAGTCATTTTTTTAAGCAATTCAGGTGTGGACTTGCTTGTATCATTGTCCAGTGGCAAGTTCGTTTCAGCTTGAGGTCACAAACTGATGGCCACATGTTCTCCTTCAGGACGTTTTGTAATACAAATACAAATGCCAATTTTATTTGTCACATGAATACATGTGCACAACACACAGTGAAATATTTTCTCGGCATTTAACGCATTCACTAAGTGAAGCAGGGGGCTGCCGCCAGTGAGGCACCCGGGGAGCAGTGTGTGGGGCGGTACCTTTTTCAACAGTACCTCAGAGTTGACACTAGCAGTTGGGATTTAAACCCCAATCTTCTGAGGCCAATGTCAGCACCACTAGGCCAACCTGCTGCTTGTAGATTCTTGGTTCCATCAATCACAGCAAGTTGTCCAGGTCCTGAAGCAGCAAAACAGTCCCAGACAGAACACTACCACCACCATGTTTTACTGATGACATAATTTTCTTTTTCTGTTATTATGTTATTTTACCCCAGATGTAACATGGCACCTCCCAAACGTTCACCCTTTGTTTCAACAGTCCACACAATATTGTCCCAAAAGATCCAAGTCACTTGGATTAAAATCAACCAAAACAGCCAGTGATTCTGTGATAGTTGGATAATGAGTTCACACCCACACATTACATCTACAAAACAAGTCTCTGAACAAAAACCCATTCCATCTTCTGAAAGTGCTTGATCTATGGAGCTCTTTCTGGCAAGTTGAGGTGTAGAGTTATCTTCTCTCCTCTGTTCCTTGTTACGTTTCAATCTGATTTTCAAACAGATGTTTTCTATATTTAGTATTTTCTGTTTGTGTAAAAGATTTTAGTCATTTCAGTTGTTCCTTTTCTTTCCGAGAGCAACGTGGTGTCACTCCGATGACTAATGGATTATTCATGACTCTTTTATGCTTGGAGAAGTTGGCAAAAATGACAGCGACATTTATCGTGTACCAAAAGCGAGCAGTAAATCTTCCACATCACTGTTGGAGAACGGCTGTAAATTGTACCTGTCTGGTTGTCTTAAAGATTCACAAACATTGTTCCATCAGCTACATGCTGCAGGTCAATCAAGGTGCCTGAGAGTTTGGTGAAGACTTCCAGTCACAAACCCTGGAAGAGTTGCTCGGAACTGTCATGTTGTCTTCCCCAGCAGCCTGTCTTTGTTGAAAACTGTCAAGACCGTACAATTACACAAGTAACATGAAATGAAAGCCGAGCAGACTTTACCAAAGTAGTTCGATTTGATTTGTCTGAAAGTATAAGAAAGTATAAGATTCGATTTTTCTGAAAGTATAAGAACAGTATCCTTGAGAGATACTGGGACAATGTTGATGTATCCGAGGAGTCTTTAAGTTCACCCATGTAACTGAGGACACCTTCTGCTACAATCCCCAAGCTTAAGCTTTACTGCTTGATTCATCATGATTAAACTTCTTTATACTTGTATTCTGAACGATGCTCTGCAAAAACAATGTCAGCATATTTAGCAGAATTAAACATAATACTGTTCCACAATAATTATCACCTGACTGTGGAGGTGGTAAGTGGTGATGAGCTGGTGCTGGCACATCTAAGAACAAGTTTTACTGCCTGGTAGAGGAGCTGAAATTCACGGCTGGTTTCTGCTTACTTCAAAGTAAGCTTTGGACCATTGACAGTACACCCACTGCTTTCATTGCCAAGGCCTTTTCCTCATGTTTTTGCCCACAAAGTTAACACACTTGTGTTTTGATGTTTACTTCTAGTAAGACATTCCAAAAACCTACACTTTGATTGAGTTAAATGACATCCTTCACAGAGCCTGTTGCAAAAAGTACATCATTTTTTTGTACATGAACATTAATTCTTGACATCCATTCACAGGACAATTGCTCAGAAATAAAAACGTTATCTTAAACATCTTAGCTCTAACACTGGAGCTACAATGAATACGCAGTCCAGCATCAACTAAGGAACTCTAAAATTAAATCTTTTGTACAATATTAGTTCAAAACGAACTGAGAAACTAAGAAACGATGAAGTGATAACCCAAAGATGACCAGCATTAAGCAGAACTGAACAAATGTGTCACAGGATGTACAATGGAAGAAAGGTTTTAAGACATCAGATATTCCCTTTTGGAACGAGGAATTCAATTTTATAGGTATTTTAGAGATTTTGGACTGACATATAGATCGCTTTAAGTACTGCCTTTAAAGATAAGAGCGTGGCGTCGGAGCAGGCGGTGAAATATTCTGATATTAAAAGAACATGCTTGCTCTTGAATGGAGCACATAATTCTCCACATAAGCCGCAGAGTCTTGGGCGAGAGAAGCTGAAAGCAGTGGTTGTCTTGGAGAGATATGGGCTGTGGAGCTGATTTGTAGTCTACTCTCTCCTCTGGTCTCCTCACGTGTGCTGGAGCAAGAGCATGAGGAGGGGGTGGGGGGGTGTGGTTGGGGTGGGGGGTTGTGTGGATGAGAGAGGAGAGGATGTGGGACAGAGCAGAAAGCACTCCAGCACAATGTCATTTATCGGTGAGGCGACAGCAATGGATGCTCCTTAGTGGTACGTTCCTCGTGTGCACAAACCGGAGTAAGCCGTGCTTCGTACAGCGAGTCAGATTGGGGGAATACACCATGCTCTGTATTTTACTTCTCCTTTTCTTCTCCTTAAACCCAAACTGGGAATATCTGAGGACAAGAGTGTGTCAGAGTGACAGGAGCTCTTGTCATCTCCAGTTGTAAAGCTGAGTCGCAAGAGGACTGCTTTTTTGGGGGGGTGGGTAGTGGGGGGGCATTGTTTGCTCCTAGCTGCCATCTGTTATGCCTCTACTGCCTGGGGATACTAATGATAAAAGGCAGACCATCTCGGATGAAAGTTTCATGGGCTACTGTACCTGGATTGTTGTGAGAATGTGAGCAGGAGAAAAAGAAAGAGTGAAAGAAGTGTCCGGAGAATGATCCATGCCCTGAAGTAAGGATTTGAATGATTTATTGCACTCTATTTTAGCTGGTTGTAGGAGGCCTGGTGAATTTTCTGAGCATATTCTTTTAGTTTTTTGAGTTTTTTCTTCATTACCGTCTCCCAGAACGTCGAAGAGCGAAAACAACATTTGCTTAGCTCCCGCCGACTTCTGTCTCTAAGATAAACCACACTATTCATATTTCTGAAAGCAACCTGTCATATTTTACTCGCCGTGCGCCCTATGCCAAGTGAAAGACCTAGGCGTGGAAAAAATGTGTTCTTATGCAAATCGACGCAACGTTGCATTTGCATATAAATGATAATTAGCGCATGGGACCCGCGTAGCACGTTATATCTTCTCTTGTTCCTGTTTGCTGTCTTTAATTTTTGTCTGATTGATATAAAGAGATATGCAGATTATCAGAAGTCATACAGATGCTCAGAATAACTGCTAACTGCAAACTAATGAAATGGTTCTTCTGCTTCCACATAATGAGCTCCGTCTGAGTCCCTGAAAATCCAATCTTCAGGGGCATTCACCTTTATCAGACTGACTATGGGAATGAATAGGGAATGAATGCCATAATCAAGCTAATCAACTCATCTACTTCACAATCCTGAGATGGTTGGTAATTAGAGTGGGCCACTAACAGGACCACCACTTGAACATCTAGCATCAGGGAGAGCAAAAATCATGGAGAGCTGAGGGCTAAGAGATTTCTGTGTATAAAGTGTATTTTGTCTGAGAGAAAGAACCGAGGACACTGTGGAGCAGGAGCTGGTCACATACCAGGAGCTTTTCTAGCCTGCCGGTTGTACTGGGTTCCACTGTAAATAATCGGTGGCACAGACCAGCCTCTTGGCTTGTCAGTCACAGAAGCAGAACAGTCTGCATTAAAAAGCAGAGAGCTGCATCTTTTTTGACTGAGTAATCCAGGGAATGTCATCCAGCCAGAAGCAATTAAAATCTCGCTTTTGTGCCAAAGTACTGATGTGGATAAAGTCTTGCTTGCGTTGGACACAAGTCTTTGTCTCTGGTATTCTCGCTGTTCTGCTTTCATTTAAAACATCTCATGTACATGCTTGTTATTTTGTTACATGTAAAATTACAATTTGCATGTCGCTAATATTTGAAATTAACTGAGAGTTCACTGGTATATTAACCTCAAATGTTGTTTCTGTTGTTTCCCATTTGCCCAAAACGGCTATTTTTCAGGAAACTCAAAAAACGATGTATATTCTAAATAGATGAATACTGTTACATCAAAATATTTCTAACTATTTTCAACACTTCTCATTGGTTAATAATTCCTAAATTTTACAGACCCACATGGAGACTGACCAATAGTATCGATTTATGAAAAAACAACAAAGACCAAAAGTGGAGTTACGGGGTTTCCACCAGACAGTGATGATATGCTAAACACAGATCAGCCAATACATTAAAACAACTGACAGTTGAGGTGAACTGATTTCTTTACGACTGACTTAGAGCACCTCCAGAGCAACAGATTTGAGGTGTGTTTTCAGTATACAGCAGTCAATACCTAAAAATCATAGGCATCCAAAGCTGACTGATGTGCATGGGGAGTGAAGACTGGCTGGTCTGACCCCAAAGAGCTATTGTAGCACAATCTGGCCATAAAGGTAATGCTGGTTGTGTAAGGAAGGCTGCATAATCTTTGCTGACTCCTGTCCATTGCTGAAAATGCCTACAATGTGCCTGTGAGGTTCAAAACTGGACCATGGAGCAATAGGTCTGATGAATCATGTTATCTTTTGTAGTACATAAACAGCCGGTTACGTGCACATCAATTACCTGAGGTGTAAACCAGAATGCTCTATAGGAGGACCTCTTGTAGATGTGGATGTTCTTTTGAGATGTACCACTAAGTACATCGATTTATCGTGGCTGTATACTTTAATGGCCGTGGCCTCTTGCAGCAGGACAATGCCCCCTGTCTCGCTACAAAACCTGTTCAGTAACAATTAGAGAAAAAGTAAATGGTGTTGATTTAGCTTCCAAATTCCCCAGAACTCAATACGATTAATCAACTGTGCAATGTACAGGACCAACTAGTGTGATCCATGGAGGGATGGGTGGGGTCCATTTCTCAACGGGATCAGAGCTTTTAAGACTACATGAGACAAAATGAGACAAAATTAGACACGTGGTTTTAACAATATGTCTTCCATTTGGTCATTTAAAACACAGTGTACATAGTTTAATTTGCCAGTTTCATTTCATTCTCCGTCATAAACCTGTATAACACGCACTCATACAGACAAGAATGCCAAGGTGCCTTAGGCTGTGGTTGTTATGGTTCCATACATTCAGGATTTGTTTTTTTTGTTTCATACTTTAATATTGCTGTGTGATCAGATCATATCAAAAAGTATCAAATCTCAAACAGTAGTGTCGGGCTGACGCAAGCTTACCAGACCAGGGGAGGAATGGAAATTTGGGATTTTTTCAGTGATGCTCCTCATGCCAGTTGATCTGGAGTGAGAAGCTGCGAGAGTGTGTTTTGTCAATGCTTCTTTGTGTACGTGTGCCTGTTGTTGCAGAGCGAGCCACCTGCGGCACACTAGTGCAAATGATCTCACTGATTAACACAGTGTGGATCTTTCTGGTTTAAACGGGCTTCACTTTACACTGCTGTGCTCTTGTGGAAAGTGAAAAATAAACAAGATAAATAAAGAAACGACTGGTCTCAAGAATATTAAAATTAATATTAAAAGTCCTCCTTACCTTGAGACTGGGCTAAACGTATGAATTAATGGTTTTGCAACTAGTCTTGTGTTTTATAACATGATGTATTATGCAAATAAATGTTCAATTCAGAAAATGTTCAATTCAGGCCTGTATTGACCAGATAGTACGTTAGCAATTATTGACATGATAAGTTAATCTCTAACTACTGGCTTTATTAAGTTTGATAAGGGGAGAATACGGAATATCTACTTTATTGACCAGAAGATATTAAATGTATAAACAGAAATGAATTGCTCTAGTTACTGCTTATAAACTAGTAATAAGTAATTAATTACAATCCACTGGCATGTTGGGGCTTAATAATGCATTATAAGGCCCCTGCTACTGATTAACAGAAAACGTAACTGCTTAATTAAGTGCATTGTCACAATATGAAAGTATGTAACTCAGTGATAGTTACATTATTTAATTCTTCATGCAGTTACATTTTCGAATTACAGAATCGTAAAGGTCTTGTAAGGACCATTTCATTGTTAAAGAACCTAGACAATGTGAAGCTTCATTATAGCTTATAGAACAACAGTCTTGACATATATCATTTCCAGTTCATAACACTCACTCTCGCTCAATTTACACCATTAGCCTCGTACTTACGGGCTACATCTGTCAACTAGTTTGGTTGTGGCTGAAGAATATGCAGTAATGCGGTGGAGTGAGAGAGTTTTCCTTTTTCTATGACTTAGTTTTTTTGAGTTTACAACTGTATTAAGATCGGTAAGTAACTAAGGCTAGGGTGTGTTTTGCCACAGAACAGATCTGTGTCATAACCCAAAGACCCCCTGTGTATAGTATTAGATTGTACACTGCTTGTGTTAACAGAAGTGACATAAAACGAATGTTCCTAAATGTTTCTTGACTAGTAGGACAAAAATGGCTTGGCTTAGAACCTTTACACATCTCTTATTTATAGAAATGCTTCCCCGAATAGCCATGCTGTGAAATGGTGATTTGGGAACCCAGAGTGGGTTCCTAAAAACCTTTTTGGCAGCTTTGAACTAAGAGTGTATGGGTTAAAAAATGTTTTACACAGGTTTACATATTCCACTCAGTTTCACTGGGCCTCATCCATCTCTTTATCTTCACACTATGTGCATACATGATAACAAGTGGTGTGAATTGGGATGCTAATGTGTTGTGGCTCACACCTTTGAGCGTTCAATGTGTCGAAAGCAGGAGCTGATTTTCACTTTCCTTTATTCTAATCTCACTTTTGCCAAGAAAGCAGAGTAATTCCTTGAGAACAAAAAAAAATATCTGCAGCATAGGTACAAAATAAACAATGTGTGAAGTGAGTAAAGGCAAAGTAAATTCCATCTGCTTCTGTGAGCTCCTTTTGATTTCATTTGGCCTCTGTCCCCCTCGTCCCCACGCTACACGGGAAAGGTCAGGGGGCCGGGCGCCTCTAATGAAAGCTGACAGATAAGACAAGCCAAAGAGAGATCTCAAGGGGCAGCCGAGGAACCGCGCCTCAGGAAGTGTCAGGCGTGATTGAGACCTGCCTAGATGCTGTCGGCCACAGCACAAAACCAACAGCAGGACCACAGTTCACCCTTCAGCAGTCTTTTCCTCATCATGCGTTTTGTCTTTGGTTCGGAAGTCTCTTAATTGTTCCAAAGAAATTCAGAGCCAGTAATGCAGTTCTCCATGGGGCACACTGAGAGATCCAACTGGGCCTTTGTCCTGCCTTAAAGGCACATTCTGCATGAGTGCAAGCTGCATGAATGTGAACTTTTGAAGCTCACAGGGAAATATGGGAGCATTAGGATTACCGCAGTCTGTTCGCTCTCTTTGGTTGTGGGGTATTTGGTCATCGGTGTGTCCAAGAGAAATGTCAAGAAAAGGTCTGGTTAAAAACTGGAGGGAAGATTCTTGAAAAATGAATTGTACTTGAATAAACTGCTTGAAACAACTTAATAGAAAGATTCAGGGACACAAATCTGGTTCTTCTATAGCTTTTCTTTTTTTAAACTGGTAGTCTTGCTGCCATTGTTGTGGACGGGATTTTCATTTGAAGGCAGTGAAAATTGTTATGGACAGAAGGATTGAGGAAAACACTTGTGGGCAAACGAGCTGGAAAGGGACTAAAATAACAATTAGCTGAACAAAGCTTCTTTCCTTAATTTGGCTTTATTGAATCCACAAGCTATTCAACGCTGCTAAAATATTTAGTGAGGCCAGGGGTTACAGATCAGGGGAAATTAAGGAAAGCAGACATGACAGGAAAAGCCTCCCAGTGAGTAGGATGCGAGACAAGCCTAAACTGCTCTACAATGTACAAGAATGTTCGAGTATTTTTGAGTGTGGCGATAGTATTTACAAGGGGTGCACAGTGACACCGCTCACGACTTGGTATTGGTCCAACATGGGCCAAAATCATTTGATCTGAAAATCCCTGAACCGTCATGTAAATGCTTAACCAAACTCGCGATTAAAGAGACAAATCAGGACAACACACCAGGACAGTACAGTGACACATATAAGCAGTAAGGCTGTGTGTCAAATAGATCTACTCCCTGATGTACATATAGGACAATGGGAATAAAACATAGGAATTGAAATACAGGTTCCTGCACCCAATGTCCAATAAAGAGCCAATGGCAGTTCAGCTACAACTATACAAAATTGGACGTATAAGGCACAATTTAGGTGTAGAAACTGTATAACTTGTACAGCACCCTCTCGAAATTGGACAGTCATTTTGTATTCAGGCAAATGAATTCACAGGATAATTGTTAAATAAAGGGAAAAGGTCAGTATCGACCGATACTCAATACTGTGGAATTGGTATCAGTGTTGTACTGGAAATTAAAGATTGATATTGTGCCACACACTATTCACCAGTCTGTATTCTTGATTTTCTGCAGTGGAAATGGGGCATGTAATGTAATGACTGTATTCACCGTGAGATAAAGTGGTGCTCCGTACAATGTATACGTTACACTCATTCTCTGCTAGCATCCAAGCAATTGCTGCACAGGCACCATTCATTTTGCTCCTCTCACTCTGTGATTATCTGGCTCATAATTATGATTAATTTTGCCAACTCTATTTGACGATAGTCGAAACGTCTGTCTCCATGTTTTCGTCTTGGGTAATGTCACGCTCTGCCTCAAACTGAACAGGCTGAACCGCAGATCCGTACAGAGAAAACAAGCATTCCCTCGGTGCTCTACAGCGAAAGGTGGAATTAGGATGGGTTGATTTCAGATACTGGAACGAATTACTCTACCCCCACCCCCCCACTCCCCAACCCCCACCCCCAGAGCAGGAATGGGACATCATAGTGCCGATGATTACTCTTTCCTGATCATTAACTGTTGTCTGCAAGTGCTACTGCTCAGTGCTCTAGCATGCTAACTTTGCTAAGAAAGAATTTAAGCTTACTACTTACTGGCAACCGCATTTATTGGCAAATTAATATCTATCGCAATGAAATCTTAATTAAAAATCATTAGAAGATCTCGCAGCAAACTGTGTGGGGAGTTCTGTCTGAGTTCAAAACATCTGCGAAGTACAGCATTGATAATGCCGTGCATGTTGCGAATATGCAAAAGTTTAAAGACATCAGTTCAGCAAATTGAAATCCATCCACAGCGAGGCTCTCGGGGGTCTGCAGTTTGTTTCATCCACTGCACCGTGAGGAAATGTTTGGAGTAGGCTGTTCCATATTTAATATTCCATACTGGTCTCACTTTGAAGGTTCTTTTGGTTTTTAATTAGGCTGCTAAATTTTTGCAATGTTACGACAGAGCTGCATCGCACCAGGTTTCTGCCCCCCCACCCCCCCACCCCCTGCACTGAAGTTTATCCTGAACTTCTCGAGGATGATATGCTCTCCCTTAAAATGAATTATAGATGAGTTGTTTGGCTGTTTTCATTTACTGCCTTGCTATGTCCTAATCTGTTGGATGTGGGCACTCTTTTAATGTGGTTCATGGTGTTTGCTTGCTTAACCTTCTGTTTCAGAGAGATGTAATTGGGATGGTTTCCATCCTTCTTCTCTGCAAGATTCTGGTCTGTGGTCTAATCAAGTAGGCCAGTTCACTGAGGCCAGACGTGGCTTCTAATTAAAGTACATCTATTTGAGTTTAATACCAGCACTGAGGACATAACAAACGCTTGATGTTTGGCTTGATTGGCCCAACCGTCTATGCCGGTTGCTCGTTTTTTCAGAGTTAAAGAAGACTAAGCTGATTTTCTTCGTTCCAGTCTTAATATTGGTGTCTGTTTCTTATTTGCTGCTGGTCATGCCCTTAGTATTTGCAAAGAACACGATAGGGTAATCCCTAAAACAAATGACAGGATCAGTTGCCTAGCTTTAATGCTAGAGTGAAAGGCCACATAATGAGAAAATGATCTTAAACAGAAGGAACAGAAGGAGAAGACAGAGAGATTTCCTCTCCAGTGAAAATGGGAAGAGAATGCAATTAATTCTTAGCATTTCCACTTCAGCAGAAAATAAGTTCAGATAGGGACAAGGTTCAGAACGAGCAGCCTCTATTTTTTCAGGTTTAAAGATAAAACAGAGTCCCTTATTGAAAACCTGACTTAATTGGTTGGTTAATTATCTCAGTCTCATATGAGAAATAATTTAATGGAAGTAAATGTAGTCTAAGTAAACAAAAACACTGATCAGAAACGGCATATTTCAATTGCTGGCTTCTACATGTAGTCCTGTATTCTTCTGAAATCGCTCTTCAATACAAAATCTTTCCAGACCCTCAAGCATCCAAGGTCCCCTCTTTGGAACTCCCCTCTCCTCAAACCACCAATTTTCAATGGGATGTGGGTCAGGGGACCAGAACAAATAAAGTTGATTCATTTTATGGGGATTTTAAGATGTTGTGGATCATAATCTCCAATATATACAATATGTCACAGATCCTCCACCACACCATATAGCTTGGATAAACATCTACCTTTTAATGCACCTTCTTCACACTAAATATGTGTAAGTGTCTGTGTGTGTGTGTGTGCTGGTGTTTGTGTTGGGTTGTAAAATAAATATGCATCCCCTAGGAAGTTCGCTACAGCTCTGGTTGTTTAAACTAAATTTGGCATTTTGAGCCAAAATATGTGCTTATTTTTCATTTCTTTTTTTTCCAGAGACACATTTTCTCACATGTTCAGTGTGAGACTGGGCTAATTAACCGCAATTAGCCATATTTTGCCCAACTTCTCCTTCCAACCCATCTTTAAGTAGCCACTAATTACAGCTGCCTGTAGAGAATCCTTGGAAATTATTGTAAATATGATTTGAACTTCTACTGTAAACACAATAGCTAAAAACATGTTTTTTGTTCAAGCCTCATGTTGTTTAGGCTCGGTTCCCTCTAGTCCCAGTACTGAAACTCCACAGCGAGATGTAGAAGGTAACAGCAGTCCCAGTGACAGTGGCCTTTCCAGAAGCTTAAACATTCCAGCCGTCTGTTTGACAAATCACAGCGCGGATGCAGATGGCAGTAACACACCAACAAGGCGTGTCAGCCTGCTTACACCAGCAAACCAGTGTGTTTGGTGAACATCACATTAGGTTGAATGTGCACCGGTTCATTCAGCAAAAAGTAGGCCAGGCTGTTGAACAGCTGCAGTGGAAACATCCCCTGAAAACATGAAACGCTGACCATGCTTTCCTCAACTATTTCCTCAAGGAACTTTCCCCACATGCTTGAATATGCATGCGGTGAGAACGCATAGGCAAAAAAAAGTTGCGTAATTGGGGAAGCAGACTCCCCTTGGCTGATTAAGCAAATGGATGCACAAGGCAGGTGGCCTAGCTCACCAGAAACGATAGCGAATGATCTTTCAATACAATCTGCTCAGGAGTTTCTGTGCCTCTAAATTTAGACGACTTGTACAGGACCTGATCCTCACAGTTCCGCTCACTGTGCTGGTGTTGGGATCGGCCCCTGAGAGTTCAGAGGAAGCTGCTCAGCCTTTGCTCTCTGCATGGGCCTTATCATATAGATTTTCTTCTTTAGTAGGGGGCATTTAATATTTAAGCATACAGGAAAAAAACAAGAGCAGTGGGACAGCGTAATTAATAATTGAAAGGAGCTTTGGAAAGTCTTGAGGCTTTTCCACCTCTTGAAGTTTGTCCCAGAAAAGCTGACAGGTTTTTCTCCAGCCAAACTTGCTGTCTTGGACCCGAAGAAAAGGTGGAACATTTTGTGACTAGTTCAAGTGGGTTGCATATGGAACACTATTGCACCGCGTTCTCGCCGGCCGCGTTCAAAAAGCCTCGTCCCTCGAGGTCTGGAAGCGTCTGGAGATCAAGACTAGATTCACACATCACCTCCACATCACATCCAGCTCAATCAAAGCCTCCAGGGACTGCAGGCATAGGCGACAGGCTTTAACTATCGTCCATCCACCCATCCATCAGGCCAGTCATCCAGTCGACGGGCTTTGCCATCCATCCAGATTGTCCGGCTTTTTATTTGCCATCTGCTTTTTCTTTTTCTTTTTCCCCCCACACTGCTGATTTGCTGTGTGCTCAGGAAGTAAAACGTATTTGAATATTAATTCATTCATTTTGTAAAGCATGCACGAACTGCTGAGCAGAAAAAAAAGACGCCAAAATATATCCCCAGTGTTTGAAGATGAAAGTGTTATCATTTCTGAGTTACATAACCATTACCCCTACTGATAATTTCCTTCTGCATGCAGAGGCTTTTCTTTAGTTCTGAGTGGTCTCCCCTCTGTTTATGGTTCATAAAGAGAGCATTGATATTTGTTTCTTTATTCCAGCCCTATTTAGTATTGCACAGATGCCTAGAATCAATTCTAAACCAGCAGTAGTGCAATAGACCTTCACTGCGGACCTCATTGTTTCATCATTTGGTTGCCAACATTCCCCAAAATATTCTGGAAAGGCAGCAGGTTTTATCTAAAGTGGTAATTGAGTTAACAGAAGAAGCCTTCACTTTGAGTAACTGTTATTATATAAGAGTATAAAATCAAACTGACCTAATTTTATACACCATTATGTTGGAGTGAAAGCTTGCATATAGCACATATGTGGCCATGTTTGCATTTGTACTGCTTAAAAGGAGATTCAAACAGTTATTTATGGTAAAATAATAACCCAAGACGGATTTTCACCAATCTGTGTCAAAAATATGTGTCACGTGGTGTAGTCCACGAAATGCATACATTTGTGGCATAGACATCGTGATCCTATCACCACCATTCATTTATGCATTCATTTTTAATTATGAGAAACTATTGAAAATTGGTGGAGGGCAGTGAGAGGTGGCTCGATGCTCATGGGGACAACATGCGAACACTTGTGTTCACTACAGGCAGGGATGAACAGTATTAGGTTTTAGTTATTTATTTAGATTGGAATGATGCAAATGGCTTCAATGCTTCAAAATAATTTTTATTTTTACAGTTTCAACACAGGATGACATCATAAAAATGCAAAATGATGCATGAAGCCCCTGAATGGCAATTCGCCTAGGCTTGTTGAGATCAGCATGAAAACTGATCCAGCACAAGGAGGGAGACATGTAGGCTGCCAGCTTTCCACTAGATCCGCATTCTGGAGCTCTCAGTGGGTTCAGTGATTAGACCTGGGTTGAGTCCTTGATGAGTTCAATTGCAACTTTCTAATTGTGTTTCTGGTTACATTTCAAAATGCAAAAAGTATAATTTTAAACCTCCAAACAGGTGTTCGAAAACAATGACTGATGACTAAATAACTGACGACTAAATGCGAGTGTAGCCTGTTTGAAGTAGCTGTTGAGGAGGATTATGAATTTGCATATCACTCAATGAATAACTGTGTGACTCACTGGTTATTATGATATTATTATTGGTTGTTTGTTCATGAATGAGTTGCTGGTCATTGACAAACACTTACTTAAACATTAAAGTGTTGGGCAGCTTAAAACTAGCCTTCATTTGGGTCCTCCCAGGGATTTGTGAGGGATGTAACAGGCTGGTCAGAATATTTGATCAAGGGATTGGTACTAGAAAAGGAATGAATATATATGTATGGTATATATATATATATGGTATATGTGTATAGTCTCTCTCTCTCTATATATATATATATATAAAGACCCACTAGTTTAAGAAACCAAGCAATCCTTATACAGTTGTAAAATCATAAAAACACATTTAAGCCACAGAAAAAGAATAGAATCTCACTCATACGCCACATTATAGTGTGTTCTTCCACTCCACACAATCGAACTACTTCACCCACATTGTCCGTAAGTGCGAGGCTAATGGTGTAAGCTCAGTGGGTGACAGAGTGAGCATCATTAACTCAAAATACATTGTATGTCGAGGCTGTTGTATCATGAGGACTGCCTACATTATACCTAGAAAACTACACAACATTCACATTATTTTAAAATTAAAATAGTGATGTTGAGAGCAGAGCCTGTGCTGTTTCCTCCCATCAGAAAGGGAATCAGTGAAGCTTTTGGAATGTAGCATATAGAAAAGCTGCGATATAAACACTACTGTACTTACAACTATTCAAGCGGAAAAAAGGGAAAATTGTCTCTTTTCCATGGCTGTATATATATTGGGGGCAGCTGTTGGCCAATGTGTTGGGGGATTACCTCTGCAATCAGAAGGTTGAGGGATTGAATCCCAAAAAAAGAGATCCTAATATCATCACTGAGGTACCTTCAAGCAAGGTATCATCCCCTGACCCACCTCTCAGACACAGGGCCAGATTAACACTTTGTTGAACCCTGGGCAACAATATTCAAGGGCCCCATCATCACGACCCCAGGATCCCCATTATATGGTCATATATATAATATATTACTGTAATATACAGTAAATATACTCAATACTTCAAATCCTAACTGTCATCATATTTGGATTTACAAATGTTTGAATGCTTATAGAACTACAAATGCACTACTATGTCCCCTATCAAAGACATTCACTCACTGGGTTGTTGCTTGAAGTTGGTGCTGGCTCTTCGCTCTCCGGGCTGTAAACGTAAACTGCTGCAGGTGGTGTAGAAATGTCCTGGCTATCTGAGTTATCCTTGTCCTTAGAGGAAGCTGACTTAACAGAACTGTATGCAACATTAACAGGAGTGAAGAAATTCCCTATTTTAGTTATATACTTGAAATTTTCAGCGTTTCTGATGTCCTTTTTTAAATGTTCGCGTCGCACTCCCACTTAGCTTCTCCATTTTGTCTGATTTTTTTTCTGTTCATGTAACGCGCCCGGCGTAACCATTTACCCACCTCATGCGGACTGACCAATGAGGAGAGGGTCTTAATTTGAGGGTCTTAATCTGACTCTCAACCGCTCTCAACTCACGTTCAAAGTCATAGCCAGCGCGTGGACAGTTTGTTAAATATAAAGCGGGAGATTACAGATACAGTATTTTGCTCGTGCCCTTGCTGTCCTGGGCCCTTTAGATGTCGTGGGCCCCTGGGCAATTGCCCAGTTGCCCCTATGGTTTATCCGGCCCTGCTCAGACACCCCTCACTGGTAGCAGCCACCTGCTTCACTTGGTAAATAGGTTAAATACAGCAAAAGAATTTCACACTGTGTGCTGTATTCACATGTGTCTATAAGGGGCCACCTTAGTTAAATGATGTGTAAAGACCAGTAAATTTCTTATAACATAAAAAACTGTACTTGGTTTTAGTGCTTCATTTTGACATATTTGAATTCTGATGTCTGGAACTATCTATCCACAGTACGTTTGTTGGTGCATGTTACACTGTGGGGAGAAAATTGCACTAATTTGAGTCAGAGAGTTCTTCCCTATCTCGGACTAAGCATCTTAAAAATTGCAGCAAGTCTTAGCGAATACTGTGAAGGATAAATCCGAAATAACCTGACCCTGTGGTTCAAAATCAAAGGGTGATGAAACCCTCTGTCAGTTAATGTGGTCAAAGGGAAAAGCGTGTAACGAAATGCATCATGACTGAGATTTTTCTCAGCTACTTTGTCCTCACCTGCTGCCCAAATATTTCTCACTATACAGCAGTCTGGAACAAAGGCAGAAAGGAAACAAAAGAAAAGGAGTAATGCTGGGTGCATCTAAGGCACTATTTTTACTTTTAAAGAGTTGGAGAGGAATGATTTGTAGTGACATAACAAGGTTACTCTGTTGTTCTGTAAACACTTCAGGTATGGTTGCTCCCAGGCGAGGCACAGGGACAGCCAAAGGAAACGCACACTCAAGAAACAGCTCCAGAGAAGATATTCACAATCAGTGAATTGGCCTTGCATGGGCTTTGAATATGGATAAATACTCTCTTGAAAAACGGCAGCCCACTTCCCTTGAAAAGGATGAGAAATAGAATGGGATGAACCGCATCTTTTGTTATGGCAGGGAGTCTTATGGACCAAAGAGCTACTATGTGAAGAAAACGCCTGAATGCATGTTTTCCTCAGCCTTTCTGTATTGTCTTCTATTCTGTGTTAGCTGGGCAGGGTCTCGTTTGAAAAACAGGCATTAGGCTTTTTTCCACAACGAAAACATATATATATGTATAGATACATAGATACGTAGATAGATAGATCATCAACTTGTACAAAGAAGACACATTTCAAAGGTAAATAGAGGGAAAAACAGGAGAAATGTTCAGAAAATGGTTACAAACGGAGAGAAAATGAGACTCATACCACTGTGCAAGACCCGCTACACCACAGAAACAGATAAACAGCACATTCATCTTTAATAGAGTAGAGAAATTCAAGCTCTGCTTTTGCTTCAGACCTGAATTAAATCACAGGTGTTTCTGTCCATCCTTCCATGTCGAGAAGAAGACTGATCACTCAATGCATAACTGTTCAAGAAGCCGTAACTGAGAAAAGGAGTAGAAGAACTAAAAATTGCACCAGGGACGTCTAAGACGTGGAGGACGGTTTCATGGACTGATGAGTATAATTCTGCAACTGAGACAAGCATGAACGATGAGAATGTAGCCAATTTCTGAGAGTGAACTTTGGAGATGTTTAGAATATTTCTGCGGAAAAACTGAAAGTGTGGCTCCTGTAAAGTGTGAAGTCCCCTTCGTGTGTCTGTTAAACATGTTCTCTGCAGTCATGCGGTTATTTGTAAAGCTATGAGAAAAGGAGATGCCATGTGCAAAAATATTCTGGGCATAATTTACTGTTTTATAAAATAGATAATAATAGCCATTTTACAATGAAGTTTTATGTCGATAAAGCTTCACTATACCATGTTTTGCTTAGAGTATGCTGCTTGTTTATAGGAACAGGGTCCTTAGTTATTATTTTTTTAAATATTGTGTACTATGTTACTTTAAACGTCAAAGACGTGCAAAAAAGTAGGGGAACGAAAAAGAGAAAAGGAATAAACCTTGTGCAATAATGTCTGCAATACTTCTAGTTCCCAGAGAGAAATCTGGTGGTGATTCAGGGTTTCACTTGCCGAATACTGAGTAAGTCAGGCCAAGCCAGTAGGTGGCAATCCTACATCATTGTGCTACACATTAGACAAAACCATATGGAAACATACGCATACGCACACACATATACACACACACATACACCAGAACACACACACGCATGTACATATACACACGCGCTGCTGTTTATTAAAATCTATCTTAATTGTAAATCGTTTCGGTACTCGTGGTTGTGCAGTTCTCGCTCACTTCTTGCAGAGCACGCAGACTACGCGCATGCGCACTGGCAGCCTGAGCTGAGAGAGCGAAGCCCCTCAAACCCAGGAGCTTCAGCAGCTGCTGCAGATGTGAAGGCAGGCTGGAAGCACAGGCGGCTTCTGCGAGAGGAATGTTTTTTTTCTCTTTTTGTATGCGGTTAGGCTGCGTCTTTGTTTCCTTTTTGCCTGTTAAATCCCAAAAAATCCCTGGTTATGCTCATTGAGCGGAGGGGCTGAATAAGGGGAGAGAAGAGAGAGAAGGAGAGAGAAGGAGAGAGAGTGAGAGGAAGAGAGGGAGAGAGAGCGCTGCAGTTTGAATCAAACCACTGACTGACTGACTGTGGATGAGAGAGTGACACTCTGGAGTTGGACGTCGTGCGTAAATCTCCGGAACATTTTACCTTTAATGAAGCAGTACAGGTAAAGGGTGAGCCACTGCAGTTCAGGCACGAGGGGAAAGTGTGAGTGTGTGTGTGCGTGTGCGTGTACGTGTGCGCGCGCGCGCGCGCGTGTGTGTGTGTGCGTACGCGCGCGCTGGGTTGGTGAACTGCGCGCGGACACAGGCTCTCTCATTGTCTGTGAGACACTGGGACCTTTCTAATAAACTGCTGGACCCCCTTTTTGCCTCCCCCATCGGAATACAGCACTGCTGAGCCCCTTCTCTCTCTTCTTCCATCTCCCTCCATTTCATCTCTCTCTCACTATATCTCTCTCTCTCTGTTCTCTCGGGATGTGGATCTCTCGCCGCGCTGCGTTTTTTTTCCCAGCAGGACAGAGTTATTCTGCTTTTATTCTTGGGATTTTTCTCTCTCTCTAGTTTTTGTTTTTTTGTTTTTTGAAAAAAGAGAAATAAAACGTCCTCTAAATCCTGCATGGATGTTACATTAACTCGAGGCTGCAGAGGACCGACAGTATTACATGCTGCCGTCCGAGCGTTTCAGAAAAAAAATGTGTAAGTAGTTATCGCCAGAATCTCCCATTAGACCTCCTGCAGTGTCCGTGCGGGTTATTATTCTAGCAAATGTAATCTATCTATCTATCTACCTATCTATCTATCTATCTATCTATCTATCTATCTATCTATCTATCT
>JBBKCR010000038.1:18905698-18916517 GCA_037577295.1 Ladigesia roloffi
TCTATCTATCTATCTATCTATCTATCTATCTATCTATCTATCTATCTATCTATCTATCTATCTATCTATCTATAATGCTGTCTCTAAATCCGTCTGTCAGTTTGTGGCTGCAGGGCTGAAGTCTGCTTGGCATCGGTAGTGCGACAGTGTGCTGGTAGAATTCGGATCCCACCACCTCCCACCACCTCCCACCCCCCGCTGTTGCTCCACTTAGCATTACTTTTTGCTAGAATATGGCGTTGGGTCATTCATATTCTGTTCACATGTGGAGGCTTTTGCAAAGACGCAAGGGGGAAAGAGGCACGGTGCCTGTGGTCGCTCCGGTGTCTACTCTTTGCTATCTAATAAAACAGCCGAGGTGATGGGCACCCTGAGAGCGGCTTGTGTTGAGTTAGTTACTCACATAACTGCACCATGGGTCACATCCCCAAACGTGTTATCCTGTCTACAGTTTTTTGATGGTAATTCTGGGAAGCACAGCCGAGGGTGGCAGCCGTGTGTCTTTAATATTTAACTCTCTAAAGCCCCTGAGCCTGGCCAAAGTGACCAGGTGGTGGTGTGAGTTATACATGCTATTTGCATTTTTTTACACATCGAGTGAGGTTGTTCGTTGGCAGTTATGGAACATTACGTAATTTCAGCCGATGATTCATGGTAGTGGGTTGATTCTTCCCTAATACTGTTTGGGCATGAATGCTTTGACAGGAGCTGTCTTTTCCTGAAAAGGTGCTGAAAAGATCTGTGGCTTCTTGGCTTCTTCACACTAAACTAGCACCGGGGCTGAACAGTTTTCTAGGTACATTTTAGGCAGAGCCACAGAACAGATCACTCTGTTTATGGGGCTTTGTCACTGGATGTCCAAATGAGTCATGAACTAGGCTTAAAACGCTCTTGGGAGACAGCTATGATGTCTTATTCAGCTGCTTGCTCATAGGGATATCAAAGAGAGTCAGCTGAGATAATTGCTCTAATTGGTTCTGTTCTATCTGTTCCAGCTCCTGAAGTGTTGCAATAAATATAGTTGTCATCGCCCCAAGTCTGATAGAGGAATCCGTTACAATCATGATCTAAAAGTGACAGCGTTTTCATGCACTTAATCAAGTTAATGCAGATGTTTGGAGCTTATTTCGAATGGTCTGCTGGTAACAAGAGTGAATTTAGATTAATTGTAGCAGCAAAATTAAAAACGGGGCTTTTATTTTTATTAAAATTTATTGTCAGTGTGGTTTGTGAGACCAAGAAAATCAGGAACCTCAGGTAAAAATTTTTTTGCAGATTTTCTAGGTGAATGTTAGTTGGTACATTCTCCAGAAGGAACCTTCATGCAATTTTCTGCATATCTTTCTGCACAATTTCTAAAACGAAACATGTTGTATAAGCATAATATTGCATAGGCCATATTTAATGTTTGGGGCTTTTTGTTGTTAAATTCAGCAAATATACCATAATTGTGCATTATAAATGAGGCCATTTTTTAAGAGAGCACTTGATTCAAGCCTGGGAACCCATTGCTGCCCAACTACTGTCTTCCCAAAACACCTGATTAGTTCATGTTGTAATTATCAAGCCTTTCATGCAATAGATCAGGTGTGCCGAGGGAAAATGATACCAGACCACATGCAGGCCAGTGGGTCACCAGGTTTGAGATTTATTTTCCACCATAGAAAATCATTTAAACCTATGTGACCAGGGGTGCCAACATTTTTGCAAACCGTTTAACATTTCGTTTGGCTGAACGCAAACGATGTGGCTCATTTTTGTTAACAAAAGATGAACCAAACGAAGGTGTCTCTCGCTCCTACACAGCTGCATGCTAGTTTTGGAAAGATTGGATTCATTTTTCTAGATCTCTGACAGAAATATGATCTCCTATTATCCAATTTTTTTAACTGAAAATATTGCCAAAGCCATAATGGTTTTCAAAGAAATTGCTTGACAGCTGCTCTACTTAATTCATTGCATTCTGCACCATAATCATCTTAACCAGCTTAAATGAATGGAGCAAATATCCCAGTTCCGATAAGGGAAAGTAAATCTGCTAAAAATTAAAAGCATAATCACATTTAGACAATACTCTTATGGACTCAGATTAGTTATGTGCTTGGTACGGTGCCACAGGGCTCCTGTGGTTTTAAATTACACTGTAGGACCAAATATGGTATGTTGTATGAATTCCTACTTTTGCTTTTGCCATAGGCTCATGTTAACTTTAGAGATTTGGCCATGAATGCACAGTGGAACGCGTCACAGTCACTGTGTACACGGATCACTAAATAAAAGAGGGAGGTGTGTTATAATTCCTTTATCACCATCTTCACAGTTTTTCTCAGGATGATCTCTCGCAAGGATTACAAAACTGCCAAACTCGTGATGACGTGATGCGCTGTGATAGTCTTTATTATTCGCAGACTAATATCAGTCAAAATATTGTCTTCTTGTTGCGATATGGAGAGATTGACACTGTGCAGGCTCATTCTCCACTGACAGTTTCTTTCAGTCCAAGACAACACCCTTAATCAAAGATGGGCTGTCACTGTTAATTATACTAGTATTGGAGTAATATTCTGATTAATTCACAATGCAATCATATAATTAATGACCATCATATCATAGGGTTTTAATTAAGGTTAATTGATAATGATTAGCATATCATTACTTGAAAAAGAATCTATTTAAAAGCATACACCGGATTAAAATACAATAGAACACCCCTATGCGATAAAAGTTAACCAGTGTAGTTGGACTCGCCCTGTAAAAAATAGCAGTAAGAAACTTTTTCTGAAAAACTCTAGAAATCATAAGGATTTCATAACAACTGACATAAACCTATTGTGTCCCTGTAAAAATCTGTACAGTGTCCATGCACAAACCTTAATAGCATCAAACCTAACCACATATAGAAAGGCTTATTGTAACTAAGGTCAGTTTTCTGGCTGAGGTGAATGATGTTGAAATGGACGAAAGCAGCCTTAATGACAAGTGACCCTTGTTGGATGTTGAATGACTCTATGCAAGTGTCGTGTAGCTTTATGAATGCTGCCCTTCGTTAACGTTAAGGCTGCCCCCTCGTAATTGCAGAAGGAAGATTCATAGATAAGATTCCTTTTTAATCGACGAACAATCTGCGCCTGAGTAATAGGCTGTAGGTCCGAGCCTATTAAATTTCTCTTAATAATAGTAAGATAGGCACATTAGGTTCATTTACAAAAGGGACGAAAACAACAGCTGAGAGAGATCAGTGCCCTTTTCCACGAGGCGATGACCTGAATTTAGCTTGCACTTCTGGGCCGCAGATTACAAACCCCTACAGTCCAGTTTTGATTGATGGTGTATGCTCACAAGCCGCTCAGAGAAACAAGGTTTAGTGTGCAGTCTGGGGACTGGAGGTCCACGGCAAAGATGAGTGCTAATGTTTTGAATGTGTCAGTTAAAGGCGGTGGGGGGTGGTGGGGGTAAAACGCCAGATACCATTTGGCTCCTCCCACAGTAAGGAAGGTGTGTCTCTGAACGAGAGCATTCGGGCAATATTGCACCCATTAACCTCGGTAATACCTGCCATTTAAATATAAGTGGAGCAGCGAGCCACTTCGGTTCAACCTGACGCCACACAAAACCCATTTCTAATTTAGGTCAGGCAGGAGCTCATCTCGTAGCATGTAAGGCCATTAAAAAGTTTTGGAAGAGAGACCAAACTTATTGCATGTGAAGGCTAAGGCAAAAGAAGTCAGCGGCGTTGATTACAGATTAAACAAATTCATTGTGGCAATTTCAGGCTAAAAATGAGTGCAGATGCTTTCAAACAAATAGCCATCATGTTCCTGAGCACAGCAAAGGTAAAGTTATAGATTAAAAGAATGCCCAGCCAGCAGTGACTCAAGCATCTGCCAATAGCCCAGCCACGCTCCCTGTTCATTTCAGTAAAAAAAAGTCATGGTCTTTTATTAATCTTGTAGTTTCCATATCCCTCTACCCCTCCAGAATTTCAAGCAACAACAGCATGCTGGCGGAATTTTAAGCGGGAGCAGACGCCCGTGTCTGTCTTTAAGTAAAAAAAGGAACGCTTGACTTGTGGAGCGTCGCTGTAGAGTCAGACCACTGGCCAGCACTTGTTGGACATGGACATACATATGTCAGCCATTGTGAAAGATGATGAAACATTTGATGCTCCATCCTGCTTGTTAGGGATCAGTTTGTGTGTGAAACAATGGCAAATTACTAGCAGGCGATTTTAAGGCATTGAAGAGCTGCTTGTCTCCCGAGGATGAGGATGGACAGAATGTGTACAGCAGAATATCATTATATTGTTGTGGTTATATCACTTTTATTTACATTTTGGACTCAGTTATTACACCCATTATGTAATGTGAACATTTCATGGTCTGAGATGTGTGTGTATATATTAGGGGTGTGCAAAGCGTTAGATATTTGTATCTGTATTTGTTTGTGTTGAAAGGGGAAATGTATTTGTATATGTATTCAAGTAAAATTCATAATGCAGAGTGGAACACCACCCCACCCCACCCCACCCCCGAATCTATGCCTGAGGCTGATTGACCCTGCCCAACAATTACAAAATGTGTCCCAATTACTGATTATTTTTTAGACCTCAAATGCATATTAATAATGGGACACAGATTTATCAGCACAATCTGTGGTGTTTTGTTTTGTGTTGGGTGAGTGTTGTGTGGCACTTAGGAAGGCCAAATGTTCCAAATTGTTAAATTAGTCATCATGTGTGGATCGTCTGATACCTTATAGCTATAGCTTTTGGTTAGGATTTTCCAAATCTTATTCATTAAAGGGCCATTTTCATAATTGTGTGAAGCACAAAACAGTAATAATGAGGCACTAACAGCATTCACAACTGGTGCCTTGTTATTTATGAAGACCTGCAAAAAATTGTTTTAATTGCTTTTATTCCTCAAAACGCTCGGTGACTCGGGTTTGCTGTGATTACTGGTTTAACACATTTAACAATCTCGGGGAGTGAGAATAACCACATTTAAAAGGAGCTACGCCTGATGGTTTGTACTGTAATTGGCTCTACAGCAGAGTAGTTAATTCACTTGCTGTCTATGCTGTAGGTTAGGGTTCAGAACCAGGACAGGTTCCCAGACACAGCTGTAAAAACAGCTTCTAATGTAACATGTCGAGAAATCTTTTTGTCCCTCCTGCATGCATGCAATGTAATTTGATGCATCACAGCCTGTAATGATGTGTCTATCAAACAATATGATTGGCGGTACTCTTTACATGAATGTACATATAAAATTCAAATGTGTTGTGCCAGAAATCTGTGTTGGGGCAAAACAGAATCAAGTTATTTAGATCAGCGGTCCCCAAACTTTTTATTACAGCTGACTGGGTGGGGGGGGGATTGTTGATACATATATCAGTGGTCCCCAACCTTTATTTCGAAACGATCAGGAGACGTTTGGTTTTTATCCATTTTGCTATTATGTGGGACTATGTTTGACGTGTCAAGAGTGAGTCATAGACTAACTATATCCAGTCGTTTTTCAAAATAAAACACCGTTTAGACTCTGATTGTAAATAAAATGGAAATACTGGAGTTTTTTTCACTCACGGCCGTGTACCGCCCGGGGCCTGGGGACCACTGGTTTAGATGCTTTTCAAATGAATCCCCTTTACATATCTAGGCAAATGCTTTTCAAATACTTACCCACTAAATTAGAAAAGCAGAACTTGCTGCTCAGACTGAACAAATTTGTTCTTTAAAAACACAAAGAGGATTCCTCTAAAGTGTAAGTGGGATGTATAAATCAATATATTCTGCAATGTATTCTATTGAGTATTGGCTTAATGCTGAATAGACTGTCCTAAATGTGTTTGGAATATGGTATTTTATATCTGATAATGGAATACGTTCCTGAATTCATTTAGGGCAGCGTATTCAATATTCAACCATTTGTCCTTTTTTTTTTAAGTGTTTCAGCAGCAAAGTATTATAACATCACGGAAAATGACCTGTTTAAGATTCCAAAGAACTTTACTCAGCTCGGTTCATTCGGCAGCGAGGCTGCACTCTGAACCATTTTCCATAAGAGCGCTGAATGAAGAGGCTTTCTGAAAATATCGCTTGTGAACCATCTGCCCATAAAAGGGTTTGTTTTTAGCCAAAATGTGTCAGGCTAATGGTTGATATTTGTCGGGATGTTTTATCAAGGGAACACAGTAGGATGACACGAGGCGGCGCGTTACTGGTTTGGACACGTCTCTGATGCTCAGCCATGCTTAGCTCTGATCTAGTGCCCGCCACGATTCAATCACAATAGCGCAGGCCTTCCACTGTGCGCCTCCTTCATTTAGGCATGCTTTATATCTCTGCGATTCTCTTGTTTAATAAGGCCTCTTGTGACTGGTTCATGCTCATGCAAATTCCCAAATTAGCAGAAGCTGCCGCAATACTGTGTGGCCCCCGTGACTATGTTTATACTTTTTTTATTATCGTTATATTAACGATGCTTAATTGAACCACTACGCTCACCAGTAATTAACTAATAATGGCAAAGGACATGTCTATCTTCTCCACCAAGCAGATCGCAGTCTGATGGATATGGCATCTCTCCATAACGTGATGTTGTCCTAATGTCGCTTTTTACTTTACATCTCAGGCTTGTGTTCCAGTACATCTCTCCCCATATTAATTAGCAGATTGATCCCATAAACCTCCAAATGCTTGGATTTCTTGGTTTTAAATGGGGTTTTATGAAGCAGATCAGCCAAAGTGAAAAATATGTTAACCAGTGTTGACCTGCACGGATCAAGCGGTGACTTTGAACATTGGGTGGAAATGGGACGGAGCCCAAGTGCTAGCAGATGAGCGAGAGTCTGAACAGACTGTAAGAGTTTAAGTCCCGCAGCAGATGTCTGATGCCATGCGTGGACGCTCTGGAAAACCCTGTCTGAGGGGCATATGGTGCACTGGAGGAGGTCCACAGCGCTTCACAGCCACGCACAGGCATACAGGCGCACGTAGGTGAGAGTTCATCTGTTTAAAACACTGCCAGATTTAGACACACGCCCTCCAAGCAGCTTATTAAGCAAATGTCTCGTTTCGCCAACAAATGGACATTGGCCGAAGTGCCCCCAGCGGGCCGGGCTAACTGTATCTGTGGTTTTGGAAGACCTTGCTCAACCAATTTAATCAAGTGTGTATCATCCGTTTATACTGAAATGATAGACTGTGTGTTGATAGTTCATTTCGGAAGCTTCAATCACCACCGCATCCCGCTAACGACCCAAACAGTGTAAATTGCAATATTCGTCACGATTAGTCAGTGGAGACAGAGAAGGAGCGGCTCCTGTCTAAGCGAAGGATGGTGGATATCGTTTTTCCAGTGTGTGTGCCGTGTATTTGTCATCACAGGCACATTGTACAAATCTGGGTTGCTCATTATTTTGGAACCCCTCTCTAACACCCCATTCTCCCCACCCCAAAACCACCCATCCCTCACCACCTCTCTTCCCCTCTGACTTCTTTCCCTTCTCTATCAGCATATTTCTCGGATTGGAGAGGAACCGGAGGGCAGGTGGCTTTTTCAAGCCTCTCGGATAAGTTGGCCTGGATTCTCGAACAGAAGTGTGTCAAAGCGAACCATGTTTTAGAGGCTCTTATACCTGAGGGTGCCTAGACTACATGCTGCTGCAGACAATGATCAGGGTTGAATTTGTTCCACAATGAAGGCGGAAGCCAGCTGGCATGGATTCCAGCATCTGAAAAATGCACGATGTAAACAAAGGCGCAAACGTCTCTGGTCTTATTTTTCCACGGGAAACGGCCATCCAGGGGCCAATGTGGCAAGTTGATTGAAAGGAACAGTCCCTAGAACATGTTTTTGTTTGTTTGCCAGAAATGACACTTTCTATATGTTTTTGATTTTCATTTCCTTGTATAACATTTTGTTCGGCAGTGAGAGCTGCAGTCAGAAACGATTTCTCAATACTAAAGGGGAATTCCACACATTTTACAAAATGCTTACAAAATCATTGAGGTGGAAACAAAGTCCTTTAGAGTTTTGGGGTTTGCAAATTTGCCCAAAATATCTGCCAATGTGTTTACAGTGGTGGTGACTGGAACAAGAGCTCACAGCGTCTACAACACAAATATTATCTGAAATAACGAGTGACAAACGTATTGAGATGCCTGGGGACTTTAAATATATAGAATTTAATGTGGAGTTGGTCCCACTCTACAGCTATAACAGCTTCCACTCTTCTTTCCACAAGATTTTGGAGTTCCTGTGGGATATTTTGTCCATTCCAATTATGAGATCAGACTCTGAGTTTGGATGAGAAGGTCTGGATCACAATCTGTATTCCAGTTCATCTCAAATATGTTGGATATGGTTGAGGTCAGGGCTCGATGTGGTTCTTACACACCAAACTTATCCAAACATGTCTTAATGGAGCTTGCTTTGTGCACTGGGGCACAGTCATGCTGGAAAATATAAGGTTCTTCCCCAAACTGTTGGGAGCATTACCGAAATGTCTTGGTATGCTTGAACCATTACCTGGAAATAAGAGGCCTTTCCCAAAGATGTGTCCTTTAGTCCATGTAGTGTGCCTGCCTTTAAAAATCTGTGTATTGGGGCTAAATTTTCTCACCAACCTGTATGTGGATTTATTTTAATAACACATTTATGTGAGGTAGTTGTTTTGGACATCTCATTTCTATCACCACCATTCGGTAGGAGAGTGGAATAGAGATTTTCACACTAAACCACTCTGAATGACTTTGTTTACATCCTAACCATTTTAATATGCAGAAAGTAAAAAAAAATCAGTGGAATTTCACCAGCATGTTGCAATGGGTAAGGCTGCACAACACAGCATTCATTATTATACAGTGTTGGCCTTTGCAATACTGATACTGCAGAAAGCTGAAATATGCAGCCCAATACATTTTGGGTTTTTTCTGTGTGCAATGACCGACCTGATCACCGTTCCAGAGTGTTTTGAGAGTGTTTTGGTCACATATTGATAAAGTGCGATATAATAGTCAATTAGTTTAGTCCAAAACTCCACACAATGAGTTGTTTGTATATTACAATCTGTGTTGCAGTCACAGTATTATAGTTATCAGTATTACCACAGATACTAGAAGCTTATATTGTCTATATAATGCAGGCCTGATATTCTGTTCATTATTGGTACCACTTAGCACTTAGGGTTGTGGGAGGTGTTGGAGTCTTTGGTGGATATTCACATTTTAATGATGTATTACTTTGTTTAATGTATTCATTTTTATATTAATATTCAGTGATTTATTATTGATTCATTTGATTCATTATTCATGGATTCATCTTTAGTTTTTCTGAAAATATAGAGTTTTATTTTCTGAAGGGTCATGCTGACTTGTTGTTACTTAGATGATAAGGTCTTGGAGTCAAAATGTCCTAATGTTTAGGCTGTGGGAGGAAACCGGTGCTCCTGGTCTAATACCACACAAACTTGGATAGAACATGCTAACTCCCTCAGCTAGAAATCAAGCCCCAACCTTCTAGCTGTGAGCCAGCAGCGCTACCCTCGGCACTCCCAGCTCTAATAGTGCGTGCGATATTTATGTTCGTGTCAAATAAAAAAATTCAGTAGTGCGGAATATGCAGAATCTGAGTGAGCAGGATAAATAGACGCTGGGCTCCATGGAGATCTACTCAGAGGCTCCAAACACACTGGATTTATGTGTACCGACCTGCTAGCAGCTGAGTGCTTCAATTGGCCTGGCTTCACGCGGTGTCAATACTAATGACTGAGGAGACTATATGGCCACAGTGAGATTATAGCTCTGAGGCCCCAGTCGTTCCTATTGTTATGTCAAGCATGGAAAAGTAATGGTTACCCTGCCCATCCTCCTTTCATCTCTTTGCTGCATTGTCTACGTTATACAGTCATTAAGGCTAATGACTATTCAGACGTATTTGTTTTTGACAGCGAATGATACCGGCAGTCCCCAGCAAACATGTAGGTGTGGGGGATATCAGAGAGGTGGGCGAGAAATAAAAGAGCTGAGTGCTTTTCCGCTAGTCTGCTCGTCCAGGCGAGTGACAGCGTCAAACTTCTGTAGCACATTGCTTGGGCATGAGAGTATACTCGCGGTAGGAAAACATGCTCTCAGGTTTTTTCAGGGATGTACAGTCTATTGTTTGCTGATCAGTAATATTTAATTGATAATATTTGTTTGGTTTAAATTGATATTACAGAATTCTGAGCACTTCGCTAAACATTTTATTATTCGTTTATTTGTTGTGAGCATCCTGGTCAACCTCGCGTACTCCAGATGAGCTGTTGTAACTGTTTAAATAAGCAGAGATATGTTCCAATGTACATGTCGCTCTGGTTCAAAAGAAAGTATAATAATGCGGATCATGTCACCGTAAAATGTATTTCCTCCATTTTTCTTTAAATGTCTGCATAATACATTTGAGTAAGATGTACATTTCAGAGATATTTCATGCGCATTGTAGGAAGCTCTAATGAAAGTGACAAATCTGTCATACGTGAACACACCACAGCAGACAGTGTGAACAGCATGAAACTCTTCCTCTGTATTTAAATCCATTCCCAAAATGAAGCAGAGGGCATTCAGTAACACAGAGCCCAGGAAGGCGTGTGTGTGGACGGTACTTTACTCCAGGATACCTCAGAGGGACTTAGCACGCTTGGGAATCAAACCCATGACTTCCTGATCACTAGGCTACCAGCTTTCAGACTTCCCTACACCAGTTTAACCTGTATTGGAGAAAAATTATTGGAGTAAAACTATCAATAAATTGGGATTTTTAATTAATACTGATAT
>JBBKCR010000038.1:18916617-18929402 GCA_037577295.1 Ladigesia roloffi
TACAATGCCCAACACACAACCCTTCACTAAGAACGGCTTTTTAAAATATATGTTTAAGGAAGCTTATCTCAAAACTATTGTTAATCAATATCTTAGTCCTCAGACAGAATATCTGGGTCTATTTCATTCCGTGTTTTCCTGTGAGGTAACTTTAAAGGCATAAAATGCTTTGGACACTATTGGCTTGGTTTAGTTAAGGTTTTTAATTGTGCATTTTTTAAATTTGTTATAATCTTTTGTTAAGAATTTATTGTAATTACAATATAATGTAATGCCACATTATAGCTCCATTTAGTGCGGCACATATTCGATTTTGATGACTGGACTCTTCTCTTTTAAATAAAGGTGCCTCTGCACACAGCACCATCAACGTTTTTGCTTTCCAAAAGACACTTGCAATGGTTGGTTACGAACAACCGGACATGATTATCCATGGGCGTCGTCGCCATTCAACCAGAGAGGGACGTGTTCCCTTCACATTTCATAATTATTCGTTTGGACCTCCCCACATTTAGCATAAATAATTAGTTCACACAGCGCTGAATCTTGAATCTTTGGTGAAAGAATCCACTCCACTAAACCAATAGAAGGACACACACCGCTGGAAATCCCAGCAGCCTGTCTGTCACTGACGAGTCAATTTACTTGCATGTGGTGAGTTGGAGGAAAACCCGGTGTGTGTGTTCTTTTATCCAATAAGTTGAGTGGATTCTTTTACAAAAGTTTTGCACGCATGCAGCAACTCAGATATATATCTCACAGTATATTCAACACATTACCATACGACTAGTGACCCGTCCTTTTCTCTGGCAGTAGGCAATTTGTAGCTGGGATTCAACAAGTGTCAAATCAAGAGCTTTCCTCCACTCTATGCAAATAAATTCTGACACTGATTCTGCCTAATAATTGGCTCTAACAAATTCCTCAGATCAATTGTAGGCATAGTCTCTCTCAGAACACACTTAGGACTTTTTGTTCCCGTCAGCATTTTGTTCCTGTTCGCAATCGCATCGCACCAATAAATCCCAGAGTATCTATAAAACTGGTATAAACCCAGAGGATATTTGAAGGAAAGCAGCAATGCATACATATATAGTACATGTGTGCATTTATTTGTCAAAAGCTTGACAGTGTACTGTGCTGTCAAAAATACACCCACAAGAGTCAAATCCATTGCAGCATTAGTGACTTGATGCCTCCGAATGTGAATGTACAGTTAAGTGGATCCTTGATATGACAAGACTGAAGATCACCCGTTATTATAAAGAGTAAATTTAACGTTTGTTGGATCGTGTTAGTGCCTTGATTGATCAGAACACCCACGGAAACTCATCTGAACCACCCGAGGATGCTCACAGCATGGAGTAAAGGAGTTTATGCTGTGCTAAAGGGCTCATTTGCATCTTGCAGCCCCTTAGTCTTAGTCTTAGTCTTGCAAAGGCAGATGTTCCAATAATGATTAACAAACACTAGCATAGGTCCAATAAACAGGAGGATAATAGCAATATAAAATTTCATCCCCATTGTGCAGTCTCATTGTCCATTTGATGGATAACCTGGGCTGGAGAGCCTTCATACCATTCCCACAAATGCAGGAGGAGCGTCGCTTCATATAACCCCCGAGCCGGCCAGCGGGGGTGCGTGCAAACGAGGGCATACCATATGTGTCTCCATTAATCAGGTGGATAGTCACACCCAGGGAGCCAATCTCGTCTGAACGCGCTAGCACAAGCCTAGGTGGGCCTTTGGAGACTCAATATGCGGAACGTTGTTCCCGATCACATCTTCGCTGTTGGAGCGCTCGATACATGACACATTAGTAGGTGTGATAATGATAAAGAACGCTGTCTTGCTGATGTGGCCTCCTCAGATTTTGAATGCCGGTGGCTGATGAGTAAAGTAGTCTTTCTTGTATTAATTACCCTTAAGGGGCCACTTGGCTAGGCGTGAGGCTGGCTACCTCCACACACCGGAGCATGTCAGTGTGTGTTTGAACAGCAAAGGCTCTTTCAGAGGATTGGCTGTGTAAGGCAATCTGTATGCAGGGGATGAGCACCACGCAAGCTGTGGCTCCCTCATTTGTGCCCATGCAGGAGGGTCAAGCCATCCCTCTTTCTTCCTCCTTCTTTCTATTCCTCTCCTGCCTGCTAGCGCTGTGTTGTGCCCTTCATTATCCCAGACAAAACTACACACCCCAACATGAAGTTCTGGCAACTCTTTCCTTCCCGTAAGCCTCACCTACTGTAAGAACTGTAAGGTCTTTTTTCTTCTTCTTTTTCCTTTTTTTTTTGACTCTCCTCGTGGAGGTTTTTGCATGGCTCCTCCCGCTAATTCACACATCTTTCTTTGTGAATACAATGAGAGAATTTACTGTGGGAGTTCAATGAGGAGTCATCTACAGAAGCAATTCCTCCTTGAGATTTTGTGTTTAATTACCATGCACGGTGACTTAGCTAATGAATAATGAATGTGGCTCCATGCTCTATGTGCTCTGACTTTTAATGCAGGGCTCTCACTCTTCCTTCAGTCTCTCCGCCTTCCTGAGCTGACATTAACACAGTACCTTGAATGCAATACAGCACCAACTGGGTGTAGCCAATCTACACGTCTTCAGATCTTCCTGTTTAATGGGAAATCTTTCATATATTGAACAATACATGCTTTAAAATAACTGTATGGGACAGTTTATAATTTAAACCAGCATCTGATGATAAATTGAATTGCGGAAGTTTAATTGTATGAACCTAATTGAAATGAACATTCAGGAGGTGCAGGGATACTTTGCTGAACTCCTTGCATTTTAGTCATTTTACTGCAATAAACATTTCTCTGCAATGCTAGTCCACATTTATCAAATCCACTTAACCCAGATCAAGTCCATCAGCTAAGACAAAACAAATCCTGCTACTTCACTTTAGCACTGCAGCTCCAATCTAATTGAGTGAAGAAATACAAGAAATAAATAGACAATGAAATAGTATTCCCCCAACAAAACTTCTCCCAAACTGCTCAAATCACATCAAACTCCTCACTAAGATGGCACATGACTTACTATAAAACAACTAATAAAACTTCACTGCTGCAGGGTCAGTACCAAGGACAGGTTTCTAGCTTCCAGCAATAGGACTGAGATGAGCTTAGATTCCTTTATAGTTCTGATGGCCAATTTTCACAGAAGACCTCCTGAGGTGGTTAGTGAAATCAGACCCTGTTGTCTACAAAGGCTGTGCTTTACTATACCGTGACGTTTAGATCATTTTTAGAGCTCACCATTAGTCATACTCTGTCTTAAACTGTATGCGCAAGTCTGCGCCTCATTAATGAAGAGCTGGATGTAATGTGAACAGGTTGGGAGACATTTTGGTCACATATTCACAGTAAGGATTTGGGTGACTATTGATGTCTGGTTAGGTAGCCTTATATTATTAGTGCTAAACTGATGAAGCAATCTGGGATCCAGACATGTCTTGACGTAAGTGGAAAACTCTAAATATAATTTCTTTTAATTGGGAATCTATTCCTTTAGCAATGAAACCCATTTGACAAAAGAGAAATGGAGCTGGTGAAGTGGAGCACTTTTGAGTTTGACCTCGAGAAATAATTGCAGCAAGAGGTCGGACGGCCAAACATGCACTTGTTTTATGCAGAGGGAGAGCCATGTGCTTCTCCATGCTGAAACAAGCTTAGTACTCCTGATGTAGTCGGGAAGGACTCGACGCACATTTGCAATAACACTATACTGTGGTTGCCGGAGCAACCTTTGGTTGCCTGGCTGTGTATGTTCTAAAAGAAGTCATGTGTTGTAATGTAGTGAGGAATGAAGCTCGGTTGTCCAGTGCAACTGTTACAGATTTGTGCATATTTTGAAGGAAGGACCCATAAATGCTGTGGAAGACCGTATCAATTTGCGATTGCAAGCATTTAAAAGTGACTGCAGTGGCTCTAATGCAAAACCATGAATTATTCCTAAGCAAGCTGTCTGAGAGAGAAGTGGGGTTGCGGGGAATGTGCATGTATATAGAGCACTGAGTCACCACTGCTGTGCAACAGTCTGGACACAATGTGGGGTCCATTCGCCGAATTAGAAACACAGCAACTTGAAAGCGGAAGGTCTCCATTTTCACAGCAGTGGCCCATGGCAGTTTTTATGATAACCATAATACTTAAAGCAGGACTCACTTCCCCGGGTCCCTCATCATCCTGTTAAGCAGGCACCAAGCAGATGCTGGACCTAACGACTGAGCTGCCCATATGGTTTAGCTGTTTCTCAGAGACCACCGTCAGAATGTTTCCTCCTCGCCATCTTGCCGCAGTTGTGAAGGGACTGGGAGAGAAATAGAGGGTTCATCGTGATCAATGATCCAATCCTTGTGGGCTACAGCAGGGATCCAATTGAAAATTCTGCCAGGGAATATAGATTTCTCTGGTTCTGATTTAATGAACATTCATGGATGCCTTGTCTCTGCATGCTGTAAGAGACATGTTGAGAATCCACACTGTTTTATGCAACATTTTGTAGTTGAATGAATTTAAAAGAATTTTGAGACGCTGTATTTTATCTCACTTATAATAGTCTCGCAGTCTCAAAGATGACCTAGTTACCAGTATTTCCGAAGAAGCGCAGTATGAAAGGCAATGACATTCATACTGTTTGACATTTTGATTATTCCAATAACTGTGTAGTATATTTTGTGTGAAGCAATCTTGGTATAAAAAAACGATGGTTGGGTGTATTGCTATAGTCTCACAGCAAAACATGAGCCAAGATATCTCTTTTATGGTAGAAACATAATGGCCATACCATTAAAACCACCTGTTTAATATTGTGTGGGTTCTATGTGTACACAAATGAGTCTTGAGCTACATCATACTTCTGTGGCATGCTGTGGCACCCAGTCTTGTCAGAAAATTCTTTATTTTAGGAACTGGGGCCTCAAGATGCTGGATCGAAGTGAGACCTAGGGAATATGGAGGCCGATCTTGAACAGTTTTTGTAATGTGGCAGGGTGCAAAACCACTTTTTGCCATTAGGGTATAATATTGCTATGAGGGCGTATACTCTGTGGTGGACGGGGTCAGGATAGAAACTCTGACCGGCCTGTGGCTCCACAGAAAGCTGTGTTGCACTGTGTGTTCTGACACCTTTTTTCAAAGCTAGAATGGACTTTTTCAGTAATTGGAACAGACAAAATAGCTTTCGCACTCCACACGCATCATTGAGCCTTGGGTGCCCATGACCCTGTAGCCGGATCATTGGTTGTCCTTCCTTGGAACTGACCACTGCATGCCACCAACACCCCATTTTGGAGGAGCTCTGACCCCATGGTCTAGCAATTTGGTCCTTGTGAAAGTTGCCCAGATCCTTACGCTCTACCATTTTTCCTGCTTCCAACACATCTGACTGTTTACTTGCTGCTTGATATACCTCCCGCCTTGACAGGTGCCATTCTAACGAGACGATCTACATTATTTACTTTTTCCTGACAGCAGTTTTAATGTTGAAGCTGATCCATTAATTACCAGAATGAAGAAAATCACCTTTATTACACTTTTCTATAGTACAGATCTGAGCTGAGAGTATATCGCTCTGTTTCTTGGTTGTTTATGATTTTTTATATTGTTTCAAAAACCTGTTGCTACAGATGGTGTTGGCGAGCTGGCAGGGACTTTTCTTACTGCTTCTCCTGTTTTGCTGTATTCTTAGTACTGAGTGGGATGTTGTGTTTTAAGTACAGACCTGTAGTGGAGGAGTCCACCGGTGTTGTTCCACCTCTTGATACTCAATATGAAGAGTGATGTATGCATTTTTGCTGTGATATCGTTCCACCCATCCGACATTTTCACCTGTTTAGTTATATTTGTTTACTGAATGCGTTTTCTGACACAAACAGTAGATTTGTTAAGGGCTCAAACCTGTTTAATATTCTTTTTTTTTTTCGTTTTAGCCAAATTTTCAGGTTTAGTTACAGGTATGCCGTTAGTGTGTGAGTAAATCTGAACTACAGCTATTCGATATATTGACAGTTATATTGTTATAAGCAATATTTAATTAAAATATAATTAATTTATAATTCTGAAAACATGTTGTATTGGAAACCCAAACTCTGATAGCATATTGTGATATCATTTCATACCTCAGGTCTCTGATTATGGATAAGATGCATCGATATATGGTGGTTTGGGCAGCGTGCAGTGCTCTAATAAATCCAGAGTGTGCTTGAAGATGGCTGTGGCGTGGCTCCTGTTTTAGCCTGGTCAGCGCTCTGCCTCTGCGCATCTCCCTCTGAACGATGAAGTGAAGTGAAGGGTCCAGGCCAGCAAGTGATCACTCTTTACTCGGATAGTCTAGATGAAGAGCCTATCTCACTCTGCCACTCCTAGAGATTAGATGTGCCTTGGCTTGTGACTATTTCCGGAGGGAGAGGAACAGAACAGAGACAATGAGTGTTTTAACCATTTTCCCTTGTTTCTCACCGCTTTTTGCTCCGACACTGATTTGTTGTGTGGCAGAATAAAGCTTTTTGGCTCTTTTGTATTGGCTCATGCGGCAAATAACAGAGAGACTGAATACCTTGCTAAAAATTCCACTGGTATACAAAGAGGAACATGCAAGATTCCCTTCCCTCAAGCTGTGTATTTTCAGCAAGGAAGCTTTGCTGCCAAAGCAGCGGCTAAAGCACTTTTGTCTAGTAATTGTATTCTTCCTCAACACCTTTTCCTATTACAATATAGATTTTCTCCCTTGGATGTGATAGGAGAGCAGCACATGGGTCTGCCCAACACTTCCCCGTGGACAGATTATCCGCTGCAATGGTGTTAAGGTCCATTGTTATGAAGATGACTAATAGCATTATAAGAGCCGCAAATCTAATGAAGTCAATGCATTCCCCCATGTACTTCCCTCAGAATAACTTGATGGAAATTTCAGCATGAGGCACCAGCCTTGGCATAAATTTGCAGAGAGAAGCATTCAGTGGCTAATGTGTGTATATTTATATTTGTGTTCTTATTCCCTCAAGCAGGTACCAACATGAGGCCAGTCTCACTAGTTTTTGTGTAGCCATCACAAAATACAATTTAATCAAAGTACGTGCTGCGATCATGATTTAGTGCTGTTTTTTCATGCTGGGACGACGCATCACTACCCTGTATTTTAACGCACAGTGTGTAACATTGCCAGTTTCAGCACTAAACGTGTGACTAAGGGACAGTGGGAGAGAAATAGCAGAGAGATGATTCCTTATCGTTTTTGTTTTTAAAGCGGATGTAACAGGTTGAAATACTGGGGAAACAGGAAAAGTCCCTAAACCTAACCCTAACCCTAAACATAACCACAAACCTCACCTTAAACCAAACCCCAACACTAACTCTAAACCTAACCTTACCCTAGCCCTTAAACCTAACACTAACCTTAACCCTTAAACCTAACCCTAAACCTAACCCTAAATCTATCCCTAACCCTAACTCTAACTCTAACCTTAACCCCAAACCTTAACCCTAACCCTAACCATAACCCTTACCTTAAACCAAACCCTAACACTAACTCTAAACTTAACCTTACCCTAACCCTTAAACCTAACACTAACCTTAACCCTTAAACCTAACCCTAAATCTAACCCTAACCCTACCCCTAACTCTAACCTTAACCCCAAATCTAACCCTAAATCTAACCCTAACCCTAACTCTAGCCTTAGTTCTAAACTTAACCCTAACTCTAACCTTTACCCTAACCCTAACTGGTACTGCCGATGTTGCACACTGTGCATTAAAATACACCTCAGCTGACTTACACATTTTTTTCTTATGTGTAAAATGATCTTGGTGGAGATTAGATTGCGAAAAAAATGTAGAGTACATGAGACTCCTTGAAATCAATACAAGACAGATCACCAAAACTGTCCCCATAAAAAAAAAATATTAGTTTTTAAGAGCAAGCAGAAAATTAAGCTGCACTCTTGCTTCAAATCTGTAAAAATGTACCGGTGTTTCTGTCCAAAGTTCTACTATGACACTACTTATCTGAGAGGATGTGTAGCTGTGCAAGGAATCATTATGACAAAAGGAAAAAGATCAAATAAAAAAGAATAAAGAGTTAGCACCACAGCACTAAGCATCTTAGAAGGGAAGGTTTTATGGAATGATGAGTGTAAACTCATAATTAGGATTACTTGGATTAAAAGAAGCTGAATATCACTTCTTAGAGTGAAATTTCGTGATGTTTACAAGCAGCAGTGTAAAAACATCCCTGCAGATTTTTGCAGAAAAAAACAAAAGCAAGCCTCCTGAAAAAATTAGAAACGTAATATTTAATCTAACAAGATTTAGGTGAAAATGACCTGAGCAAACATAAAGTACATTTATTTAATTTCAATTTATGATTAATTGAATTAATTCTTTGAAACCAAATCTTATACAACACCAACTGGCCCAAACAAAATTAAATCTACCAGTTAAGCAAATTTAGTCTTATTGCAAGCCCTGTTGAATCTAGCCATCACTTGAATATAAGCTTTTCTGCAGTGTTCTCAAATATATATTTTAGGAAAGTTAATTTTAAACATCTAGGACTAGAAGTAGGCGCCATTATTACCTATTGGAGAAAGCCTGGAACAGTCGTGACTCTTCCCAGAGATGGCGGGCCTACGTAAATTTCTCCAGCTATTACTCATCTGGAAAGTCACAAAAGAAACCAAAATAACATCTAAAGAGCTGCAAGCCACACAAAAGGTTCATGATTGCAGTATGATTGCACCATGTTAACCACGAATGACATCTTTCTCATTAACCAGCACACACTCAGATGACCTTAAACTTTGGATCAAAAGCTAAAAAAAAAAAAAACGTTTGGCTCCAAAGCTACAAATAAAGGTTTTTGGAGTGGCCTAGTTAAAGTCCCGACTTGAACCCTACTGAGAGGCTTTGGCAGGACCTTAAATGGGCAGTTGCTGGAAATCCCTCCAATGTGGCTGAGTTAAAGCGATTCTGCAAAGAAGAATGAGAACAAAATTCCTCGGCAGTGATGTGAAAGACTGATCTCCAGCTGAATGAAACACGTCTGCAGATGCACAAAAAGTTAGGGAGTTAGTTACCTCAAGTGAGAGACGTTCTCCACAACACTTTTACTTTTTAAACGATCGATATTCTGTATGCTTTTTCAAACTTTGCATTTTCCTTGAGCGTTTAAATCCCTTTAGGCTGACAAATAGTATGTAAAACTGTAAAATTCATGGCTCTACGTGTGCAGAATGAGGGCGAAGATGGGCTGTTATATACATGTGCATGGATATATTATTAAAGGATATGTGCAATACATTACTTTGGCAGCAGCCCCATTGCTGTGTATACATCAGGGGAACACGAGGGACATGTATCTGCGTGTGTTTGCTGTCCTTGCCTATGGCTTTAGGGTGCCTGCTCTATAGTATATACTGGGCTGTACGATGAAGATTGAACGTTTACTAATCCATTTTTTTCCTCCTCACCTGCTGCAGTGCTGTGGGGCTGCAGTTTTGGAGGCCCTGACAGTTTAAAAGTGCACCAATATTTTTGCTAACAAGGGTTTCACACAGTCTCGAAAAACGTGGGGG
Source organism: Ladigesia roloffi (assembly GCA_037577295.1). Classification (NCBI taxonomy): domain Eukaryota; kingdom Metazoa; phylum Chordata; class Actinopteri; order Characiformes; family Alestidae; genus Ladigesia; species Ladigesia roloffi. Next base: position 18,926,205 of record JBBKCR010000038.1, read on the forward strand.
TGCACCTACCCACAGCCGATAAATTACCCTGGAGCTCAGCTCCTGTATCTGTCCCAGCGGCGTATGCCTGAGTTGAGACGAGCACATGGCGCTGTAGCTCCTGCTCCACTAAATAGCTCCCGCAGAAGATTGCTGCATACAGGGTTTCATGGCTCAGCGACTGGTGTCTATATCCGAGGCCGTCCTGGGCCTGTAAAACTGCCACTCAGCGAGAATTTCAGATGATTTACGCATCATGCATTAAAGATTTAATGTAAGATCATTTCATTTGGTACGACTCCATATGTTTATCTCACCTCAACTGTCGCAGGCATTTGGTAGCACATTCTTTGTGTTCTGTAGTACGGCAAACATGCCTTGGAAGCTCTCCTGGCTTGCCCTATCATGCCGATTAATGGAGGTGACTAGATTAATTCATTGTACCTTCAATGAGTGCTGCTGACTTTATTTTCCTAATTTAATAACCTGTAGGAAAAATAATTAAACAACAGTGTGGAAAAGCTGTTGGATGCTGTAAGCTGCTCTGCAGTGGATTGGCCACAGAAGCTGAGCTAATGCATATTAGAGGCAAACTTGCACTCGTCAGTATGTTTTTAAGGGCTAAACTGGGGACTTGGGTGCATATGCATAGAGTGCATAATATAGTGAAGTGCCCCCCTTCCTGATTTCCTCCATTTTTGCATATTTGTCATGTTAAAACGGAAGGAAAAATATCTTCAAACAAAATGTAGTTTAAAACCAAGAGAAAGTGAGGTAGCATCATATTTTAAATGATAATTCTACTGAATTTTTGCAACACCCATGTAACCTATAACCTTTCAATATAGCTGCAACCAAACACTACCTATAGCTAGAGATCAGTGTCTCACAAGCCATGGAGCAATTCTGGCCAGCACTCAATTGCTTTAATTTGTTGAAATTGGGGGGCATGGAGGTCCTGCCCCAAGATCTCAATGCACTTAGGACTTCGGCCTCTTCTGAAGCTTAATTATATATATTTTGAGTGATTTGGCTGTACACCTGATCTTGTATTTCAAATCAATGTCTTGCTGAGCTTGAGCTTCAGATCATGAACTGATAGTTGAAAGTTTTCCTCCCGGACTGTCTGGTAGAGATTGTCTGATTCAGATCAGTTGTGGCAAATCATCTAGGCCTTAAAGCAGCAAAGCATCTAAACACCATTGCACTACCACCGCCATGCTTATATGATGTTTTAATGATGGAATGTCGGGCTAGTTCTGCAGCAGATGCAATGGGACCATGTCTTCCAAAATTTATACTCACAATCACAGCAATCTTCACATTGCTAGTAAGGTTCTATCTAAATGATACAGTAAGGTTGGTAATTAAGCCTGTGTGTGTCTAGTCTAATTGATCTAAATTATCAACCACATTTTAAGTAGCTGACTGAGTAACTACAATGGCAGTTATGATTTTTACACACTGCCATTGTGTTTAGGATACATTTTTCATCACACATGGTGTTGTATGAAAGATGTACAATAATTTAACACAGCTTCCAGCTCTAGTCTTATTAGCAAATTGTGCCATAACTGAATACAGTCTTATTTGCTCTCCTTTCAAATGTGATGCTGAGTGAATCGAACTATGAGCCAAAAATCATGTATCAAACCAAATCATGAAATGATTATCATATCCTTTTGTATCGTTACACCCATAGTGTAGAGTATTCATTCCAAAGCAAACAGAAATAAATTTGTCATTTAACATTTCCTAAACCTAACTGCTCTATTGCTGTTTCCACAATTAAGAATAAGAAAAATCAACCTGTTTTTGTAAGGGCACTCTCAGATATCTTTTTATTTGTTTGTTTTGTTTTCACTAATTGTAGATTTTATGTCAAGTCACCACATCACATGACCACTAATTTACTAATTAGTTTAGAATGCCTGTAGGATGTGTTTCCAAGAATAGAATGTGGGTTTTAAAGGAATTTGTACATAATGCTCCTTTTAAATACCTGTCAAAGCGGTACTGTAACTGTAAGGAGAAAAATTAGTATTCAAGATCTTACACTATGCACAGAATTGGATTGACCAAGGCAAGCTGTTTGCATGTGATTTATTCAGTGATTTCAAATTTCCACATAAATGGCATTGTTGTGATAAATAGTGATATTAATTGAGTTGTGTGTTGAAATTTCTTTAGAAACAAATGCATCACCTGACCTTTCTCTTGATAAGTAGCGTAATCACCATCCCTTTTTGGACAGAACCCTGCGAGCACACGCATTGGGAACTTCTCCAGTTGATGTTGTGACCAGTTTTTGCAGATTGCACCTGCCATAATGAGCAAATTGTGCTAAACAGGGGTGTTTGGATTATGCATTCACCTGAAGCTCTGTGGAACTCTCAACAATTACAGTATATTGATAAGCGTGGGCCTTAGGGGGTGTTCAGTGGGAACATTAGGTGTGTGGGCCCAGCGCTCCCTGCAGCCTAATCCACCCACACTGCGAGAGACGGCTAACGCTGCGCCAAGCAGTGCAGAAAAAGGGTCTGATTGTGGCCATTTCATCTGATTATTTATCAGTGTCATTATGATAATGGAGGCATAAGTTAGTTTAGCACAATTTGATGATTATACCTGGCCCCAGGCACAGGATATTTGGGCTCCAACCGGTTTGCAGAGCGCTACTCCTACTGGAAGTGCACGAGTAGGTCTGTGTAGGACTGTGGATTTTGCATTACTCCTCCGATTTGCACTTATTTGCTCTCACTAAACAGCTTCAAGAGTCCTTCTGCAATACAAGTAAGTTATCGATTTTGGCATGTTTGAGCACAGAGATATTTTCTTTCACTGGAGAGAAAGGTTCTCTTTCCAATTTCCTTTATTTTAAAGTAGAAGACCAAAGAGCATCATCACCCAGTGCTGATCGATGGTTAGAATTCCTAACTGCTCATCCATTTAGTGGAAAATTGTGTCACATTTTCAGTCTTCACAAGCAATGGTTTGAATTCATCTAATAAATCCTGGGACATCAAGAGGTATTTTTTAATTGTACCATACTGTTGAATAATGTAAATGTATATTTAATTACACAGATGACAGTCATTAGTTTATATTTGTTTATATTTATGTACTGTATGTAATGATGACTTCTACCTATCTATCTATCTATCTATCTATCTATCTATCTATCTATCTATCTATCTATCTATCTATCTATCTATCTAT
>JBBKCR010000038.1:18937062-18958253 GCA_037577295.1 Ladigesia roloffi
AATGACCACGATGTTTTCTGGAGCATCCTATTCCTCTCCATCTTCTCTCTCTCTCTCTCTCTCTCTCTCTCTCTCTATCTCTATCTCTCTTTCTCTCTCCACCCCTCCTCACACACAACCATTTCTAATGCCCTATTAATATGAAAACCTCATACTGATAATTCCACTACATTAGCTTTCGTTCACTTACAAAACACAGCATAGGCTCTTCTTCATGCCGATGCTGAGGAACGGATCCATGCTTTTGTTTTATTTTCTTCCATGGCTAGACAACTGTAATGCTTTGTTCACAGGATTACCTAATACCACAATAGACTGAGTGCAACTTGTTCCGAGCGCTACAGTCAGAGCACAAACCTCTACAGCAAGAAGATATTGCACTTGTTTTAGAAAGAGAGCACTGCTTCTGTGGGTTCATTTTTATTTTGTTCATTAGATATATCAATTTTATACATTTCCTTTGATGATTCATTTAATAATGCTGTTCGCTTTCAAGTTTACATTGTTTGTAATGCTGAAGCACTTTTTAAAGTACGAAAGGTTACATAAATGTAGGAGTGATTATTACTATATTTATGGTAGGTTATAATGTCATATCTCCCAAGAACACCCAGAGAAAGCTTTTTATACATATTATCTAATACTGGCATATGTCTAGATTTCTGAACGGTTTAGAATGATGTGTATTAAAAACACTGCAACCCAGAAGAGGAACACATGTCGCTTATCTCCCAGAAATGTCCAGCACAGCCCTTAGGGGCTTGCGTGCTCTTCCAATTTTTTGGCAGCCTGTTGTGTCATAATTCTGCTCTGCACTTGAGTTAATATTCTGAGATTTAAAATAAATTATAATATCTGCTTGTTTTGATAACATTTTTTCCATATTGTCTTTTTTTGCTTTATAACTATGTACCTCATGTCTCCCTGGAACCTGCAAGTCTGTACTATTTTGTATGCTAAGCATATAATGATCACAATGACATACAATTTGGGCATTGTCATGTAAAATGTCCCTTATCTGTTGTTGAAGAATTACATAAACACAACAATAATGGCTTACCTGCAGGTGTAGTTTGGCTAGCCATGTGTGACTGAGTGATGTGGTCTTTTGTAACGTCCCAGTGTGGTTTTCTGTATATGTAAACCGTCAAAGAATGCTGTATTTGTGTACATAATCTTAACATATGACTCAGTTTCAACAAAAGACACATCCAGTATCTTTTTAAGCAGGCATCCTGATGCTAACACATATCTATGTTCCTCTTTTTCAGGCTGCTCCATTGTAACATTTTGGGGAGAGAGAACCAGCAGACGATAAATTATGAATGTTGAACAAGATGACCTCTTACCATCAGCACCAGATGATGAGAGGTCCTAGATGGAAAGGGGCTTGGTTCGACCCCTTTTTTCTTCTGCTGTTGGCTCTGCAGTTACTTGTGGTGGCAGGACTAGTGCGGGCCCAAACCTGTCCCTCCGTGTGTTCCTGCAGCAACCAATTTAGCAAGGTTATCTGCACCCGAAGAGGGCTGAGGGAAGTCCCCGATGGCATCTCCACCAACACACGATATCTGAACCTTCAGGACAATCTTATCCAGGTCATCAAAGTGGACAGCTTCAAGCATTTACGACACTTAGAGATCCTCCAGCTTAGCAAAAATCACATCCGCAACATCGAGATCGGGGCCTTCAATGGGTTGACTAGCCTTAACACCCTGGAGCTCTTCGACAATCGCCTCACAACCATCCCGAATGGAGCGTTCGAATACCTCTCCAAACTCAAAGAGCTGTGGCTTAGGAATAACCCGATTGAGAGCATACCGTCCTATGCTTTCAACCGTTTACCCTCCTTGAGGAGGCTGGACTTGGGCGAGCTCAAGCGGCTCTCGTACATCTCAGATGGAGCATTTGAGGGCTTAAGCAACTTGCGCTATCTGAACTTAGGAATGTGTAACCTCAAGGAGGTCCCTAATATTCAGCCCTTGGTTCGTTTGGATGAGCTGGAGATGTCAGGGAACCAGCTGACAGTGATCCGGCCTGGTTCCTTCAAGGGCCTCATCCAACTCCAGAAGCTGTGGATGATGCATGCCCAGATCCAAACGATCGAGAGGAACTCTTTTGATGACCTACAGTCATTGGGTGAGCTGAATCTGGCTCACAACAACCTCACCTTTGTGCCCCATGACCTTTTTACCCCTTTGCGCCATCTGCAGAGGGTGCACCTGCACCATAATCCCTGGAACTGCAACTGTGACATCCTGTGGTTAAGCTGGTGGCTTCGGGAGACTGTGCCAACTAACACCAGCTGTTGTGCCCGCTGTTACTCTCCTCCAAGCCTTAAGGGGCGCTACATAGGCGAGTTGGACCAGAGCTACTTTCAGTGTTATGCTCCTGTTATTGCTGAGCCTCCTGCAGACCTCAATGTGACTGAGGGAATGGCAGCGGAGCTCAAATGTCGGACAAATTCGTTGACCTCGGTCAGTTGGCTAACACCAAATGGCTCCATTATCACACATGGGGTATCCAAAGCACGTGTGTCGGTGCAAAACGATGGAACCTTGAACTTCACCAGTGTGACCATGCAGGACACAGGAACCTACACCTGCAAGGTCAGCAACATGCTGGGCAATGTTTCGGCTTCTGCTGTCCTCAATGTGACCTCCATAGACAACAGTGGCTTCACTTACTTCACCACAGTCACTGTCGAAACCATAGAATCCCCAACTGATGGAGAGAGTCGGACCCCAGCACAGCCTTCGTTTGGCTGGGTGTCATCTTCAACCACGAGAGGAACTCCCATCTCCACTGAAAAGGCCTACACAGTCCCTGTGACGGATATAGACGTGGAGGGAGCGCTCAACGGTTTGGAAGAAGTGATGAAGACCACCAAGATCATCATTGGCTGCTTCGTGGCCATCACGCTCATGGCCGCCGTCATGCTTATCATATTCTACAAGATGAGAAAGCAGCACCACCAGCAGGATCATGGTGGACCCACCCGCGCCATTGAAATCATCAACGTGGGTGAGGAGCTGACGGGAGTTCCGGCGATGGAGAGTCACCTGACTCTTCCTCCACTGGAGCACGAGCACTACAACCACTACAACTCATACAAGAGTGCTTACAACCACGCCTCCACTCTCAGCTCACTGCATAGCTCCGTGCATGAACCTTTACTAATCCAAGCCAGCTCAAAAGATAACGTGCAAGAGACACAAATTTGAATTCCTCGCTTTGAACAGGACACAAATTTGATCTGTACTAACAATGTTATCGTGTCGGTCGTGGACGTGTAGTGACGACGGAGGCGCTGTTGGGGACGTGTCACTGAGAACCAGGATGTATGTATTATTTCAACAAGTGTCTTTACAAGCAAATATTATTTATTTAAAGATATGTGTAGTGGCTGAATTGAAGAAAAAGAAAAAAGGAAAAGAAAAACGTTAATATCCTTTTCCCACCCTTACTCATTTTTCCTTTGATTTTGGATTACTGATGGTTTACTCCAAACAATGTGCTTGTGAATTTAACGTGAAATAACATGCTTTTGACAGCCTCATATGAACAAACCACAAACGATTACATTTGGAATTGAATACCAACCTATTTGTTGCATCTGTGGGCATGCTGCAACATTTCACATCGCCATGTTTTCACATTTTAGTGAAACGAGAGCAAACAGTGGCCATCGAGGACTGAAGTGACGTAATGTAAGTAGATGTGATAAACTGATCTGGTGGTGTTGGAAATTTCAGAGAAAAGAATCAATAGTTGAAATCCCCCATGAAAGAATGTAGTGTGCTTTTGTGGAGAAGAAAAGGCTTCATTCTATTGTTTCAATTCTGCTGCCTTGGCAGCAAATAGGCTCATAATACTCTTTTTTTAAGTATGCACTTCTCTAATCATAGAAAATATGATTGTAATATTTGGACAAAGGTGCAACGATGACTGTATTTTATTATTTCAATCAATATGATGGACCGCTCTGATCTAAAATCAAGCCTTCTACATTATTCAAATGAAGGGAGATGTCTTTTTTTTATGTGTGGCACTAAGATTCGATTCCTTTTTATCATCAATTTTCTTTTCATTCCGAGGAGGGGAAATTGGACAAAGTGTAACGTTCTGTGGCATGCAGCTTTCTCCATCTATCGTTAGGCCCCTCGGTTGAGAAACTCGCCATCCAGTAAATAATTAAATATGACCCTCTCAGATGAGCTGCAGGTGCAATTCCAGAAAGTGAATGAAAGTCTAATCAAATTTTCATGTATGTTTGCGTTTTGGAAACTGCCCGAATCCTATAAATACAACCAATTTGGTCATGATTATTGATATTAATTCTGACAGCATAACTAGCATACTCGCAAACAAAAAGTTGGTGTCGTTAACGATGACACAGTCTGCAAGTGAAAGCACAATTCCCCTTTTAATCTTATGTGTATTTCCTTTTTTTGTTTGTTTCTATGGAAACCCCCTTACCTTGCAAATATGCTGCTGGGTAGCTGCAGAGTGCTCAAAATGATCTTGAACTTTACTACAAGTGCTACATATAGCACAGGATACAAGGAAGATATCGGTGTTGTTCACTTTGGGGTGTATCTGGGGAGAGAGTGCAATGCAATTACTCATCATTTAAAGACCATCAATTAACGACCATTCAATTAACAGCTCCTGATCGTGCACTACATCATATTAATCCATGCACTCTGATGCTTCATCACAATTTCATTTTGGCGGAATGATTGATTGAGGGACGCTGTGTTAGTAAGGGCCGGTGTGCATGTGTGTGTGTGTGTGTGTGTATGTGTGTGTGGGGGTTTGCAGTGCATTTATCACCATGTTCAGATGTCCTCTCTCAGTATATTATTGCAACTGATTCCTTTTCATTTTCTATTTTCTTACATTTGCATATTTTAATATTAGCCTGACACAATGGAACAGATGATGCTGGTCTAATTGTTGCCCTTATCTGTTAGACTGTTCAGATAATAACAACAAGTTCCTAAACACATTTAAAATCATATGTTTTATAATTAATATTTATACAACTGGAGGGCAGCACGGTGGCGGGGGGGGTTCGACTCCCCGGTTGGGCGCAGGGTTGTTCTGTGTTGAATTTGCATGTTCTCCCCGTGACCACGTGGGTTTCCTCCCACCACCAAAAATAGATGTGACTGGGAGATAGGCTGATTGAGTACACTAAATTGCCCATAGGGATTATTGTGATGGTGTGTGTGTGGCCCTATGACTGTCTAGGGTGTACCCCGCCTTCATCCGTAGCAGCTGGGATAGGCTCCACCCCCTGAGTGCGGGATAAATGGGTAGAAAATGGATGGATTTATACAACTCATCTCTTGGCCTTGGTGGTGCCGTAGTGATCAGAGGTTCAATACAGCATTTGGCTTTGCTGGAAAAACATCCCCCTTAAATATTAATTTATATAAGTATGACACTGTTTGTCCGTAAATCTTACATTATTACACACTAAAAGGTTCAGAAGTCCCAGCCACAGTGCTGCATACAGGATTCTGTGTCCTACAAATGCCCATCACTGCCATATGATTTGTGATTCAATTGTTCCTTCTTGACCTTCCGTTCTATTTCTCAGCCCTTCTTCTGTTCCTGAGTTTTTATGTCCACACAGTCATTCAGAACCTTGTTGCATTCAATCAAATCTTAAAAGGCTGGTCTTGCAAACATTGCATTTGTGTAGTGGCAGGTGTGGCTTAAACCAGAAACGAGTTTGAGATGCAAGAACTGGGTCTATGTAAGACTCCATTGACATTTATCATATGGAATGTAATTCAGACAGATAATAACCAAATCTGGCACAGTGACCCACTAACACTAAGGTATGGAAATTTGGCCTTGAATGAAACAGAATGTTTTAATATTTGCTAGCACTGAAGTAGTTTGGTTTGGGAATCAATAATACTCACTCTGGAAGCAGTTTAGTAGTGAAACCCAGCATAATGAATGCAGATTAAGTCTCGAATAAATAATGAGCAGGCATCTGTTCAGTTCCAATAAATTAAAGGCCCACCTTGAGAAACGTCTAAATATGCCAAAAAAAAGGATGAAATTGAGATTTTGTTCTTTTTTTTAAACCCTTTCCTTTTAAAAAATGAAACATTTAACCTCCATTCATTGCCACAACTGCATCGGTTTAATAGAAGCCTGATAATGTACAAGGTGAAGATGAATTTTGTGAATCTTTTATGTCTATTATGTATTCAATGCTATGCTTTTTACACTCTTAATGCCACTGGAGTCTAAATGGTTCAGAGGTTTCATAATGTTGAATGTCGAGGTATTTCATTGACCTCTCTGTCAGTTCTTCTTCTTTTTCTTTTTTTTTTTCATGAGTGTGAGGTCAGCACCACAGCCAGACAGCACTGGGCCGTTCCAACGAATGGAGAGAATGACTAGCTCACTCTTCATTTCTCCTCCAAACTCCCAACTGACCTACAGGAATTTCAAACATTAATACCTACAAGATTCTCACCATGTATCTATGGCATCGAGCAACAAAAAAAAAAGAAGAAAAAACCCTTTTATTTGGTTTCGTTTTCTTGTTGTGCTTTGTTTGTTCTTGGTAATTAATTTTAGATTTCTACAACGAACTGAAATTACGAATCCTGGTATTTTTTTCCTTTGATTTCGTTTTAAAAGAGAGAAAAATCCTTCTCAACAGGAAGGTTTCCACAAGAGAACTGTTTCAGCGTCAACAACATCTCCGACATTACAGGTGCTGATCAGTTCGCAATGTTCTTGGGATACGCTTATTTGAGGGTTAACCATTCAAAAGGAGAAAAAAAAAGATGTTTATTAATACCAGAGATTGTAGTTCATACAGTACATGCTGTAAATGTAAATAAAATGTTGTTTTTTTCTAAAGCATGGTTTGAATTTATCAGCCAGGGAAGTGTTGATGTGTAGAAAGTGTCTTTTATAGTTCTTAATATACATTTGTTTCACTTCCATATTCTGTGTATAGCACAAACATATACACATGTACACACACACACACACATACTGGTACTCAAGCATTGCTGATAAACAAATGTCTTCAGAAAGTGCTGTATGCTGTGGCTCATGTCTCTGGAGTGCTAGATGCTAACCTCTCCCCACCCTGAACTGTATTTCACATCAAGTGTAATAAGGTCCTCCAGAACTAGTGTAATATTTTATGTAAAGTGAATATTTCAGACCTCCTCTCAGGGGAATCCCTCGAGGGTTGCTCAGTTCTGTGAGAAGAGGGAAAAAAAAGAGTATGACCTTGATGTGAAAACTTGTAGTAGTCAATGTGTCATTCACACTCCGCATATTTCACACAGAACCTGACAGCATCCGTTATCCCACACAAAGTTCCTCGGAAACAATTCCGCCCCACAAAAACAAAAAAAAATAGAAGAAGAAAAAAGATGCATAATTTGTGATTCATCACTATGATTCAATTGAACCAATTAACTGGTGTAATCAGAGTGTGAGACAGTTTAAGCAGAGACACACATAATCTGCTTTATGAAGCAAATAGCAACATGACTCATGATTCTTTATGCGAATCAAAGGTAATTCCAGGGAGCAATTAACCCCAAGGGTATGAGCCATTCAGCATCTGTTCCCTGATTGTTTTGCACGCGCTCGTTTTAGCCCGCAAGTCTCCAGGAGGGGTGGGCTGGAATGAATTATAAAAACGAAGACCTTCACAAGTCTGTAAATGGCTTTGGGAAGGGCATCAAAGTGCATCGGCATCTTGCAAACCTGACACACGTGCACAGCTTCTCCTATACATAGCCAATAATAGCATAGAGTACAAAGGAAGTGTCAACACAGGTATGACCGGTCAAAAGTTTGGGGACTTCAGTTTTCAGAATTTGAATCTTTCTCTTTCTTTCCACTAAAGTGAGTAAACTAATGACTGCCCTTTTGCTACCATAAACTTTCTCTTCCAGCATTTCAAATGTTTGGGCTAGAATGTGTTTAGCTCCTTTTAAATCACAGCCTTACTTCACTCAAAGCCTTAGCATTCAGTAGCTAAGTGTATACAGAGGATATAAAGGTGTTTAATAAGTTTGGGCCTGAATGTTAAGGTCATGCAGAATGGGAGGAATGGTGTGAAACCAAGTCTGAATAGTTCACAGGTTTTTGAAGAGTTTAAGTGCCTTCATTGTACGTTTTTACTTGAAATGGTTGCAAAGTTGTCTGTTGCATGAAAAATTCAACCATTATCTAAAATGTATCTTTTACAACTAGGAGAGGTACATACAGAGTCATGTAAGGCAATCAAGTAACCAAGAAAAGTGTTTTTGCCACTATCTTCCTGTCAGAGAATGCACTATGAAGTATTTTCCCATCCACGTGAAGTAAAATGGAATGATGGGTTGTTTTCGTCATGGATGGATAACTAGACTTGGGCAGTTGACAAATGGCCCTAAACGTCCAGTCTTTACTACGTACACACAACAAAATCCATATACATCCTCCAGTGTGCGTATGTAAGAAAGATTTGGCACATAGGTGCATTTGTACCTTTAAAGTGCCTGTCAGTTCTGAGGGTCAACCTCCATTCCCATGACAAAAACAAGCCATCACAACGTTTTATTTCACCTGAATGGGGGGGAAGAATGTGCACAGCACACACATTTGGCCCCATCGTTCATTTTGGACACCCCATTGCACTGATGTCAAGCAAGAGACGACTGACCTCTAGACACAAGCAGCCACATCTTAGTCTAAGATGGACTTGATTTTACAGCACCTTCTGTTGAGTTATGAGCTGCTTGACACCTAATCCATAGGGCTTAAGCTGAAGTCTCTGTGGAAGCAGACACTTGTGAATAGAATTTATAGATGCCCTGCATTGTCTCATTCCCAGGGTGATTAATTGTGTGGAGGCCCTGACAGACGGAAGTACATCAGTTAATTAATTTTGCCTGGACAATGCCATTAGCCACACCAGGCAGGGAGACAGAGAGAGGGAGAGAGAGAGAGAGAGAGAGAGAGAGAGAGAGAGCATTGCCGGCCTGTGCCATCAGATTGTCTGCCTATGCCCGTGCTCGCCAGTAATAATGAATCTACTCAGTGATTCTGTCACCAACACCCACCGTATTCGCAGGTAGCACCGCCTGACGCCATTGAAGCGGCTGCATTATGAAAGGGATCAATTAGGACAGCGTGTCATTTGGAAAATAGCACAGCAACGGTTTTGCTTGTTACGGTTCCATGCCGCTATTTTCCGAACAGCGCTGATTTAGCTGCGGACAGTTATCATGTGTTCTGCCTCCCGCTTTTGGCAGCGGCAGGAGATGAAATACAGCTAGCTAGCTCTGCCAGAACGTCCACACACTCCACTCCCCACTGGAGCATTTGGGTGTCACATCAATTCATCTTTACCTCCCTCTCCCCTTCTCCCTACTCCTCCTCCTCCTTCTCCTCCTATCTGTCCTCCTCCTTCAAGACAGGCGGAGGCGGAGTCATGTCAGAAGGCGGAGCTTGCGATGTGCAGCCTGTTTTCCACACTGTCGGTCATGAATGCAAAATTAACATGCATGTCAAAGTCAAGATAAATATTCATACATTTGCTGGGCTAATTTGCATACATCTGTGAGGGTGTTCGCCTGCTGTGAATGTAAAAAAAGAAAAGGCTTTAATAATTGCTATACCTGACTAGTCTCTGGGTACATGCTCACACCTGATATTTCTATTCGATTTTAGTTTCATACGCATTTATTTGCTTTCCAGCCTACGTTGTTTGTTACTTACAAAGTAATCTCAGTTTTAGCTCCAAGACAAACAGCTTTCACTGTTGTGGAATCAAAGACCTGCTTATCGTGCCTTTGAGTGAGCGACTGGCAATTTGCGACAGCAATTTGATATGGATAATTTGTGCGGATCCCTCGCTGTGCTCGTCTGGTCGGGGTGTTTGCTGTTTGAAGGCAGGGGTCACCCTGAAACATCCTCAGAGATTGCTCTTCGACCCAGGGGGAAGACATCCTGGGTGACTGATGTTCCATGCACTCTGAAGTCGTAACATCCTTTCTCGAACAGCGGCCCGTGATTGTAATGCTTATCTCAAGTCTCTTCATCTTTAGCAAAGAGTAATTAACAGCTAGCATGAGGAGTGCGTCTGCTGCTAAACTGTAATTACAAGTCCCATTACTCCAAGGGGGCGTTCAAAGCAATTAGCATTCCTCACCCAGCCATCTGAAAAAAAGTAAGATGAAAGCGCTTTGTTAGGTTTTGATGCTACAACGTCCTCAAGAATACCCAATAAAATAAAAAAAGCCATCCTCCACCCAAATGTTTTTACAGATATTTTCCCTTGTTTCAAGCCTACCAGTTTTGACACAAACTCAAGTACATACGCGTACGGTCTCCATTCATGGCAAATGAAGAGTGATATCAAGCTACATTATGCATGCTTCCAAAAGCACCGCTGCACAGAGATCAGGGCGAGATGAGAGCGGCACTACCACTTGGAATGCCACCTCTAAGCACTTGGATGATCTTAAGGCTGTTAGGCTTTTGGGAAAGTCACCCCAGCCCTCGCCTCGCTGGGAGCTTTATTTAGCCTGCAGGCTATTGTGAGAGCAACATGTCAGCACGAGGAGTCTGGAATGCTACAGTATTAGCGCTAATAGAGCTAGACCCACTGACGTAATATCACTAAGAACATCCTTGTCGAATAACCTGTAAGGGCTGCCCTCACCATGCTTGCTAATTTGTTAGTGTCCTCAGGGATGGACATGATGAAAACATAGGTATGCTTATGCCATGTGGGAAATCACTTTGCTCATCTAGCGGCTAACTCCTTCTGTCTCTTTCTTAACTGTTAGCCCTTCATTTCCTCCCTGTCCACTCTAACGGAAATATCAGCCCTGTGTAATTACATACTGGTCATTTTATGAGGTTTGCCTGCCCAGTGCAGGTAAACACCATGGTTGGATTATGGACCTGTAGCACATATGCTAAGGCACAATTTGAGCATCTTCTAGCTCTAATAATCATCTCTACTCTGTGATCCTTCCTCCAGCTTTAGAGAAATTTTCTTCACTTCTGTCACCTTTAGTTCATTCACTAGGGGCTGATTCTCGAAAGGCATTGTGACAGTTGCAGATTTCGCTACACAAATTAATTTAATTCAATAACTCATCTTGATTGATCAGTTTCTGGCCACAGGACCACCGTTGCTCAGATATTATTTGGATGGGGTTTCCTTCTCAGCACATCAGTGACACTGACATGCTTGAGGCATGATGATTGGAGGTCCACCACCCACAAATAACGTTTTAAAGTAGCTAATGTATATGGACAATACTGTGGATAAACATAACGGACACCTGTAAGCACCAAAAGATGCATTTACAAGATCTGAACATGTTGTTTTAAAGGTAAGATTTGACTCCATTTCACTCAAATTTATTATAGCAATAGTGATGGTAATTTGTGTTTGTTTGTCCAGCCTGTATTACTGTTCTAACTATGAGCAGTTCAGATCAGTGGCCTCTGATCAACTTCTTATTAGATTGGTGTGAGACCATGAAATCATAAGAGTTTAAAGTGTTTTAAAGTGTCATGAAGTTTTCTAGATTAGCCACATGCCCAAACATTAAAGGGGACCTATTATGCAAAACTTAAAAAACAAGTTTGTGAAGTTCTTTGCTCAAAATTAATCTCATATAAAGAGATACTTCACTGTTTCTGTTCTTTTCAATTGAGTCATTTCAGGCTGTGTCCCATTTATTCAAATAAACTGTTGCTGGCCTCGCCCCACCCATCCCATTCTTAAGATGCACAAACTTCTGGATATTACATTACAATCCATGACCTTAACACCAGTGAAAGTGTTTCTTTCTTTCCTTCCATCCCGTCATCCTGTGACAGTGGTCCTAATCTGAAAGGCAACAGGCTGAATGAAGGAAGGGAGGAAGAAAGTGTGAAAGATACACTAGGTGGACAAAAATACTGGGACAATTAACCCACGTGGAAAAGGCAGATAATAGATGTTATCCAGGCCTACATGTTCGACCCCGAGTCAAAACACAACACTTAACATGAACACAAACCTTAATGTGTGCTGGTAGACATTGCCCTTGTCTTATCCGTGTTCATAAAACTAACAGCCGGAACGCTGGATCTGGCGTTGGGGCGTAGAACCTTTACCATTTACATATATGGGAACAAAACACACATTTTATGCTGAGGTCATTCTATTCTGCTTTGAGCAAGTTTTTGCTACTGTAGTGGTCAGGCATGGCTGAACATAAAGCTGCAGATACCCAAGATGGCAGCTGAATAGGGGTGACAAGCAGGAGGCTAGTGGGCGAGGTCTCGACAGATGAGGGGACGTTCTAAGCACATTTTGAAATGGCTCATTTTGAAACAGCCTGATAATGTGAAGAATAAAGCTGAAAATAAAGCTCTTTTTATTTGAGAGTGATTTTGTGCAAAGAACTTCATGTTTTGCATAATAGATTCTGCTTAATGTATCCTCTGTCCATTCATAACAGGTGTCTTTTCAGTCAGCAGTGCGCAATTCGTTTAAGGCAATTGGTTTTTTAAAAAACAGAGTATTGACTCAGTGAGTGCAGTTTTGAGTGTTCATTACTTTAAGGATTATATTGTCACAATTACACTGAGTGTTGGCAATAATTACTCTCAATCGAAACTATTTTTGTCAATACTTTATTAAAAATACATGCATATACCTGCCTTGCTGTAAGTTTCAGAAACATCTGGGTTTGGATTATATGGTCTTAATATTTGAAGCTACTGATTGCTTTAACTATTTTAGTTCACAGTGAGTATTGGAATGTAATTCGTTCACTTAATTGTTTAGTATGATGAGTTTGAGGACAGCTCCTCTTACAGGGCTTTCGAAGTGCTCATTAAACGTGTTCATGCAGATCCACTGTGCTATTCTCTCTCAACTCCGCTCACAAATCTCCTTCCATTTAAATCTCATCTGCTGCCAAACCAGATCACCCAAATTTGAACTAAGCATCCCGATTCTGCATGCAGTCATAGCTGCTCTGCTACAGTCCGAGCCAAGAGAGTGCTTCTGTATATACTCGGTTGATATCACACGGATGGCATGCCGTCTCTCTCCCTCTCTGCTGATGTTTGATTTAGCCATGCTGCTATTTTCCAGCTGTGTATTCTGCCTAGACCTTTGTGTCCTTGTTTGTCATCATTTCGCCACTCTAATCACATTTTAATTACTTTTTCTCTGTCACAGATGGCAAACATCAGCATAAAGCCACGGTTCAGTTTACATGTGAGAGTCCTCCCCATGGATGGATGGGCTACATAGCACTCAGACAGGATTGATGTATATAATTTTGCACTATCGTCATTTTGGCACTCCAGGGCAGCTAGCTGAAATTAGCAGCCTGTGGCTGCAGGAGGAACGAGGGTGATGCAAGGAGGCTCCTTAGAGTTAATGGCGCACATTTAGAAACCATTCTGGGTTCTTGATGATGTGCTGGCACCTAAATTGGTATTCTCCGTGAGGTTTTTTTTTCCCACTTCTTTTTTTGTTCCGGCAAGAAGAGAGAAATAGGTGAGAGTATGCTATCTGTGGAGGTAGAAACACCTGCTGTGCTTTTCACATTATAGTGGGCCGTTTGCATTATATCCATTTGTAAATGTCAGGTTTGAATACGACGCAGTTTAAGTTCTCATTTACTCCTTGATTGCCTTGTGTTCTTTGTTTGGAAAATTACAGAGAGCAACCTTATCGGAGCTGTATGCATCGCAGACCTGCCTGCAAAACTCATTCAATAATGGTCTGTACAACTTGTACCATTTTTTGTGCCAGTAGTATGAATTAGTTATTTATTTCAATCAAAATTACAGTAAAGCAGGTAAAAGGGAGAGCAGAAAGGATAAATGGTGCCACTGTTTAATATCTCTTGAGCGCAAACACTGAAGCAAAACTAGGTGGGTTCATACTGGACGGAGAAACGAGAAAAAGAAGACAGCTGTAATGGAATGTCACTAATGTGGTAACATGACCGAAAAAGTCAAAGGTCAGTAATAAGTTATTTTTCTGTGAAGAAGTTGCATTGCAGTAAAACATTTAAAGGCCTCCAACTTGTGTTTCTCAGTTTTTTCAGGTCAGGTCTCATTTAGACAGATTCTACAAAATGTGTGTCACTAAAGGAGATTTACCAGTTTTAGGGTTGGTGATATTAACAACTAAAGTGACTAAACGTTAAAGTACCGAAAGTTATCACTGCTTGAGATCTTGTTTTCTGTACATTTTGACAAAAAATACATAATTTTTCATTTAAAAATTCTATACTGCACATAAAATTGCAGTTTGTATCATTATATTACTATCATATTTACCATACATTTTATACCATTAGTCAATATAATGTATAGATTCCGTAATCATTTTGGACATCACTACCCATGGTTCCACTGCTCTAAAGAAATTTGTATGTTTCTCTATAATGAGCCATTTCACCTTAAATTACTTTGAATGTGAGCACTCTAAATATGCAGAAAAGTGTTTGAATTTCTGTCTAAATATAATAACCAAACTGCATATGAAGTCACCTCAAATATTCATATAGAAAAGGATTTTCATCTGGTTCCTTGATTGCCTATTCCCACCCGTTCTGTCCCCAGTCTCACAGCACTCCAGGAGTGATTGAGCTCATTTTGAATTGTTAGGTTTTGGGGTGCTATTACGTTGTGTGGAAAATGATAAGCGAAATCAAGTCGGAGTTGGATCTTGGCTGTTGTTTTTAATGGTAATAATCACTACAGTGGGGGGCAGACTGCTACTGGAATGATGCACAGTGAAAATATATATTCAGCAGGTGTCCAACGGGCTGATACACGGTGCCTTTTAAATCCGAGATCAATGCAAATTGCTTTGAACAAGGCCATATTAAGTTGATTCAGTTGTGATTGTGTTACTGTACCTGCAGAAGTGTTTGCACTTGCCTTAATTATAAAGTCGCCTCCTCAACAAAATGCCGTCTTAGCGTATTTTCAGAGCTGATAACTGCGAGAACAAGGTAATAACCGTCCTTTGAATTTTAATGGCTTCGTACGAAAAGCGAGCGAGTTTTGTCATGGTCTGGCATGGTAATTTGTTTTCATTTACTGTCACTTACTTATTTATGTATTCATCCTTTAAAAATGCATTTTGCACAAGAGCTGTGCAAATAAGGGGCTGAAACAATATGCCACATCAAATATGCCACTACCCCATGGCCCTATCACCCAGCCTTTGAAGCACTGAGCATCACGATAAGAAACGGGTCGGCTCTGGCAGAGCGCACCCAAAACTGCGTCCAATTGCACAATAAATCCATATCGCAGATGGCAGGGAGAAAGACCCACAGTGACAGCGACATTATTTCAACTGCGATTCTAACACCTGACAACCCACGGGCCTAAAATAGGCCAGAAAGGGGGGGGAGAAATCCAATTTGAAGCTGAGACGTGTAGGAGAGGTCCACCTCAGCACTCCGGCTTGGTTCAAAGGGAAGTGTCGGACACGGACACAATGAGGCCGCCGTCACGCTGACATTTCTCCAGGTGAGAGTGTGCGATGGAGGAGATGGATATGTGATACGGGCGTGAGTAATGGAGGTTTTGCGGCTGCAGCATTTGTCACCTGCGCTTGTCCACGCAGCATACGAGCGCCCAGATTGAGGAGGATATCACACACTGCATGTCATTAATCTCTGTACAAACAACAATGCACACATATCCTGGCAGCGGCGAGACACTGGCACCTGCTCCTGGCATTTAGATTTATGTTGAGTGTCGTGATGAATCACTGATAATGCTAAGCCCATGAAAATACCTGTGACATGCACTGCATGCTGCACGCCCGTAATCATATTATTCTCCTTCGATTATTGGCATATTTGCCAGGAAATGGCATGGAATTCTGAAAGGACTCTGAGAGCTGTAATTCAGTGGTCATATTCACATGCAGCCCTGTTATTTCGCTGATGTCCGTTTGCCTTTTAAACCAATCTGCACTTAGCAGCAGTGCAAACCATTTGCCAAAATTGGCAGCAATTATCACAGCTTTACAAGGTAGCTGTTCAATAAGACTCTGTGTGTTGTCGGCGGTTGCGCTTCGCATGGAAAGATGCCTTCGCTAGACAGGCAAGGCCTATGATAAAACATGAATTATGCATCGGCTGCGCTGAATAAGCGCCTCTTGTCCGAGTCTGGTAGAACATGAAATGTTCAAAAATCACCCAGCAGAGGCCAAAAACCTGGCAGATATTTCAGAGCGGTAATTGCAAGCATTGTAACAAAACTGACAACTCCAAGCTCGACAAAAGCACCTCAGTGCTGTTCTTTAATGATCAAGGCTAACGAGCTAAAGCCTGGGTTAGCGCTAGAAACCCTGGTAGACAGAGCATAGCCACCAGCTACAGGTGGGCTATGGACACTGTTTTCTTGAAAGTTGCACACAAAAGCTGTCTTCCCTTCAGTGGAATAAATCATTCATATTTCCAGCCCACAGCTAGCATCCTTAGCATTTGATTTCCTTAGCATCAGCGTGGAGAGCTGAGATTTCTCTGTAGCTGCACACGGCTGCAACCACCTGCTAGGAAAGCACAAAGACACGGCCATGTGGCAAAACTAGAAAGCAAGCCACAAGGATTGAATCATTACACTGTTTCATGGATTGCACAGCATGTACAGAACAAATGTATTGCCTTATTGATCAATTTAAGCAGACAGATGGTGACATAAAGGCTGGGCAATATAGCCATGATTATGGTTGGATTATCAGAATACCAGGCATCACCTGATACAACAGAAGGCTGTAATATGCAAATAGACATGCTTTACCATGCACAAAACCCCTCTGCTTGGAAAGAAGCACAGAAATGCATATGTATAATGCTCAGATAAGCATATAGACATTTCAGGACACTTTCTAAACAATCTACTCAGGTTTTATGGCAACTTAAAAACTTTTTGGTAACAATTAAGGTCATACCAAGAATGAACTTAGTGTGGTGGTTGGAGCATCATGATATGGTTCTGCTTTTCTGCCGGTACACGATTAAAATTATTAATTTGAATGAATTTTGCTTTTCATAACAAAGACTGAGGCTAATTTAAGGAATCACGTTGATGAAAGTTATTTTAATATATATTCATTTTATAACATTTTGGGTGTGTAAAAAGGAGGTCGACGCTGAGTGTGAGTTTAACGAACTTTACTTTCCCAACAAAATATAAACAATGCATAATAATCAGTGTTGTTTTTAATCAGTTACATATCTCAGACTGTACTATTAGTAACACAAGAAAATCCAGCAGCATTGAGAATATAGAACATTGACACTTTTGAGGTTGTTTTCTATCAAGTGCATAGTGAAGACAAACCTGTATATGAAGGATTAAAAATTTTATACTTATGAAGTACTGATGTTAATCAAACACTTTATGCAGTAAAAATAGTACAAAGCATAAATATATTAAAAATCACAGATTTAATATTTTTGGCAGCAAAAACGAGGACAGCCAGAGGGTTAAAATATTACATGCCAGTGAAAGAAACACAGTCAATGAACATGGAGATAACTCAATAATAGTTTAGAAAGAAAAACATGCATGCAATCTTCTAACTTTATATATGATAGAAAATGTATATCTGAGGGACACTCATAATCCTGATTAACTGAAAACCGACCACAATGCTGCCAAATGCTAACTACGTCTTACCATAGATACTTCATAGATGAGGAACAAGGATATTGCTTTGTTTTAACTAACATTACACCTAGGGGGCAATTCTACATCTCCAATATATTTGACATGCTTGCGAGATGACTGTGAGTGGAAACGAAAGACATTCACATTTACTTGACTTGAAGTCCGACCGCATTTGTTGCCATAACAGAGAATTAAATAACAAAAACCTCTCCACTGTTGTACCTACAGTCAAGCAATACATAGATTGCAAACCAGAGACAATAAAACACTGTTCTATCCTAATGCTATTTAAGGCATACACCTCCATCTCGCTCCCTCCCCTGGGCAGGGCTGACCACAACCTTGTCCACCTCCAACCCCTTTATAAACCTGCCGTCGAGAGACAACATATAATCATGAAAAATTTCACTAGACGGGCAAGGGAGACAGAGGAGACTCTGCTGGGGTGCTTCAAGGCAACGTTCTGGGATGTTCTCTATAAGTCCAATGGGGACAACATAGACAAGGCTGGCTATAACAACTTCTGTGTGGACACTGTTGTTCCTCAAAAACTATCCATTGCTTCCCTAACAATAAACCCTGGGTAAAGCCATGATCAACAAGAAAAAGAAAGCTTACAGGAATTCTTTATGGCATCAAAATGGAACTGTCAAAAAAGAAGAAATGCAGTAGAGCTGCATATCCTGATGGCATCAGTCCCTAGGCCCTCAGGTGCTGAGTCTGAGACTGCAGAGTGTCCTGTCACTCTAGAAGACATCCTGCCTGGTTCCTGTCCCCAAAAATTTAAACCCATCTGCCCCAGCCACAAAAGGTCTGTGGATCTGACTTTAAACCTCATGAAGACGCTGGAGAGATCGATCCTGAAACATCTGTGTCTGCTGGTGGAGCCTTGTCTGGACCCCCTGCAGTTTGCTTACCGACCCCCTATCGACGTGAAGGATGCCACAATTTATCTGCTGCACCAGGCTTATTCTCATTTGGACATTGTTGGGAACACTATGAGGGGCATGTTTTTGGCTTCTCCAGTTCTTTTAACACAATCAGACCATCACTGGCGGGGAATAAGCACAAAAAATGTAGGTAGACGCCCCACGTGTAGCTTGGATTATTGACTGTTTAACCAATCGACCCCAGCATGTCCGGCTAAAGAGCTGCCACTCGGACAGCATCCTGAGCAGCACAGATTTACAGTTCTCAGTCATATCACCTGCAATAATTCTCCGATTGCTCTGCCATTGTGGGCTGTATTAGGGATGGACAGGAGGAACAATACAGAAGTGTGGTGTACAGCTTTGTTAAATGGTGTGAGCTGAACAACCTACAGCTAAACATCACAAAGACAAAGGAACCTGTAGAGGAATTTAGGAAGCAGGCTCCCCCTCCCTCCCCCTCTCAATCAAAGGGACGGATGTTGAGGTGGTTTAGGACTACCGGTACCTGAGGGTTCACATTGACAGAAAACTGGACTGTTTCAAGAACACCAACTCGGTTTTCAATAAAGGGCAGAGCTGGCTTTATCTACCGAGGAGGCTCAGGTCTTTCAATGTGTGTGGGAAAATGCTGACTCTGTTCTATCACTCTGTGTTGGAGAGTGTTGTGTTCTTTGCGGCAGTGTGCTGGGGAAGTGGGGTAAGAACAGCTGATGCCAACAGGCTGAACAAGCTGATTAAAAAGGCTGGTTCTGTCCTGGGGGTCAGACTGGAGAACCTGGCGGAGGTGTCTGAGAAGAGAATGCTGAAAAAGTTATTTTTATTCATGGCACAAACACTATGTCACTTTTCAATAATAATTCGCAATCTTATCATATCTGTTATAGTCATTTGTTACCTTGTTACATTGTTATTACATTTGCACTATTACTACTCTTCTTTATTGTCTATTGTTATTCCTCTTGTTGCACTGAGCATGTTTAGAACAAAAGAATTTCCCTCAGGATAAATAAAGTTCTTTCTTGTCTTATCTTATTTTAGACATATAAAACTCCTTACAGAAAGGAGCCCTCCTGCTGCGAGGCGACAATGATAGGTAACATATACATTTTAAAGTGGTGCACTGAACAAAAGCATCCTTTCTTTGTAAAACGTACCAAAAATTTCAAAAGTATTTTGTCCATACTGGGCTGCCCTTGTTGACAATCCACAACAATCAAAAGACTTTGCCCACATTTTTATTTGGTGTGGACTAATTTCGAAGGTATTTAAAAGAAGCCCATTTGCACATTTCTGTTTGTGCCAGCCTCACAGCAGGAGCAACAATCTGTCAGAACAGGTTGACAAATGTTGTGGCAGCATTGCTGAACAGGGGGAAGCAAACTTATCAAACCGGACCTTTAAAGGCTAGGCCCTGTTTGCTGTGCACGATCAATCGCTAACGCTCGCTTTTCACATCAGTAGTGAACCTTTGATGATCAAACAGTGGGAGAGTGAGGGCTGGTAGAACATAATTAGAAGTTTGCAGTACCTCAGATGCAGCGATGGGATAATAGGGAAGATTGGCCTCCCTTAAAGGTCTCATTATTCCGTTTAGACACATCTCCCAGAAATATGGGAAAAGACAGATGCTGACTTGTTCACCCTACACCAGAAACGAAGGACCACAAGTCTAGACATTATGAGGCATATTGTACTGTATGCTGATATTTCAATCCGAGTCTGAATGGCAAACAGCTAGAGGTCTGGACTTATTGATATTGTCATTGAACTATACCACTCAGGTTTAATTACATAATCACAGAATTAATTACCAGAAAGGCACAGTGACATAAGAACCTTATCTGTAGCTAATTCCCTTTAGACAACTGTCCAGATTGGATTGATTTTCAAAGCTATGATTGATGGTGTATTTATTACACTTTTGAAGAGAGGCATGTTTAAGTCCTCAATATATATCTGTGTTTATTTAGCTTTGATTTATATTACATCACTGTTTCTTATGTTATTAAATGTGTCCATTTGTTTCAAGGTAAAAAATCATCCCCAAAAGTTGGCAACATGATTGTTTCTTCTCATTTCACTTAAAAAAAAAGTATCTTTATTAAAATTGGCTATGAGTGAGAAATGTCCTAAAATGAAAACAACTGTTCATTGAACTGTTTATTGGTAATGTATCCCCACTTCACTTTACTTTATCTTCCCCATCCTTACCATCTTACACTGTGGGCCTGATTTTCACGGTCAGTCACGCATTGTCTGAAGTCAGAAGTGCAGTTGTCTCTACGGCAGGGGCAAGCGCGAAGCGCTATAATGGCATCAGGAAAAATGAACGTCGTGCCTGGCACATAGTTCAAATGGGTTGTCCTAAACGAGAAAATTAGTCATAGGTATGTCTTGGGCGTAGCATGCAATAACCAATCAGAGGTTCACACTCTCACTCCCTTTAAATAACCGGCGCATTGTCAGTGGTGTGCTGTGTATAATGAGGTGAAGACACGGGAACAATTGATCTTCGGGGATGGAGGGAATCCTCCCAAACCCTTTGCT
>JBBKCR010000038.1:18971421-18981613 GCA_037577295.1 Ladigesia roloffi
CTTAATTTGCATTATTCTGATGTCTCGTGTTGGTCTGTGTCTGTTTAATGTGGCGGTCACCACAAACAATTTCCTTCAGGATAAATAAAGTTTTCTGATTCTGATTCTGATTCTGAAGAATTTTGAAAATGCCATGCATGCTTTTGTAACGTCATGATTGGATTATTGTAACTCTTTGTATATTGGTATCGCACGATTGCAGTTGGTTCAAAATGCTGCAGCTCGGCTCCTTAAAGGGAAGCGAACGTGTGACTATATTACACCGGTTTTGATTTCACTGCATTGGTTACCGATCAAATAAAAAATTTATATTAAAGTTTTGCTGTTTGTTTTTAAGTCCCTGTGGAGTCAGGCTCCACAGTACTTAGCCGACTTACTACATCCGTCCACACAGTTTATCAGATCAAGTAACTCTGATTTATTCTATGTTCCGAGAACTAGACTTAAAAATATGAGAGATTGTGCTTTTGCAGTAATCGGCCCTACATTGTGGAATAGCCTTCCGAATCACATCATATCTGCTCAAAACCTGTCAGTTTTTAAATCTGCTTTGAAAACTCACCTTTTCTCCAAGGCTTTCAATATTCCTTAACTTATATTTTCGATTTGTATGTGTTGTCTTTTTATTGTTGCTCTTGTAAAGCACTTTGGTGAACACTGGTTGTTTTTAAATGTGCCATATAAATACATTTGTATTGTATTGTATTGTATGTTTCTGAGGTAATGTTGAGCTCTGACTGATGTTATGGAAGGTAAAGTTGAGCTGTGAATGATGTTACTGTGGTAAAGTTGCACTGTGCCTGAGGTAAAGTTGAGCTCAGATTGATGTTTCTTAGGCGAATTTGAGATGAGATTGATGTTTCTGAGGTAAAGTTGAGCTTTGACTGATGTTTATGAAGTAAAGTTGTGTTGTTACTGATGTTTCTGAGGTAAAGATGAGCTGTGAATAATGTTACTGAGGTAAAAACTGAGCTGTGATTAATGTTTATAAGGTAAAGTTGAGCTGTGACTGATGTTACTGAGGTAAAGATGAGCTGGAATTGATGTTTCTGAGGTAAAGTTGAGCTCTGACTGATGTTACGGAAAGTAAAGTTGAGCTTTGAATGATGTTACTGAGGTAAAGTTGCACTGTGACTGAGGTAAAGTTCAGCTGATATTGATGTTTCTGAGGTAAAATTGAGCTGGGACTGATGTTACTGAGGTAAAGTTGAGCTCTGACTGATGTTTCTGAGGTGAAGTTGAGCTGGGACTGATATTTCTGAGGTAAAGTTAAGTGATCATTTGAGCTGTTACTTAGGTAAATTAGAGCTGGAACTGATGTTACTGAGTAAATTATGAGCTGTAAGTGATGTAACTGAGGTAAAATAGAGCTGTGATTAATGTTACTGAGGTAAAGTTGAGATGTGACTGATGTATCTGAGGTAAAATTGAGCTGTGACTGATGTTACTGAGGTAAAGTTGAGCTGTGACTGAAGTTATTAAGATAAATTTCAGCTTCAACTGATATTACATAGGTAAAATTGAGCTGTGACTAATGTTACTGAGGTAAAGTTGCGATGTGACTAATGTTACTGAGGTATAGCTGAGATGTGACTAATGTTACCGAGGTAAAGTTGAGCTGTGACTGATGTTACTGAGGTAAAGTTGAGCTGTGACTGATGTTACTGAGGTAACGTTGAGCTCTGACTGATGTATCTGAGGTAAAATTGAGCTGTGACTGATGTTACCACTATGAAACCAAACCCCTTAATTTTACCCCTTAATATAACCTTAATTTTTACCTTAATTTCCAGGAAAGTAAGGAAAATTAAGTGGAAAAGTGCACAGATTAAGGATAATTAAGGGGTAAAACCCTTATTTTTTAAATTTGCCCCTTAAATAACTGAGCCTTCTGAAGAAAATGTCATATGTTTAGGATTAAGGGGTTCACACTCACACCTTAAATCCACTTTTAAGGTAAAATTAAGGGAACAAATTAAAATTAATGGGCACTTAATTCAAATTAAGATGTTGGTGCATAAATTAAGGTAGAGTTAAGAATATTTTAAGTACATTGTGTTTCATAGTGTACTGAGGTAAAGTTGAGCTGTGACTAATGTTACTGTGGTAAAGTTGAGCTGTGACTGATGTTACTGAGGTAAAGTTGAGCTGTATTTAATGTTACTGAGGTAAAACTGAGCTGTGATTACAGTTATTTATGATTGTTTACACTCTAAAATAAACATTTCCACACAGTCAGCAAAATTCTACTCCAAGGAGCAAAACACCACCACAGATTTGCGCAACGTTACACAAAATGTCTGCTTCACTGTTTTTGCAAAACATTACACAAAGTGATTTGTAAAACTCTACACACATTTTGACAACTTAGATACAGATAACGATTGTGAAGTTACTTGTCATAACAAAGCCCTCGATTGTCAGTGACCACTGTAATGAACTAATTGGATAATCACATCCACCAGGTGTGGAAGCACACATGTGCTAATTTGAAAACACAGCACTCAGGTGTGCTATAAAAGGCAGCATGTGAGTTCACATGTATTCATCAATAATGGAAGGAACTAGAAGACGGACGAGAATGAGAGGGGGAACTCAAAGAGGAAGTAGAGGGAGAGGAGATGGAGGTAGGAGAGGAGGCCCAGGTAGATGAAGAGGAGAAGGAGGTAGAGGGAGAGGTAAATTTGAGCTGTGACAGTTGTTACTGAGGTAAAGTTAAGCTGGAACTAATGTTATGGGAGGAAAAGTTGAGCTGTGAATGATGTTACTGAGGTAAAGTTGAGCTGTGACTGATGTTTAAAAAATTTCCTTCGGGATGAATAAAGTTTTCTGATTCTGATTCTGATTCTAGAGTAGAGTTGAGCTGTGACTCAGGTTTCTGAGGTAATGTTGAGCTGTGATTAATGTTTATTAGGTAAAGTTGAGCTCTGACTGATGTTACTGAGGTAAAGTTAAGCTGGAACTGATGTTACGGGAGGTAAAGTTGAGCTGAGATTGATGTTTCTGAGGTAAAGTTGAGCTGTGACTGATGTTTAAACAATTTCCTTCGGGATGAATAAAGTTTTCTGATTCTGATTCTGATTCGAAGGTAGAGTTGAGCTGTGACTCAGGTTTCTGAGGTAATGTTGAGCTGTGACTGATGTTTCTGAGGTAAAGTTGAGCTGTGACTGATGTTTCTGTGGTAAAGTTAAGCTGTGACTGATGTTACTGAGGTAAAGTTGAGCTGTGCCTGATGTTACTGATGTAAAGTTGAGCAGGAACTGATGTTTCTGAGGTAAAGTTGAGCCGTGACTGATGTTTCTGAGGTAAAGTTGAGCTGGGACTGATGTTTCTGAGGTAAAGTTGAGCTGTGAATGATGTGCCTTACAAAAATTTGAGCTGGGACTGAAATCACTGTGGTAAAGTTATGTTGCAACTGAGGAAAAGTTGAGCTGTGGAGTGATATTTCTGAGGTTAATTTGAGCTGTGACTGACGTAAATTAGAGCAGTAACTGGCGTTACTGAGGTAAAATTGAGCTGTGATTAATGTTATTGAGGTAAAGTTGAGTTGTGTGTGTGAGCATGTATGTTTTGTGTGTGTGTGTGTGTGTGTGTGTGTGTGTGTGTGTGTGTGTGTGTGTGTGTGTGTGTGTGTGTGTAGGCCTATCATTTGGCATGTTCACAAACAAAACTAGAAAGCACTCAAGTCAAATCAGCAGTCATGGTTGTAATGTGCTGCGCCGGTTAGCAGCCTCACACTGCGCATTTCACACATATCAGGTCTATTTTCAGGGTATTAGCGCTGGCACTTGATATGATGGGAACGTTTCAGTCTATGATGTGAGTAGATACACTCAGCATGGCTGAAAATTGAAATAATACTACATGTACTGTGGCATATCCGTTTGTACCCTGCCTTTTCATCAAAACAGTGCTTTGCGACAAGTCTGTGGTAAAAAGCCTGCCTGAAGTCAGCAGTGCGGCTCTGAACAGCAGTGCAGAGCTGCTAAATGACTGCAGTGCATTTTTTTATAGTGATTTTTTAGACAGAGCTTGTCTCAACTTTTTTTTTTTAAAGAATAACATATTCAGATCAGTCCTAATAATTTCACCAAAAGTAAACATCAGTCTTTCCTCCAGGGACTCCAGTTTCCCCCAAAGTACAAAGACATGCGTGTCAGATTAATTCTGGCCTCTAAATTGTCCGTAGGCCCCAGTGAGGAATAAACAGTTTGAGAAACTGAGTAAGTGAGAGAATAACATCAGTCAACAGTGTCACATGACAGTTTTGCCTAGAGACACCAATCAAAACATTACATTTTAGTTTTAAATCCTCACTGTTTATTGTGGGGGTTCCTACTGTACTCAGAAGCCTCAATTATGTCCTCCATGCTGGTCAGTCAATGTTTCTGCTGTGTTATTTGAAGGAATAGTAACACTGATTTCATTAGCAACTCGTCTGGGTTTAATTGCTGTGGTTGTAGAATTACAAGCAGTTAGAAACAAATGTTCATGTAAGGAGCTCCAACTGTCAATGTACAGCTGCTGTATTACAACCACAGCAAGTCCCATAACGTTGCTAACAGCGTTATTGAATTGGCACATAATGCTGATGCTACTTCTGATGAAGCAAATGAAAATGTTTATGGATTAAACATTGCCATGTAATGAGATACACATAATATATAAATACTCATTTTGTGTACATGCAGAATTTTACAATGACTTTAGATTTTAGGGCTAACTAGCCTGAGCCAGTCGGAGGAAGAAGTAATGGGAAGAGTTTGTGCTGTAAGCGTGCTACCTAGTTAGCGTAAGAGCTAATCGAGCATGTCCATAACAAAGCTATAGGGCAAAACTGCCAATAAAGTGTGAACCATAAGGATTCATTATTGACTGCCTTAAGGAAAATAGTCCCCATTTCTATTGCTTTTTCTCATGCTAAAATTTCTCATGCTAACCGGGTGAGCCTGAATCAGGTAATGAGTCAGAGAACATACAACTGACAATTCAAGTCACTGACTTGAATCGGCAACTCTGGACCTCACTTTTCAAATCTGGTGTATTGTGTCATTAGGGAAACGTAACTATCAAATGTAATTGACAATTGATGAAGCTGAGAGAATAAAATTAGACATACAGGCTACAATTTAAAGTGAAGCCGCCCTGTTTTGGCACCTTCATGTTCAAGAATATAATGCAGTCTGTTTTTGTAGCAACAAAGTTTTATCTAAGTGGAGCCAATTAAGCAACAATCATACTCTTTCAAAACAAATTATACATTCACAAATTCAGCAGGGCACTTCTAATGGTGGTACCGAAGGGCTCGTTCACTTTTTGCTACCTGAAAATGTCTCAACTCTGCTCTTCCCTTCAATAAACACTCGTGTGTTGGAGACTCACGCTGACAGGCCTTGTGTAATTTGAGACTGAGATGTGATTTGCACTGTAGGGGTATGGCTTAAAGTTGATAAACACAGAATAGCAGGTCTGTCAGGATGCATGATAGGCGAGATGAAGTAAATATTTGGTGAAGGTGAAATCTGACCTGAAGTGAGCGGCCTGATGAAGTAAACAAAAATAATTAGACGGATCATGCCGTTTTTAAGGGGTGTGATATAACCCAATTAAATAATTGACACTGACAGTAATTTGATATCTGCATCGAGCTGGTTGATTGCGTAACTTCATGCTCGGTATTCATAACCATTTTTCATGCTTTTGATTGAGTTAAAGACCCTGTGCTCTTATACCCCCACCCCCTGGCACTCCATAATTATTTATATCCTGTGAAGAAACGAAGAACTGAAGTTGTGTGTGTGTGCAAACAGGCAGTAAACTATCAAAGTTGACTAATAATGAAGCCCGCTCTTCATGTGCATAAATGTCACTTTTCGACACGAGGCCATTCATTACTGAATCATGTTCTCAATAAAAGGAGTGGGAGGGCTACACTGTGAAACGTTGGATCAACAAAAAGGAGAACAGTGACACCAGAGTCTCGGTGTACTTCAAACTGGTTAAAGGGACTGATTGGAAGGGAGGGGCAGTCATAGCACTCGAACCCGCAGCCACTCGTAAAAGCTAGCGCCCATGTGATAATAAGGAGCACAGAAGGGGGAGTCAGATGGCCCTGATTAGTTCCTTCCAGACTAAAGCGAATCTTTGACAGGCGGTTGTGATGCGGTCCGTTCTCATGCATAGTAATGTTATTGAGCTCGGCGTCCTCTCTCTCACTCCCCTTATCTGCCAGTGTAATTATCAGGGCCAGTGAAAGGTCGTTTTGCCACTAAATTACCTGTTATGCATTTGATTATCTTTCAGTCTTAGCAGTTAAGGAATCCTTGCACTTAATTTGAGAGGCAATGGAGGTAAGGAAGGCAAAGCAAAATATCTACTAATCCAAGCACTTTATCTTGAATCACATATTGGCCTGGAGTACCTGTAGCAGTTGCAGTAGCGTACAAGTGAGACTGAAGAATCTGGGATGCCGAGTGCCAAACAAGAAAAAAACCCTTTATCAGAATCTCTTTTGAGTCACTTACTTTTGGGTTTATAAGGAGATTACTTGGGCTAGGTGTAATCCTTCACTAGACCCTGCAAAAGAGCAAAAGAGCAAAAGAGATAAGAGGAAGTTAGTCCTAACAATTCGCACATCTTTGTCATTCACATTTCTAACTATCATTCTCTCTGAATTTATTTTTGCTATACATGTGACTTAGAACCACTTATGAGTCTTTAGGGTGTATCCATTAGCATTAGCCATTAACTAAAAGCATTTTGCACCTGCTCCCCTTAATGAGATGCCCATTAAAAAAAAAAGAAGCATGGATGAAATCCAACGGACACGGAGACACCTCAGGACAGATCGCTATTGCTATCGCTAAGTTTCCCCTTGGAGAAAAGAACAGAGGGGAGGGAAATGGCCGACAGAAAAGCCGCTCTGTGCCAGAGCGCACTTCTTTGCCAAAACATGGTGTGTGAAATTAAAATCCTTGCAAACACTGAACTAATTACCTGTGTTTGGAGTGGCTGGATCTGCATGTTAGATGAGGCCTGGTCAAAGGTCAGTGTAGCCCCCTGCAAGTCTTTTTTGGGAACCGCCGATGCTGCGCATTTGCATAAACAAGCTACATGCTTTGCATTTATTATTTAAAAAAATGTGCAGACAAAACATGAGGCGAGCGGTTTCAGCAAAGCCGGACGGTCTTGTACTGAGTTGTCTGCAGATGTCTAAAATCTCCTCACATTTCCAGCTGTAACGTTGAGGCCTGAATTCCGACTCGGTTCAGACTTGAGCCGCCCTTGTACTACACTCAGGGCAAAGCAGCTGTGATCGTAAATTTACAATTCAAATCAGCCAAACTGCAGGAACATTCAGAAAGAGTTATCTTCACCTAAAGGGCATGATTAGTGCTATCTGAGGGGAGCAGCTTAATCATGAACAATTGGATGCCAAAAAATGACTTTTATTTTGTTGATTACCACCATGTTGTATTGCTGTTCACATTGAACATGCAAATGCAGCCTGGGTCTAACGCTATTAGCTCTACAGTCACACCTTTTTATCTGATCAGTAAACTTTCCGAGGACCAGGTCATGTGTTAAAAGCATTACGTAGGAAATGATAGAACATACGTGTAAGAGTGCACTTGATTCGTTTCACCTGAAAACATACTGTCGTTTTCATAAGCCCACCTTCTTATCTTTGCTACTGTTTCCTAATCTAGGCTGACAGGATTGCAGCATGTGTTGAAGGGAAGTGCTGGGACTGACGGAAGCTGCTCTGAAGCTACTGTTTTCCCCCCGATGCTTAGTCACGGCTATTATTAAGCAGTTTAGTCACCACCATCCTATTCTGGGATCTTCATGTCTGCTAAAATTGATACGATTAATTAGACTCATTGCATGAACTGCTTCTGCTCACAGATACGTTGAGGTCTTCCTGAGAAAATCCATGTTTTAATGGAGGTTATAATGTGCCTTCAGCGCAGATCGGGAATGGGCTTACCTCCAGGTACCCAGGATCATATCACCATACTAACATAGCTTTATACTGGCTGTGACTATTTGTTGGTATTTCTGAAAGAATTCCTCAAAATCAACCATAAAAACAATACAAAATTTTGACAGAACTAAATGAAATAAGACTTACATTCAGAAAAGTCGAAGCAGAACCAGCCCTCACAGAAGAGAACAAGGTGACAGTGACTAAAGAGAAGCAATCATGGCAAGCGCATGACTGGATGAAAGTGATATTCAGTGATGAATCACGAATCTGCATCAGCCAAGGAGATGATGCTAAAACTCTTGTCTGGAGCCGTTCCAGTGAAACATAAAATGATGACTGCCTGAAAAATGTGTAAAGTCATTTATGATATGAAGTTGCATGTAAGAAAAACAACTACCTAAGACAATCATTACCTTCAGAAGTGTAATTTCATATGTTGGGCACTTTCATTCCTTTGATAAAAGAAAAATTGTTTTTTTCATTATGATTTCCCAAGAGAGTAAATAGCGGTCCCATGTTTCTTCATTAGTCAGGTCAGCTTAACGAGATGGCCAGCAAATAAAGTGAATTTCAATCCCATTAAAAATGAATGGTGAAAAATAAATTAAAAATGACTAGACTCCCGAAAAACTGATTTGAGCGGGTATGATGGGGAATATAAGTGGTGGCAGAGTGGTGCTCTGTTGCCTCGCAGCAAGAAGGTCCTGGGTTCGACTCCTGGGTTGGGCGCAGGGTCTTTCTGTGTGGAGTTTGCATGTTGTGACTTTGTGAGTTTCCTCCGGGAACCTCAGGAAGGTGTGAGTGTGTGGCCCTGCAATGTGCTGCCTATTGTCCAGGGTGTACCCCGCATTCCCCTGGGAATAGGCTCCAGGCCGCCCCCCACGACCGGATAGACGGGAAATAAGTTTTACTTTAGAGAAGTCCCTGCTTCAGCTCTGTGGAAGAGCAGCAAAATTGTATATATTGTATAGATTATAATGGTAACTTTTCTTTCAAAATACAGTCTTTGTGAGCAATCAGATTCCCTCTCCTTGTCTACAGCTCATACTAACCTGTCTGTGATGAAAATATAGCCTCAGATATGACATAACCAATGATTACAATTATTCAGACCAGTCTTACACTGTACCAATATTGATACTTCTTGAGCTTGTACAAAAGAGAATTGTTTGTAAATTCTATATTGAAAATCTAAAGAATTAGGAGAACCACACTGAGTCTCCATAATACCATCCTATCAATCTCCATATCTACCATTAATTTCTTTACACCACACCATCAAACCATCTTCTCCATGTTCCTCAGCCTCATCAGTCCTTTTTCTGTTCATGAGACAATATAAGATAAGAAAGAACTTACTGAGGGAAATTTTTTGTCATAAACATTCCCAGTGCAACAAATTGTATAAAGATAAGGCAATAAAGAGTTAAGGGGCGAAAACTGTAGTAACAGTGTAACAGAAAAACTAAATAAATATAACAAAAACTAACGAGCAACTATAACAGATATAAAAAAATAACAGATTATTAGTGCAAGTTGTAATTAAGAGTAACTTATAATTTAATAAACACAATAAAAGGAGATAGCAGCAGGTAATAAACGGAATAAGACAATAGCAGCAGATAAGTAATGATGAGTTATATTGCAGAATCTGAATAAGAACTTAATGACATAAAGGCCACAGGTAGAAATGATTTCCTGTGGTGTTCGATTCTGCATTTAGAGGCGAAGAGTCTTTTGCTGTGTGTGCACTGATGAGCCATCATGGAGGAGTGCATGGGGTGAGAGGGCTTGCCCATGATACTTAGTTTTGTTCAGCATTCTCCTCTCAGACACTACCGCCAGGTTCTCCAGTCTGTCTTTCAGGACTGAACCAGCCTTTTTTAAAATCAGATTGTTCAACGTTTTGGCATCACCAACTGCCCCTGCACCAGTACTAGTAGACTTCAGAGGACAACGCCCCTGAGAAAAGTCGACTAGTCATGTGATATTTTTCCTCTTTCTGTACATGCTTGTATACACAATGAATTCTCTGCCTCTGATTGGCTAATGCTAACACATGCTTTATGACAACCAGTTATTATATCCATCCATCCATCCATTTTCTACCCCTTAATCCCGCACCCGGGGTCGGGGGGGGACTGGAGCCTATCCCAGTTACTTAGGGCGAAGGCGGGGTACACCCTGGACAGTCGCCAGCAC